>JAWWEV010000169.1:8709958-8740242 GCA_035583235.1 Hafferia zeledoni | reverse complement strand
CCAGGGCTTCAAAAGGACATTGCAGGTAGAACAGATCAAAAATTGAAAGAACTAATTTAAATGTAGAAAAAGCTATAGAATAATCTAATTTGTTATCTAAAGCATGGCTGCAATCAGGAAAACTTATCCCATGTGATGGCAAACCCAAAAAGCATTAAGTATTAAATGTGCATCTACACCCTAAAATCAACCCAAATCAGGCAGCAGTTTACACTCTGTCCAGTGTGTCTCTTATGGAAAATTGTTGTTCCCTAAAAAAGGAAGTGGCAAAAGCAAGAACTGATGAGCTCAAGTTTTTGTCAAGTAACTCAGGGAGGTGGGAACACTAATGGGTTCCACCTTGTGGCAGATCTATAACCACAGGATGCAAAGGGGTGGATCCAGTAACCCAGAACCCCCCCTGTGTGTTCCTGAGAGCCCGCAGGGCCCTGGCACGCCCCTTACCTCTGTGCCTGGCGCCGGGGCCCCCTCTCCGGCCACCCTGGGCTGCTCCGGTGGCTGCGGCACTGCCAGATCCTCCTGCCAAGTCACAAACAAGATGTTTGTCCTTGCTGCCACATGCAGAGTCATCGCCCTAATCTTAGACAGACTATCCGAGCAGACTGTGCGAGAGGAATTGAGCATTACACACCCTAATGAAATACCAGCTCTAATGTTGCTTGAAATCCATTTTTGTTGTGCAGCTTGTTAGAGCAGATACCTCTGAAAAAGCAATCCAATTTCTTACAGCCTGGTTTAGGGTCTTTTTCATATAGAAACTCAGGTTTTTTCTGTAATTGAGACCAGAGTTTTGACTCTTTCAGTGTGAACAAATCTTGGAGGAAGAAATATATTTACTTACAATAAGACTACCCCAAGTCTTTCCCCACATTATCTTGCTTGCCCTAAGCACTCATTGCAGAGACTAATTTAAGATACAGTAGTACTGTGGTGGTGTTAATGTCATGCTTCAGATAAAATGTCATTATCAGAGGATTTGTGCTTGAGTCCAAGCATTTACATAAGCACTTTTGGCTCTTTTAGCTACCTGCCTGCATCTTTCAGCTTCCTTCATATCCCAAAAGGAACAGAAAAGGTGGTAATACCAGGCAATTATTTTAAGCACAATTTGGCCACATGAGAAGAGAAGATAAAATCCTGACCATACTGGATGTGCACAGGAGATGGACAGAAAGCAGAAATGTATGGATTCAGACTGTGAGAGCAAGGAGAAGCAGAAACAGCAGGACCTCTATAGCCCAGCTCCAAATCACCAGGGAACTCAATTAAAATTACAAAGTTTCTCTGTTCCCCTTGAGCACACATGCCCAGCAGGTTCCCAGAATTACTCTCTTTTCCCACATGAAGTCAGGGCCACCACAGAGGGAACTGGAGATACATACATTACATCAAGGCAAAGTCAATATTGTATGGAAGGCAGAGTTATCATTTGAATTTTAGCATTTTGGAAACACAAGGCTACCACTTTGCCCAGTGCTGCTGTTGAGGCAGTGCAAATCAAATGTCCCTGCCAAACCTACTGTAAACAGGAATTCATGCTCCATGTGTTTGGGGAACTCTACTCTTAATTTTGATGTGTCTACTTTCCTGTTCAGTCACAACTGTTCTTGTCAGTATGAGAACACTCCTGCTGCTTTTGGGACTGAATTAGGGAAGAAGATGTGATGTGAAATAAAAAGGCAAAAATAGACAGAGTTACATAGATACAAGGTAGAGCCCATGACAATTTAAGCTGGCTATTGGACTTCAGGTCCATTTGTGGCAGGAAGGGGAGCCCAGAGATGGAAGCACTGCAACCTGCTTGTTCTACCTATGGGCTTCCTGTTCTCCTTGCAGGCTACCATAAGATCAATCCACCAGAGAGCTGCAGCCCAGTGCTGATGCCTGTCACAGCTGCAGGCATTCCCTTCACCTCCCTGCAGAGAGGAGAGCTGATTAGTTTGTTTAGGGAGAGCACCATGCACTGCGGGTGTCTCCAGATGAGAAGCACAACGTCATGATCTTTTCCTAAGGAACATGCCCTTAATTCGCACTGCACTGTTGGCTGAAATCACTCTTGCTAGTACCAGCCTGAGCTGTGTTAAGTAAGCCCAGGTAAGCTCATTACATCAAATTGTGCCCAGTTTCTCCCAGCACAGCGGGGACCGAGTCTGCTGGGGAGAGGCCACTGCTCCGACAGAGCCACTCAGCCACAGCCTTTCCAAAATGAGTCAACTCTCCTGCTGTCAGCAAACAGCTCACTACTCTCCATTCATGGAGACTCATTCAGCCTCAGGATCCAACCTGAGGCTTGAAAAGACTTTACAAGCATGTAGGGCCATACAAAAAGGACTACACCTTATAATGCAACAGCACACATTGCACCAAAGCAAGTAAATAGCCTCAAACTGGACTCTGAAGCTTTACAAGCAGGTTTTTTGGCTGTTAGGTGAAAAGGAAAAAAATCTGCAACACAAGCCACTGACAGTAGGTGCAACAGCGGGTGTTTTGTTGGTGTTTTGCAGGCAGAGTTACCAGCTGCTGTGTGAATTCGTGAAGGTCAATCAAAGGGGATTGCCTAAGCTGCTGAGCTGCAATGGGAAAACTGGGGGACAGCTCACAGAAACCCAAGGACAAGTGCAGGGTGACCACCTACTGTTCCTGTGGGCAGGGAGCTTGGCTCTGGTAGATGTGGAAAGAGTCATGGGAAAGGATACCTTTCTCAGGACCACCCTCAGGACACTGTACCCAAGAGCAATGGATGGGCTGAAAAATCCCTGTTCAGCTATTGTGCTGCTTTTTATATCCCTTAAAGTGTGCTCTCTTGCCAAGACTGCTTCAGAAGGATAAAAATCAACCATCTATTTTTAGAAAGGGAAGCAACCATGTTTCTGGAGACTGTTTCTAAACTTTGGTGGAGGAACCGGCACAATTGCAGGATGAAGAGGTGTCAGGCCGTGCTAGGGATGTCTTCTCACAGCCTTTTTCTCACGCGCTTCCCACCCTGCCCAGAATAGTGATCATGAGATGAGGAAGGGCTGCATTCTTCAGCTGGGTGTTAGCTGGCTGGGGATTGCAGTGACTGCTCAGGAAAACACAGGAGGAGCACGTGATGGAAGGGTCTTCACTTTGGATGAAGAGTGGAGATCCCTGGGTAGGAGCTCCAGCTATAACACTGACTCACAGCTGGGCAAGAAAGTAAGGGGGAACATCCACCTTCCCTGGGCCACAGCAAGAGTTCTGCCATTCCTTTCAGTGTTTATCTCCTCATTAAAAGGGATAAGATTTTCTAAGGGAAAGGCATGCTGAAACCATGAAGCAAGTAGTAATGGTCCTGCTCTTAAAGAGAAAGCAGATTTTGTCCCCTTAGAAATTATGTATTGTCTTAGAAAAATTATTTTAAATTACAAGAAAAAAAAATCCAGTTTTTGCTATGAGCTGTTTTCTTCTATTTTTGGGGGGAAGTTGAAACTTTTTTGGTAGTGAAGAAAGAAAAATTAAGTACTTTAACGTAACAGTTAACTGAAATACAAGACATTAGAATTTCTTCCAGGAGTACCACACAAGTTTTAAATATTTTATATATATAAAAATATATTTTTATATAGAATATATATGCTACAGAAGATTTATGTCTATAAAACCAATATTTCACTAAGGTTATGATTCGGCTATCACTAATGAAAAACTCAACACATTAGGATCTGCCATTTATAAAAATATTCCAGCACAATGTTAAGACATTTTAAGTAGATTGTACTATAGACTTATGGGTTCAGATATTTTAATACAGTTCTTTTTTTTTTAACTGATTTGAAAAGCCCAGAAACATTGAAAAAATAATTATAATGTGATTTCTCAGATTTTCTTTTGCCCAGATTTTATGAAATTCCCTTTTTCTGCTCAGCAATTGAGTTTTATGTTCTGCTGGCTGAGTCCATATATGAAATGGAATTTACACTTATATCTATGTTATGTTATAGGCCAGGGAGGCATTTTGCTGTCCCCAAAAATTTGGACAAAGACAACCTTATTAGTATTATTTCTTTATATAACAGAGAAAGCAGTGCAAATATTGGATGCTAGAATATGACTCATCAAAATCTTAAAAAATTCAGTGGCAAGCAAGATTTCATCATCATTATTATTATTGTAGTTGCTATTACTATTATTAAGGCTGTAAGGCCAGAGAGGTTCACTTGGCAGCCTCATCTGCTACAAATTTAACAGCCCTCAATGGGACATCAATTGCATAAGGTGGAGAGGTTCAGCCTCCTGTAGAACTCTTGACCCTGTGTGTTGGAGCAAACACAAGGAACTTGGCCATATCCCCAGACCACTCCCTTGTAAACCCTCAGGCAACCTGACAGCTCCTATGGACGGGCTGTCCTGTGTAGGTTTCAGGCTGAACATGCTCAGAGTGATGCTGACAGCTCTAACAGGTCACCCCGTGACCAAAGTGAGTGGCCCCACCAACACAACAGACAGACAGACATGCAGGATTCCTGTCTTACCCCTACAAATCCAGGTGGACTCTTGGGGTGCCTTTGTTTTCATCCAGCTCACAGGCAGACTTCTCTGAGAGTTTCTAGGGTCTCTTTATACAAATAATACAAATTTAACAACGTGTCCTACAGGATTCTGGGGTAGAGCCTTGAGCCACGAAGCACACACAGAGTCTTGTAGATTTTAAGGCTTCACCAGGGCCACTAACTCAGCTATTTTTCATGGGAAAATGTATGCCTGGATGCACTAATGAGACTGAGAGCAAAGCACAGAAGTGCCTGTAGACAGAGTACTCTGTTCCACACTGCTTTTGCAGTATCCCCTGATCCATGAGAGCTGGAAGGATACCACTGGGTTGCACCACTGCATCAACAAAGTACAGAGAAGCTTAAATACCAAGGGGAAGACTTGCAACTATTTATTCTACTTAATAGTGAAGTAATTTAGCTGCTGCTTTCCCTGCTCCTCCTGCTCAGCAGCTTTGCCCTCGCCGGCCTCTCAAACGCCCTTGGTTGCTCTTCCTAGTGGCATTGCCCAGCCCAAACTAACTTGAACAGGGAGGTCACTGAGTTTCTGCTTCTAATTCCTCCAGTGCAACTGTCTTGGCCTCAGTGGTGTTGCAGGGTATAAGTGAACAGGAACAAGGCCATGAACGTCAGCTGTTCACATCCAGAACGCACAGTGGTTATGAGAGCGATGAGCCACGGTTTGGGTGCGGCTGACGCAGGCGAGATCAGGCACACAGTGAAATGCTGTGATCCAGCCAACGCACCCAGCGGATGCACATAACTGACAACTGCTCCAGTAATTAATGGAGCAAAATAAAAAGAAGATCAAACCCAATTCAAAGTGACAGTCATGAGCTGACAACCAAATCATAAAAACTGACAGGACAAATAGATCTAAGGGGAAGATCTAGGTGGAGGGTGTGGGGAAGCATCAACAACTGGGAAAATTGTTCCAGTCCCTGAGGGACATTTTGTGAGTGTGTGTATGTACACATGCTTGTTCCCAGCCACGTGGTGTCTGCATTGCAGCAAGCTCTGTGCTGTGTCATGCAGGCGAAGAATTAATCCTCTTCTAAGGCAAGGATACATAGTGGGTGATTATTTCACTGGAATCTCTTAATGTCCACCCCAGGGACAGGGATGGGTGCAGAGCCACAGACAGAATACATTCCAGATGGGCTTCATTCTTTTGTGTACCAGAAAGATTGTGAAGGGTTTATAATCTCTTAATTTACATGTTTTTTAGTTAATACTTAAAAACTCCCCCAAATCAGTCAATACTTTCCTGTACTGAGTGAACAATGACCAGGTCAGAGCCAAAGCCCTATCCAGCAATGCCAACACCACTACTCAAGGTTGTTCTCATCTGGAGCTTGGCACCTCTCCACAGGTGGGGGGCTACTCCAGTCTCATTTCCTTCTGCATCACTCTGAGTGCTCCCACCAAGGCCAGCAAGGAGCAGCAAGTTGCCGACCACCCCATGGATGTCCACATTTCAGTGCCTGCCGTGATCCAAGAGAGGGCTGAATTCTTTTCCCTGGCCCAAGTCACCATGTGATACACCCACAGAACTCAACCAACCCATGCCTGCTGTCCTGAGCAAAACTTAACTCAGGATCCTTAGAGTTCCCCCCTCCTGCCAGTGATGCCAGCTGTCAAATGAACAGATTAAATGTCAACAAGCTCTCTGTAATTGATATTAATCCTGGGAACGCTCAGCTGAGGACATGCGTCCTAGGCCACTTGACTCCCCAGGCTCAAGTCACCCCGCAGCACTGCTCAGTGCCAGGCACTCACACAGATCCCCAGCACTTTGAACAACCCTTCCATAAAGTCAGCAGGACACAACACTGGAGATAGTTGAAAACTGAAGTAAGACGCTATCAACTGCTCTGTGCAATTCGAAAGGAGGAGAGGATGGAGCACAAGCACGTCTCAGAACTGGATGTAACAGCTCTCTCAAACTTCAGGGGCTGACAGGTTTGTGTATGGCTCCAGGATTGCAAGATTGTAACAACAGATATTCACCGTCAAGACATCTGAAAGCTACAACTTATCACTCAGTGTATCTCCAGTGGGTCTCCCGCATGCATTACAGTGCCTGGTGCTGCTCTTGGCAGACTCTGGATACACTTCCATTAGCAAACTGTGCAGCACAATAAGAGCAGATCTGGAGAAAAAACAGCCAGTGCCAAGAGCCAGCACAACCCCTTATACTCTTTCAGGGTCCTCCCCCTGGAGCAGCTTTGGCTTCACGGCAATTAACCATTAGCAGTTGGGGTGCACTCACTGTACACATGGAGTTCGATCTTCAATGTCTGGCTCGATGCTAAAGTATGGTGAGTGAGCATGAACAGAAGATTTGCACTCCTAAGCTGAGCTAAACCAGTGGAACAGATGACCCCTCTTCACAGAAACAAGTATTTTTCCTGAATTTCTTTCTCCAGTAATTTTATCTTGTTTTTCTCCTCCTGTTTTCATTCTGCTGCCCACCTCTGCTGTTTGGCATGACACCATGATGCTGTGTCCAAAGCAGTTTCCTGGCTCCATTTAGTCTGCCCTTGGGCATGTGACACATCCTAATTTTTTATTTCTCAATCAATCTCCATGTTAACTCTGCGCCGCCAGACATCAGTGGAAAATGCCGGAATGACAATTCAGATGCTTAATACTTTAATGCTCCCAAAACTCACAGCTCTGTATATCACCTGCAGTCTGCATAACTCAGAACCTCAGGGTGAAGGAATCACTGATTTTCTAAGGGACCACCTCCACAAGGCTGGAAACAGATAACATTGACTGGTTTGAACTCTGAAATCACCTGTAAACTGTAGCTGTCAGCCTTGGAGGTGGAGTGCTCCCTTAGGACGAAAGGGGAAGTGGATTGCTCCTGCTCAGTCCTTTGTCAGCAAATTCCTCCTCTCCTGGGTCAATCACACCATGCCCTGTCAGCCCAAAGGTCCGAGGGGGTATTCTGGCCCCGTGGAATTAGGAATCACTGTTTGCACTCCTGCAGCCTAACTGCTATTCCCTGTGGGAATAGAGATTAACCTTATCCCAAGGGCTTAGCAGAACTCCTGTATCTGCCCTTTTCACATGCTTTCAGGAGGACATTCTGCGTCACTTGTAGCTGCTGTTCTCCTCTTTTGTTAGGTTATTCTCCCAGGATTTATAGGCTGTGTAGAAGTTTTGTTTCGCATCACAATGTGTTTATGTGCAGGTCAGGAAATTAATCAGCAGACTATCTGAACAATCAAAACAATTTTGGCCAGCCTGGCTTTGCTTTGCTTTGATTCTGGGTTTGGGTTTGTTGTGACTCATCTAGCTCATGTGGCTATACACAGCATTGATCACAGCTCTCTGAAAAGGGGAAAGAGCTGGGCTTACCAAAGAGCTGCCAAATATTAGCATCATGTGCTGTACAAATGGTTGCTGTTTGTTACCACTGGGGAAAGCATCTTCTCCAATGACCAACACTGCCTTCATCCCGGGAGCTGTTCTGCTCCTTCACGTGCCCCTTAATCCCCTCACTTGTAGCAGTCCAGTTTGCCAAATCAAGCTGGAGGACAGAAGATGCCTTGTTTGAATCTGGCTTCATCGGTGCCCCATTTGATTCACATGGTCTATCAGTTAAGTGCTTGGGTGTTGTGAAAAGCAGCACGAAGCAGAGCAGCAGGGTCAGGCTCTCCGTCAGACCACGCTGTGCCCGAATTGCTGCTGCCCTCTGCTGCCTCTGGAGCTGCCAGGGCCAGGGCTGTGCATCCCACCAGCACCGCACAGGTGTGAGGACAAGTGCTCACCCCGTGCATTTCCACCCTGTGCATCCCAGCGTGCTGCAGCCCAGCCACATTTCTGCTCAAGTCCCTGGGAAAAATGCTTTTCTACATTTGCAAGAAAATGAAAGGCCAGACTCTTGCCAGCAGTGCCCACTGATGGGACAGGAGACCATGGGCACAAATCAATTAACGTGTCCATCTGAACAGAAGAAAACACTCCTCTCTTTTCCTGTGAGGGTGGTCTAACGCTGGCACAAGTTGTCCAGGGATATTGAGAAGATATTAAAAACTCAGCTGGACACAGTCCTCTCTCATTGACCCTAAGGGGCTTGGACTAGATGATCTCAAGCAGTCCTTTCCCAATTAAATGATTCTGTGACTATGTTAGGCATTTTAAGATAATACGAAGTTTTATATAAAAGCAGACATTGCTGAAAACCTTTCATTAAATAAGTAAAGCCATCAACTGCAGGTATTTTAAATGTAATCCAAAGGCAATTCTTCTGTCCTCCACATTTCCAGAGAAATAAATATACCTTTTTTACAACTCCAGCAGTGGTCGCGATGGTCTCTGCTCCCTCCACAGTCTTGTTTGCCACTGTGTTCACGCTGGCTACCACGGCTTCTCCCACCACATTGGCCTGTTCTTTGGTCTTCTCAGCAACTGAGATTTCAACAAAAGCAGAAAGTCAGTGAGCTAGACACTGCCAAAAGGTTGCCAAATGCCCTGGGACAATAAAGTGATTGCATTGAGGTAAAAGAAGAAATTGGCCCTGGTACAATCCTTGTTTGGTTTTTTTTAGATGAGGTCATGTCTGAATTTGGATCTTGTACGTGAGGGGTTTTGTCTGACTCAAAATGCTGTTCAGAGAGCAGCACTGCAGCCTGTCAGTCTTTGTGGGCAACTGCAGAGTGCAAAATTCACTGTCAGAATGAAAAATTCACTGTCAGATATTAAGAGACAATAGTGCAAATAAGGTATTTTGCACTGCAGACTTCACAGGACCTCTTTCTGAGTACCTTCTGTTTGATTTAAGACTCCTGAGTAGAAAGAAGTAATAATTATGAAATTCTCCAGGGAAAAGATACATTTATGTCCCTTCAAGGCAGTCCATGTGGCTGCTCTGCCTTGGAGCTTGGGTCCTAGAAGGAACCTTTTGGGTCCCTGACTCTTTGACGGGAGTCTCCCAAAGACCACGGTTTTGGCCTGACAGGACCTGATGCAAGTGAATCCTCTCTGCACGCTGGGCAGCACACTTGACACTGTGAAATGTATATATTGCTGTGAGTCATCCCAGACTGCCAAGTAACCTTTGCTGGATTTTTCGACCTGCTCTACTGGTTAAATATTTTCTCCCATCTGTCTCCACTGCAAATGCCAGACCCTGAACCATTGCTCCTGGCGAGCATCCTCCATTCATCAGCTGGAAGGTCACACAGATCAGTGGTGTGAGAGAGAGACACCTTCCATTTGGCAGCCTTACCAAGATGTCTAGCAAATCACCACAGATTTCCACATCTCTCCCAGGGCTGTGCTCTTACCTGAGGTCACGCTTTGCACTACACCTTCCTTGGTTTTGGTGCCTGTGAAAGGAAACACAATCCATCAGTGCTACCTGGCAAGGAATCCCCTGGCTTTTTGTTCTTACAGAGTACAGTAGGGAGCTATCGTGCTGCTGGTACCTCCTGCTCAGACACAAGCCACTTGCAGAGCCAGAAAAAGGGACCAGCTTCCCTTCCCAATAAAGTTAGCAAATACCTTTGTGTTGAGAGTTGGAGAACTTCAACAGCAAATTCTCTGGAGGTGCCTAGACCTGAAAAATCTTGATAACACCATGCTGAAGTGTGAAAAATTGTCCCTGGAATATTTCCAAAATGAAGACAACAGTTGAGCAGTGGTAAATCAAAGTAAAAATGACTGTGTATTAAGTCACCTGGTAAAATCTCACCTACTTCAGTTTTACAAGACAAGGAGTCACATCCATGACTTTCTCCTGCATTTCAGCAGAGTAATTGGCAGCAGTCATTTAAAATCTCATTCTATACCACCAGTAAAGACTGGAGAAACTTGAGGCTGAATTTACAGAACAACCACTCACTTATTACATACCTACTTACTGGATTCCCATTTCAGTGCCTCAGCCTGGGCTGTAAGTGCCTGCTCGGAGTAATACACAGAATGCAGATGGTTTTATCTCAGACTATGAAAGTACACCATATGTACACTTATATTGTAATTTATCTCGCTGTTCTCAAGGCAGAAAAGCTAACAGGATGTGAAGGCATTCAGCTTGCAACACAAATAGCCCTAAGGAATAATTAATCTCTGTGATTTTCCTCCACGCTTCAAGTGACCAGCTATATACCCCTTCTACTTTTATACTGCAGTAGATAAGCTAAATCATGTGGTAGATGGGCAGCCCTTTTAACTAGGTGCTTCACACATTTTAAAAATAAAGGATCAAATTTAACTCTGTTACAATTTAAATAAACACATGCCAAAATGCTCCACTGGTCCCATTTTACAGTATTTTGTAAATTATGTGCACCTATATAGGTTCTCTTCAAATTTCCCATACTAATACAACAAAAGGATTTCTATGGCCAACTGTCAAAAATCTAGAAATAGAGAACCAGGCAGATCTTTGATCCCATGGTAGTGGAGCATCTATGGCTGTGGTGGGAGAAACCAACTACAAACTCCCTCATTTTCATTAACAGCCTGAAAAGCAAAACAGGTGCAGCGCTCTGATAACAACAGAGCCAGCCCAGCTCTGTTGTGCCTGATGCATGCTATGTATTATTGAATGTAATTCTCAATTGTTGATTTATTTTGGTGGTTGGGATTGTTGCCTGGGGCAGAATAAAACTGTTCTACTACAACATGCCTTCAACATTTCACTCCACCCTCCTCAGCTGTGTTAAAACTGAAGAGATGAAATCTCTGTACTTTATTACACTTGTTACTGCTGTAAACTGCAGTTCCTAGAGATGCACGTGATACATGTGCACTGCTGTGAACTGGATTTAGTAATGATGCCCATGATGCACAAACATGTGCAGAGGTACAGCTGGGAGCAGAGCAGGTGCAAGTCTCAGGCCATGAATGTGAGCTGAGTGGGACAAACACACAGAGCTCAATTCAGACACCATCCTGCTTTGGTTTCCCTCCCAGTGCCACTCTAATAAAAGAGTGCCACAATATTGACTAGACACACAAGATTGCCTCATATCAGACACAGATGTTCAAGCTCAGCCCTTTGCTATTTTTTGGTCAAAGAGCAGTTGCAAGGTAAGCAAAGTAGATGATTTGCTGTACTTGCCTTCCATGCGTTTCACTTTTGCAGTAAACACGCTTAGTGAGACTTCTGTCTCCTATATATACTTTTTTTACCAGACTTCTAAGGTGACTAACTGGGATCAATTTTTGCAGTGGGAGAGGAGTTGGGGAGTGCTATATTTGCTGATGGAAAATTATTTCAGATAAGAGGGATGCAGATAGAAGAAAAACATCCAAATCCATTTCGTGACAGAAGCAAAGTCATTGGGAAGAGCGGCTGCTGCAGCCTGGGCAGAGCTGCCTGATGCTCCCGGCCCAGCCACACCCGATGACTCAGGCTCACATCCATATGCACCGCATGAAACCTGACCTTCCGGCGCACGCTCCTGCCAGCCACCCGCATCTGTTGAATCAGAAAGCAATCACCTGATGCTCAATCTCATTTCACTCATTAGTCCTTGCCTGCAGCTTCTGTACACAGAATTAAAAGTTCATGCATCTTGTCTCTTCTGAGTGCTCTGAGTCATCTGTAAGAACTTTGGTATGGCAAGGGTGGGACTGAGGTGGTGGAGTGCTCTCAGTGGGAGAAAGTTTAGAGCAGAAAGAGATATTATGATGGGCATTAAGTCCCACAGGAGTCACTTGGTTTAAGCAGTGCTCGGTGCGTTTGGGCTTTCTGTGACACACATGATGGAAAAGCATTCTGGAAAACTAGAAGTGCACTCTTTGTTGAGGCTTTCTGAATTACAGCATTAAACAGTACTAATGACCTTATACTCAATACTCTGATGCAGCTTTGCATAAAATTCATTAATTAACTTCAGCATCACTTATCCCCCTTTTTAAACCAACTACAAAAAGATAGTCCATTGAACCAACTGCTGGATCCACACTAACTGTGCAGGGGTCCACTGCCACTTTGGTATACCCAGAGGCTGTTACAAGTTGGAGAGCACTGTGCTTTCACCAAGTGCAAAGGTGACCCATGCTATAGGATTTCTCTCTCTTTTCAAGCCCACTGTTCTCTACCCTGCCTGTTCAGGAAGCCGCATGGTGGGGCAGGAGCACCCCACACACTGACTCCCCCAGCCATGGCAGCACCTCAGGCTGGCCTGGCTGTGAACCGCATTGCAGTGCCAGCATAGGGCAGAGGCATCTCCTCCCTGCCATTGCTGTGGGAGCTGAACCTGGGTGGATCAGAGGGGAGGGATGAGCTGGCCACAGTGCCCCAGGGACACTGTTCACTCTGGGCAAATGCCTCTGAACAAGCATTATTTTCTTCTCATGGGCATCAGCAAGTGACTTGCCAGATATGGTGGTTGTGCCTGGACACCTGGAAACCTCCTTGGAGAGTCAGCAACGAGTTAACACAAACCTGAATAAAAGTAAGGGATCCGCTCTATCCATCTTAGGCCATGGGGCTTTTCCTCCCTTTCCTGATGTTCTGAAAAGATCCTCAAGGTTTGATACCGTATTATTTTCTCCTAGTATCCAAAAATTCAAGTTTTGTCCCCTAATGCTCTAGATGAAGCTGCTGGGATAGGACTCTGCAAAGGAAAGTGCAGGGAAGGAACAGTTCAGGTCTCTGATTTACCCTTTATGTAGCAGAGTGGTAAAAGGCAGCATGAACTACATAGTAATCATTCCAGTTTTAATCAATATACTGTGCCTCCACCTTTTTTGGTTATTAAAAAACCTAATTTTCTGAGCTAATCAGCATCTGGCCTTTACATTTCCTGCCTGTGAAAGATTGAATTTTCCCCAAAGAGTTGAGCTTCCCCCAGTGTGCAACAGGAACTGAATCAGCCCAAGGCAAAGCACTGGGCAGTGCATGACAGGGCAGGAGCCAGCAGTATTCCAACAAACCAAACCAAACCAATAAAAGGAGAGTACACTTAATCTTCACCTTGATCCTTATTGTCATTCAGAGATTAAGGTTTTAAGGCTTTTTAGTTCTGGGCTTGTAGAAAACTTTATTGAAAGGTTAGACTCTCATAAAGAGACTCTACTTCATGGCTGTGCAACAATGAAAACCAGGTCACAGTATGGAGGTGTGCAACGTGACTGAACAGAGACGTGAGGAATTAGGTACAAAAATTCTGAACAACCCTGACGTGACTCAAATCTGGAAGCAGGTGGAGCAGTAGTGATGTCACAATGTGACACCCATATGTGACATTTTGCAGGTTGGTGCTTCAGTTACTGTAGTTAGTTTAATTGCTCACAGGGATGCTGCTTACCTTTTTTTTGTTTGTTTTTGTGAGTCAGCTTCAAATTGAAATGTGAACTCTTACATCCACTCATTTCCAGCATGACAATAGTTAAGTATTTAAAAATTCCAGATGAAAACATTACCACAGCTGCTACATACAAATTTTATATTAATTGATAATGTACAAATATATATTTATAGCCGTTGTCAATAAAGCTGTTTTAAATATAGTAGCTAAGTATAGCTATGGATGTTGCAGTACAAGAGCAGGAAGAGCCTGCATGTAAACTTTCTTACTAAAAGAAACCCTTTCTCCCACATCTAGCAAAAATAAAAAAAGCTCTGTGAAACACAGTAATCAGCAGTGAGGTCATCAGTCTTGGGAACCAAAGACTGTAGATTTTGTATTATCTGGAATATCTGACCATCCAGCCATATAATTGCATTTGCTAGATAGTGGAGATAGTGGGTTTCGAGGGTGACCTTGAAAGGAGAGCTTTCTGAAACAGCCCATGAACTGCGAGACAGATCTTTAGACAGGACATCAGGAGTGCGGTTTCCCAGATCTTATTCTTTGGGCAAAAAGAATTTTGGCATGTCTTGTAGAGGAAGATTAATGTGTGCACAGACAATGAAATAGGCTGGTGAACAAGAGAAGGATTTCAGGATAAAACAGTTTGTTTGTGGGGAAACAGATGCATCCTGCAATCCCCTCTTATGAACACTGCTGGCTCCTCTCAGGGACCTCCTCAGAATGTCTCGCAGTGTGGAGGTGAGGCGGAGACCAGCAGTGCTCAGATACTCTGAGAGTGTCTGACTCACCCTGCAAACAATCAGTGAATAATCTAACAGAGACCTTACACCTGAGCATCTGCTCCTTAGCATTTCTTTCCTTCTGCCTCCCCTGAAGTAGTGATCATTTCTGTGCCTAATTTACAGTTGGGGAAACTGAGGCAGGGGGAGGCTGTGCCACCCCAGGTTTGCACAGTGACTCTGTGTAGAGCTGAGGATGTTATCCAGACTTCCTTGCTATTCACTCCCAAGCTCCAGCCACAAAATAATTTCCCCAGACTTTCTCAGAGACAATCTACGCAAGTCCATGCTCAAATGTAGATTCAAACTAGTTCTCTCTTACCTACATACATTACCCCTTCTTTAGTCTTCTCAGCAGCCTCCGTCACTCCCTGCTTGGTCTTTTCTGCAGCAGCCACCACTCCTTCTTTAGCAATAGAGAAACCTTTCTTAAAGACATCCATTCTTGCTGCTTGTTAAGGTGTTATCTGGGATGATCTGAATGAGGGACAGCAATAAAAAGCACCTGAAGGCTGGGGCTGTGAGCTGCAGCCTTACCCGCGGCAGATCCTCAGTTTCTCTGCCAGGCTCTGCCTTTGCTCTTGCTCCTCCGCTGGATGAAGGCAGTGTGGCAAACCTCACAGCCCTCGCTGGCTCTTATTGATGAAGTCTGCTGCAGTGTAGCCAATGCCTGTGTGCAGCTGATACTGAAATATTAATGATATGGATCTGCTTGGGAAGGTTTAAGAAGGGAGGGGGAGAGGAGGACAACAGCAGTAGGTAAGGGACTGACTGGAAAATTTCCAGACAGATAGAGCTTTTAAAATATGCTGCAATGCTCTCACTTAAGGATGCTCTCATGTGAAGAAGGAGACTTTTTATCTGGAGAGCTGAGTTCCTGAAAGGGCATCTTCCTGAGGCTGCAGCAGGAGCCAAACACCAACTCTCCAGGGTCCCCAGAGGAGGGAGAGCAGGTAAAGCTGCTAGCGTTTGTAGCAAACAAATAGGGTCAAAGTTTTTTGGTCTGGCAGTTACCAGAACTTACCCTGCACAAAATGGTAACAAGAACATTATTTCTAGTAAATACTAAGAGAAAAAGTGAACCAGCTACAGCCTGGTGGCTCAGCTGAAGGAAGCTAGAGGTCCCACTTGCGGTGCTTGTCAAGTCTGAAGGCATTCAGGATAAACTATGGGCTTTGCTCAGCTGTACATCCCATTACAATGGTTCATTTCTGAAAAATCAGATGCTTGTTGGGGGAAATCCTGTTTCCTATTTGTTTCTGTGAGTTGCTGTAGACAGAGCTCTGCTCTGCCACCACAGAGTGAGGTGACATTTCTCAGTGAGGCCATCACTCACTCAGAAGGCTGTGCTGCAGAGCACAGTGGGGCAGGAACTCACCCAGCACAGAATCAACTGGGAAATCTCACAGTTTGCAAGCAGGGTCCAGCCAGCCCCAAGGCCTTGCTAGGGAGAGATACAAAATCCCAATCACTAATATCCTACTGTGCTTGCAGTAAAACTCTAGCTAAAGTGTTTTCTGAAGTAGATCCTGAGTGGCCCAAACCAGCTATTGCCCCACTAGCAAACTGAAACTCAGTGCTACCACCTGTGAAAACAATTGCTGGTGCAGCAAGGTGATTTTTAACTAATTTATTTTTAATAGTGCCATATGTGAAACTATAGAAGCCATGAATCATCAGTGAGCCCAAACCCTGACCTGCTTTGGCTGCTTTTCCTCACCAGGCAAACAGAATATGAAACTCAGAGGCTGAGCTACATTATGAGAGGGCAGCACACTGTAGCATCATGAAGTGCAGTGGTCTCTAAGCCACTGCTGCCACGAGGTTTCAGCCTGCAAGTTTCAGATGGGGAATGACTACACAGAAAAGTCTGAATGAAAAATGGCCCATCTGTACATACGTGCAGACATGTCCACAATGATGGTTCTCAGCACGGAACTAAGACTAGTTCTTCAGTTTTTGGGAGTGTGTTTTTTTACCCCATACTGAAATAACTGAAAAACTGTGGAGCTGGAAGATAATGCATAGAGTTCTTAATCTTTTTCTCACAAAAAGGTCTCCTTATAAATGAAGAACAATTTTCCACTTGAATGTAGAGGAACCAAAACTCTGACAGACTAATGAATTTATCAATTGTTAATTAAAAGAAGTGCAAGATTCAGAGAAAGGCCAGCACAGCATACCAATTATTGTGGGAGCTTACACAGTTGCAGATTGTTGCAGCAAGGAGTGAAGAAAAGGCTTCTGTTACCTGATCAATCAAAATTCCCCTTAGGTGGCTGGTGCCATGGCTGGTGCTCTTTTCTGCTCCCAGGGTACTCACAAATTGAAAATATCTCCATCTTTTTTTAGGCCATACAACAAGTGGTTTAAATGAGCTGCACTTGGAGCAGTTGCTAAAATGCCATTGATTCCATCAAGCACAGGGCAGGAATCCTGCTTTAACTACATTTGGTAAAAAAATGAGTTTACCCTCTTTGGGAATTGCTACAGGGCCTGTTTACTTTTTCACCAGACTTTCAAAGATTGTTAAAGCAGAGCTTTTTCCCAGGGTTATGGGTTTTACTGGTATTTTCAGGAGAATGCCAAGGCTGATAAGGCTGTGTGAGAAGTGCATTTTGATTTCGTTCAGCTATTGTTCTGTCATTGTGATTTGCACAATTGAATTCTACATATTTTGCACTGCTATAAAAGGTAACAAATATATGAAATATCAAGGCATCCTGGCACATGAAACATGAATCATCACCAGATTGAATTAGCCAATACTCAAGTGGGATACTCCTTTCCTGCCTTCTCCTCTGCTGATGACCTTCAGAAAGGGTTCACAGGAGGTGTTTAAATGCTGTTGGATCTCTCCCAAGGAAGCAGGCAGTTTGCACAGGCATTGTTTTACCTTGAAACCTTTTTAGGAAAGCTCTGGACTCAAGACAACATCATAGATGATCTATATAGGGCAAGCATCCACAGCAGCTCCTGAATGTTTGCCACCTCAAGGCCACTGCATTACCCTATTTCTACTCTAAGCAGAGGATTCAGTCCCAGCTTGTTGCCAATCCTGCCTTAGGTAGATCTAACTACAGGACTTAACATAAGCAACCTTGGCTTTAAGGTTTTGTTAGGTTCTCAACTTAGTGCGTGGTAAGCTTTCCCCTTGTATTACAATAATATAATCAGCAGCTAAAGAGAAGGTCTTCCAGCAGGCAATTCAGAGACTCTAAGTTCCTATCTCACCTGGCAGCTACCTCTTTTTCTCTGTTATCTGTGTTACAACACTGGGGAGAAGCCAGTTAAGCTACACATTAAGCTCCCTTTTTTATTATTATTGAGTATAATTCATATCTCTGTAAACCAATTAATCTCTCAAAAACATTTGACTGATGTGAATAATACCAAAGGAAAGCCTCATCGTGACTTGTGCAATGACAAACCATCCAACAGTTGTTCATTTAAAGTCTGAATTCTGACTGCTCAGGCTTGGCCATTGAGCCTCTTGCTGCATTACACCAGTTTCTTGAAGGTCTCTGCAAGGAGCAGTTCTCCACCTCTCACACACCCACACCTCTCAGATGTCTGGAAAGCAAGTCTGTGCAACACCTGCCAGCAATGCTGGAATATGGGCAAGAGAACTCTAACTTGTCTACTTATTTTCAAAGCACTGATGCAAGGGAAAGAAAAGAATGCAAAGTAGAAATCAAGATTTCCTGCTCTCTACTGTCTTTTTCTTTGTGTCTGCAACAGAGTAAACCGGATTTTACTTAATTTGTCTCTTTTCCTTCTTGAATTTCCCCAGTTGCAAGCTACTCTGCACACAAAACTTTAACCTTGTCCTTTAATAATGAACTTGTGCTAGAGTCTAACAGCTGACAAAGTCATTTTGCTGGATGAAAGGAGTGTGATTTGATCATATTTCTATTGAAGTATTTAAATGGTGTATGACGTTTGAAAGACAGGTAAGGAAAGGAAAGACAGACTGCTTTTGTGGCTGGTAAATATCCTTTGTTCAGGAAGTTTTTGTAGGAAGAATAATATTAACATTAACAAACCTTGCTCTACATAAACAGAACTCCTTCCTCTCTCAATTTATGAAAACTTCAAAATGCAGAAAGAACTGTCTCAGATCATTCATTTTCATGCCCTAACGAAAACAAGCAATTGTCTGACGCTCTCTTGGCAAACACTTTAGGACTTGAATCTCTGCATGTACGTCTGCATAGTTAATGAGTTAATTTCCTCTGCCAGGGAATGAATAGTCCAGGGATGAGCCATTTTTCAGGCCCGTATATAGTTTGCAGAAAGCTGCCTGTGCAGCAGTCTTTCATGACTGATCTCTGCTGTTGAACACCCCTGATAGCTTTTGAGCAAACTATTAAAAATATAGGCAACAAGAATTCATCTTCTTCCTCTGATGGATGGAGCAGTGAAAGAATTGCTCCATAGCCCAGCAGCCTCCCTCCCAACACTCCTCTCCCTTCCCCAGAGCAGCTGCACACGCACCAGCAGCAGGCAAGGAATGAGACAGCATTTTCCAGATCTAAAACCCAGTGCCTAATGAGAAGTTACCCCCTTGCTGTGCAGCTATCAACAAAAATGTCCTACTCATCTTCCTAGACATAAATCCTTTCAGTTATTCAGTCTGCTTGAGAGATTTGGAGCTGGGCTATAAGAATCTAAAGTAACACTTGCTGATTAAAATAATTCCATCTTTGCTTGGCTTTTTAAATACACAGATTCAGAATTTAAGTCTACAATAATGAGCATTACAGAGTAGGCAGTGAATCTGGAAAGACACAAAAGAAACAAACAAAATCATCTGAATCTATAAATTGAAAATTCAATTTCTAAGGGCTCTTTCTCCAGAGACACACTGACTGGAACAGGCAGTGAGTTTGCTTTCCAAGTACGTACCAGCCATTTATCGTAGGAGCCATTTATCAGCCGCATTGTTTGGCACCATGTGTTGTGTGGTCACCCACCTCCGATCCAGCTGCAGCTCCAGGGCTCCCACTCTGAACAAACAGAAAGGGGCCAACGTGAGATTTTGTATCTTAACCAGATTATCCAGAAGATGGTGCTGGCATTTGACAACTTGATTCAGTGGAATTGCAAACAGGACACTGAACTCTTGGGGTGGACAACATCAGCAGGGGTTAAGAGCTGTGTTTAATGGAAACAGCTTTAATTACCACACAAGGCAAGAGCAATCCTGACCATTACCAGCAAGATCCCAAGGCATTCTGACCAATCTGCTGTAACTGGCAATATCAAGTCCTTAAAGATTAGTTTGAACACTTTGAGGAAGTACTTCCCAGAAATACTTGAGGGAAAATATTTTCATGAATAAGGACACAAAAACAAAAAAAAAGCCACTAGTGCCTGGGGACCAAGAGTGGAGTGACAATATCTTTTTGGATAGCTGTTCTGACAACTGCTAGAAACTCCTGAGGCATATCAGGGCAGCTCCAAACATCTCCACACCACTGTAATTATCACCCCATCACTCACTGACAGGGTTTCAAGTATACTTTTGGAGTAACATTTATTTCCAAGTAATTTTCCAAATCATGTTTTAAATTTTATTTATCACACCTATTTCTTTCACTCCAGCAGTAGTACCCAGCTGTGTAAGGTACACCAACACTAAACCAGGCCACTGAAAAGTGACTAGACATTTATTGATGTTAGTTGGTACAGGGTTGTCTTTCTCACCTAGGAAGTACCTCGTAGAAGAGAGTGACCTCAGAAAGCAATGAGCAAATTGTTGCAGCAAAATGACCTTGTATGTCTGTTTTTTCTGGTTCCATGCTGAGGCACCACCTGCAAAAAATTGAGGCAAAGTTGTGGTGTATCTCATTCCTGAGTAGGTACACTCCTCATACCTGTTCCTCTACAGATGTAAAAGAAAGAAAACTTACAGCTCAGTCTGCCAACAAATCTAATGTTATGAACCAACAGCATTACATGAACATGTTATTCAGATACCCTAAATCAGAAGAGCTATTAGACAAAAACCTGACCTAGTGTTCAGTAAGGAAGATCCTTTGAATAATTCATGCCTTCCATGTGTTCATAGCAGCATCCTAAGCTACTCCTATCACAAAGGAAGAGACGTCATCCTCTGCATGCTCCGTATTTTAACTTCTTTCATAACTGCTACCAAAAACTCACCCTAAATTATTAACCTGTAAATCTGTGCCTGCTGCACCCATAGGGCAGCACCATTACAAAGGCACAGAGAACAGGTTCTTGCACCTGAAGGAGCAGCAGGTGTTCTGAGGCAGGAGGACAGAGAAACATTGCCCCACCATTGGGAGGTGTCATATCCATGGAAAGGTATATATTGAAAGACAAGTCCAAAGAGTTTGGAATTAGGTCACAAATGGGACAACTTCAATATCTGTGGCATGAACCCACTTCTCTGCAAGGCAGGATCTCACCTCAGCTCAGGTTATAAGACTGTTGCTTGTTTTGTCTCATGTTTGCTTCAGTTCCTTCCTGATAATAGTCTTATTACATAAACAAACATAATGCTTAGGTCACATCCACTTACTTATAAGAAAAGCACATTTGTATGTGAAACATGGCACATGAAATGTTCACACACTGACATGTATTATAGCAGGATGCACCCAATTCTGAAATAAAAGCAGCAGGAAGGAACACAGGGAAGTCGCTAATTTCTTTCAGTCCTCAGTCCAGACCTTGTGATTTCATCTCCCTGGAGAAGTGACAGTAAGACCAGGTTTTGTCATTACAATTATCAGAATCTCTCTCTACCCGGGCCCCTGTGTTTCTGTCACTGTCCTGGTGCTTAACTGCTCTTAAACAGCAGTGTCTGTCACAGGTCAGTAAGGGCATTTCTGCCTTTCTCTGGGTTCTTCCATTAAGCATAAAATAGGGGCGATCAGAAAGAGAAAGTTGCAGATCCAGACAGTGACAAAGAGATGCAAACTCACTGCCCTTAATAAGAAGGTCTTCCAAAATCCTGGAGAGATTTTATCCTCCAGTTTCATCTAGTATTGGAATGAATCCATAAAAGCTTTGCATTTCGTGCTCTGCAGGACATACTGAACTTTGGGCTGTGCATCTCATAATTCAAACCAAGAGATGATCCAGCAGTCCTGCACCAGCATTCCCACTTGTTTTGTCAGTTGAGCATCATTCTCCCTCATTTTATTCTTAAAAATACCAGAGTACATCACCCTGCAAGACAGTGAAAAAAGAAATATAGTTTATGAAAGCAACAAAACTAAAAGTAGCACCATCAAGCAAGGGAAAACCAGTAAGAAAACTACATCCAACCTCTACAGCCCTCTTTTTTTTTTAATATTTATTACTAGGATGCAGTGACAGAGGTAGCTCTTGACAGCAGATCTTGGCAAGTGTTTTTTTCAACACTAATCAAATATGCACAAAAAATTAGGCCTGAGATCCAGAAATGACAATCTAAACAGAAGTTCTTAAAAATGCCCAGTTATCCTGACCTCTCTGAAGGACAACTTCATGAAAATCTTCCACTTTGATAGGAACAGAGTATGGTTCACAGAGCTACCTTGCAAAGGTCACACAAGAATCCGTATTTGTAAGCTTTTCTTTACTGTGTATTTGCTCTGAGTCCCTCAATCTCCACAATTTCTCATACACACCATGACTATTCTCCTGCTAAAGCCATGATATTTCAGTCTCAATATTGTAGAAAAAAGCCCCACGTGCAGCACTGGAGCAAGGAGGTCTGTAACATTTTCTGGCACTGTAATGAGAGCCTGTTACACCACTCAGTATTTTCTTTCCTTTCTTTTTCTCTTCCTTTCCTTTAAGCTAACATCCTTTTCCTGTGCCTGAGGGAGAAGGCAGTTGATAAAAGCCGAGTTCCTGTTCACAGATAAGTTTAGAAGGCAGCCGAGCTCAGAGGTTCCCTGAATAAGCCATATTCCTACCACCTTTTTCCCCCCGTCAGAGACGCTCGAGCCCCACACAGGAACCAGGCTCACATTGTTCCACAGCCACGGACGTTTCCACAGTAGCTGGGAGGGTCGAAAGCTCTTTCCGCTCTTTGTTACCAATTTTTTTTTTCTCCCTTCCTTCTTCCAACTTTCCAGTTAAAGAATATCGCCGGAGCATTTCTCAATTAATTCGGGCTGAGCTTCAGAGCAAAGAACAAGAGACAGGTGTAACTGGGTGGGAAAAACCCCAGGATGCTGCTGAGGGTTTTGCTGCTCTGTAATACAATAGCATTGGCCAAGCTGGTCAAACGCCCAGACCATCATGGGTATCATGGTGGTTCCGTGCACAGCTCAGAGTCACGAATTTATGAGACCTCTGCATACCCCCAGAGGACTCCTCTGTCACACCAAGAAGGTTACTGGCAGGCACAAGGGTTCAGTGAGGATACTCAAGATTACCCTTCAAGTGTGATCTCCTCACCTCAGGAAGAGAGAGGGGATTTTGAAGCTGCGAGCCCACAGTCCCGAAATGGGTAAGTACCCCAATGTGTCTGTCTCTGTGCAATCCTCTGTGATACCTTTATATCCTGTCCATACACGACCATTTTCAACAGAAGTTCCTCATTATAATACATTACATTTTAGGGGTCAATTTATATCCAAATGGGAGTGGTTTTAATGTTTTTTTAATGTTTTAATGTTTTAGCTACACAAACAGCTACACAAATCACTTGTGGAGGATGAAACCACGGATGGGAAAGGGTTTTTGCTTAGTCTGAGACAGCAGAATGGGTTGAGGGCTCTGGACACACCTGGCAGATGTGAAGCCTTCCAGCTCTACTGAAGCACCACAAAACAAAACGCTGCTTCTGGCAAAGCAGAACGAGAGGAAGTTAATTTACTGATTTTTTTCTTATCACAAACCAATGCTGATTATTTTTGCTGATCGTGGCAACCTTTGCCCATCAGCAGAATGTGCCTGCCTGCAGACTTGGGCCTTGGAAAAGGAGAGGGAAAGAGAATGGCAGGATGTTAGCAAAATAAAAATAGTGAGGAGTAAATAGAACAAAGTAAGGAATAATAAATAAGCATGGAAATGACTACAATTTCCACCCCTCCTTCCCCACAAAAGGTTTTCATGCCAGTGAAATGCTTTTCATGGTAATCTGTAGCAGAAGAGTAGCCATCCTGAGTGTAAAAGGCACATACTTAATTAGAAACATCCCCAAACCCTGTGATTTGTGTAAGGTTTTACAGGGCACGTAAGTAGGTCTCTAAATGTTTAAAACGGATGAAAACCAAGCAGGACAGTGAATGAATCTTTCATAACCCTGATGGATGGGTACTGCAGAGCCCTGTTTGGGAGAGCTGAAACAGCAGCACACTGAGTGCTGTTCACAGCCCAGTGCTTTATGATGCCCTGTATTTTTCCCTTTAAATGCTCTTGAGGAAAGGAACAAAGGGAGATGGAAAGAGACTATAAACCCTTACTCATGTCATGCTTCCCTTTCAAGCAAACTACATTCTGCAATCTTGTTTCTAATCTTATCTGCGTGTAAAATTAAGGCCTCCCTTCTGCATGTAACATGGTGAGTGTATTAAAACCCTGCTGTACTTCATACTACATCTTCCCACAAATCTGCACCTCCCACCAATAACCCCAAGTCACTTTCTAAAGCCTGTTTCCTGATGGGTAGTGTTTGATAATGACCTGCTCTGTTAATTAATCATCTCCTGCTTAATGCATTTCAGACACTGTCAAAGGAAGGAAACAAAGCCTTAGTGGTACTCTGGGCTTCTAAGTTACACTGCAAGGTGGTGATCATTTGCTTGCTGGTTAAAATGCTGAAAGCATTTTGCAAACTCCATGTGCTATGAAAATTCAATGGTATAAAAGGTGTACCACAGGTCAGCAAGATGATGTAATATACTGTCCTAATCAGGACTTCTTCCTTTGCTGTGTGGCTGTTCGGCACCACCTTGTCTAATTCAGTTCAACCCCAGCTATGACTCATCCTAATTTCCTCCTAAGGAGAGAAATACTTCCTTCTTTTATGGGGATGGTTGCCTTATGAGTCAAATCATAACATTCTTCCCAATTGTGAAGCTGTGTTCATGACTACAGGCAATCCAAATCCAGCCCAGCAGGACCTGCCAGGTATTTGTTCTTTTGCAGAGCTTACAGCACACACAAGCCCAGGCAGCTGGTAGGTCTTATGAAAGAAATTCAAGATTTTGAGAGGAATTATGTCCAAAGGTGAGGGGAAAGAGCATGAATAAGAAGGGACAACACAGTTCTCCTTGTAACCACAGTCTAGATTCTAAAAGTCAGTGCAAATGGTTCAAGCCATAGACCTTCAGAGTGTGAATCCTCAAGTGCAGGTCAGGTGCTGTGGCTGTACTGCCCTGCTATGCACAGACAAGATGTTGTCATGAATCTGCTATTTCCTCCCTACAAGTGTGACACATTCCCTGGAAAAAAACATCGAGGAACTCTTGGTGGAGAAAAGTATCAGGAGTTACACAGAAATTAAGAGATATGGGGAGATAAAGACATGCCAAAAAAAGCCCAGGATGGTGGAGAATAATTTTCTGCCATGATTATGTCTTACATCTAGTTTGCTTTTCAAATAAGAAAATACTTTCTTTTCAAAACTAAGAAAAAAACCAAAATCTACAGTAACTTTGTCTCTGTGACAAAGTTTTGACTCTCACTATTTTTAAAAAACAAAAATGTGTTTTGTTCAACCTCTTATTATTTTCCCTGTGTATTAGGAATAATGGTTGTTACAAAATATTCTCACCTTTTAAAAAAATGTACAGTATCTCAGCTGTTCCCAGTGTCTGAGCCAACAGGAGCTGCTCTGCATGGACTAGTGCTTGTATGTGATACAAAATCAAAGCTATAAAAAGAGGCCTTTTTCCCCAAAGAGATCACCGTTTCATTCTGCTTTTCTCCCCAGCAGCTGTGTCTCATATGAGCTGATTGGTTTGACTTCAGATACTTTATTCTGTAGCTGAGGTAAATGGACCCACACGCACCCAAATTTTCAGCAGGATTACCAAGGGAAATTAAAGAGATATGTACTCTGAAATTGCTGGACTCTATTAACATTTGCATTAGCAATGTATGAGGAAGAGTAAGAACAGTAAAAACATGTTCTGGATTTCATAAATACTCAATACATAATAACCAAAATAGATAATAAATATATTTTAATTCTTCATTTCCCTTACATAGATGCCTAAAGCAGAACTTCACAGGGACACTGTTGTTACTGGTGGCTTTCCTGTGTGTGTATACAGGCAGCTAAACTGAGGCTTGAAAAGCTGCCTAGGATATGACCAGATATGAGGAGATACTAAAAGTGACCCAGTAAATACCAAATAAGAGCTTGCATTAGCTCATCACCCACTCTCATTCCTACCATTAGGTGTAACCAATTTAACTGCTACCTGATCAGGTCATACTGAAAAGAATAGCAAAGACACCAGTGAGAACACACCACTATTGTTTTCCTGACAACTGTTATGTGGCTGACACACCTGACAGCTTGTGAACACACACCCGAAGCTGACAAGCCACCCTGGAGATCTTTCCTTCTTTAGAGCCACTGCCTCCAAATATTTGGTGATGACACATGTCTGAGCTGACCTCAGGGGAACTGATGGTGAAGGGTAGGGCTACAGAAGTATCCAACTATGTGCCCTCCCTTAGGCTGTACAAGTCCTTCTCCAGGTGGCCACATGTGGGCCTGGAATATGGTGACTCAGCCTTTGAAAGGAAAGGTTCTCTGACCCTGGGAAGAACATGCCATCTTATCTATGCCCTTGCCATAAACTTTCCTCTTCTGATCAGAGATCCATGGGAAGACCCCTTCTGTAATTACGCTCAGAAGGGCTTGTTTTCTCTCCCTACAAACAGATTCTCAGATCAAGCAATGCACTGAAGCACCACTATTGCTCCTGGCTTTTCTCAGCACTGAGCACAATCCTTCTAATCCACCTGCCTGCAAACACCAAGAACAGTCAGGCTCACTACTCAGATTTCATGCACTTAGAGTTCCTATTTCATTAAAAAACCCAAGACAAATGAAGCATGTAAAAGGCACACACACCAGCTCTTGACAGCAAAGCCCAGAGCTGCCTGTACCCTCAGTTAACCTGACCTGCCTGTCAAGTAACACTGTAAACCAGATCACTCAAGTATTCCAGGTTAAAAATAATCTTAGGAAAAAGCAGAGGTTATTTTTAACCTTCCTCCTCTGCTGATGGAGCTGGTTCCCAAACAGCTGGCTCACCCAGTAAGGGAGAAATGGACTGTGGTGATGAAATGGGAAGGAGCAGAGCAACTACAGCTGTTTTCCCCACCTATGACAAAGTCTCACAGAACTTCTCTGTCTTTCCAAAAGTGTAATCATTACCAAGTGGCCCTTGTTTTGGATTTGCCCTGCAGCTGGGTAGGTGGTTTATTTTTCCTTCTTTCTCTTTAATCCACAAACACACACTCAATGTCATCTCCTGGGATTTTTCCTCACAATTTCAATATATGTGCAAAAATGGAAAAAACAAAAGGAAAAAACCCAACTCCCACTACCCGATCTATTGGAAAGGCAGAAATCTTCATATAAAGTAAATCTTTAACTGCATTGTCGTATTTTGAGTTTTGGACACAATTCTGCAAAGTCACCCTTGATTAGAGGAAGGTTTCCTGATGTCAGCCAGGTGAATTGTTATCTCACTGAAACACTCATTTCTTCATGTAAGTCAGCATCTAGAAGCCACAAAGCAGCACGCCTCTTCTTGTGATTACCCAGTGTGTCAAAATATAGAACTATCCTCTCAAGTTCAGACAAGCAGAGAAACCCCAAATCAGCCTTATTCTAAGGAAAGACAGAACAATGTTCAGTCTTAATAGCTTATTTTTTGTGCACTTTTACAGGAAGAATCCATTGGTTTAATTAAGACCAGTTTCACATAGACTCATCTACTTCTTCAAAACAAGGCAGGGGCTTTCATAGGAAGCTCATGGGATACTGGAATTTCCCACCAAAGGGGCAGAGAACATACACTTAAAATAAAACAGTTTGGATGAAATGCAGCTAAATGTATTCTTCAGCCCCTGACATCCTGCAAAGTAGTGGAACAGCCTTTGTTGAGTGCTCAACAATAGCTATCACAGTGCCAAGTACATCAACAGAAGCAATGGCTTCCTATCAAAGTTAGGCACTTGGCTCCTTTCAGGACTTCAGGGAATCTCCGATATTTGGCTGTCATTGAGCTGCCCAGTTCAGGTGGAATAGATCCCAGTAGCCTGTTTGATGCCAACAACTGCACACAGTACAGGAGTTATCGAACCCTCTGTGCCCAAGGGATTGATTTGTTTCACAGCTCATTACTCCAAGCTGCAGTAATTAATTTCTTCAGCAGATAGCAAGGGATCCCTTGTTTCAGCATAGCCACAGAACCACCATCCACTATCACGTGGATCCAACACCTTCCTTGTGCAGGTCAGTACCCCTTGAATGAGTGCCAGGTGGCCAACCCTGAACCAAACTATACTCCTGCCCAAAACATGACCAGGGCAAACCTTGGCACATGCTGCCTGCACCCAGAGCGTGTGCCATCTGGGAACTGTCTTCCCACACATTTTTGACTCACTGGCGTCAGCCCTGCCTGCAACTCCTGCTTCCAGAAAAGGTCTGACAAAAGGAGGGATCAGCTTGCACTAGGGGTGAACTTCAGTCTGCAGGAACTGAAGGATGAAATCCAAGTGTAAGCTGCCCTCTGAATGGGTTGCAGAGCTTCTCTTGCAGGGAGGACAATATAAATGAGGTAATGGCTGTGGATGCTTTTGAAGAGGAAAAGCCTCTTGCATTTACTTCTCTGAAATAGTTTGTACAACAACAGTTGGATTTGGCTTAAAACCAGCTCCCAGCCATGCATGCTGTCTCTTGAACTCCTGCTCCCAGTGAGGCTCCAGATTCAGGACTGAATTTGCTCTGAAAGCCTTCACTGCACTAAGTTCTCAGGACATTCTGCAGGACAAGACTATCCCAAGTGATAACAGACTATCTGGCACTACTGTTGGAATGAAAGTTGCATTCAACCAGCGATACTCAGGGTTCTGGAAGATTTCCAGCACTGTATGGAAAGCCACATGTTTGAAGCTACCATTGCCACTCTTTTGAGCCTCATTTGTTAATGTGAACTGCAAATCAATCAGTCTGTTCTAACCCCAGGGAAAACAAGGGCGGTTCATGGGATGAGTCACAGTAAGATCCCAGACCCTTCCTGAGAAGGAGCTCTATTCATCCTAAGGGAAACATGGAAAATTATGGGAATTTCTGCTGCCTGATTCTGATACAGGGCTGCTGGCTGCTTGGAAAGAACTGGAAAATTCATTGACAGACAACCAGCCATCACTTGCTCTCTGCTAATTAAACACCCAGTGGCACACCGTGCTGCTTTGGAGAGCCAGCACCTTTTCCAACAGCTGAACACCTTCTGCATTCCATGACAAATAAAAAGATATGTCTGTCTTAATACTGACATGCACCGTCATAGTTTAGATTAATTTAAATGTGGCACTTTACCTGTTTTACTAAGGCTGCTTTTCCTTGTAGTGAGAACTTTCAATGGAGGGAAAACCCCACCAGATTATTCCACAGATAAAGCCTCCTACTTTTATTCTACTTCAACTGCTATAAATTCAGAAGTCAGACTGCACAAGTCAAAGGAAAATCACACATTTGAATTGAAATAACACAGTCCTACACTGCCTTCTTGTAGCACATTTAAGCAGCAATAATGGCTCATCTGGTGCCTTTTGTGCTGTATAGGGAAGTGTTACCATCCTGCACAGTTTTGCACACTGTCAGTGGTAGACACAGGAATGGCTAGGCAGGAGTTTTCAAAGTAATTATAGAAACTGGCTTCCTTGAGAATAGAAACCTAGGGAAACTGATGTGTGAAGGACAACTCAATTGTACTAGTACAGCCAAAGGAATAACAAAACTTATAAAAAAAATCCAACATCCTGAAGTCCTGAAGCTTTTGTTCAGGAAAAAATTCCACTGACCTAGGAAGGATCTAAAATTATGCATTGCAGTGCCAATCAAGAAAATATGCAACTGAGAAAAATAAAGTATATAAGGATCTAGCTGAGCTGGGGAGCATTACTCATACTCACTAATGTGCTGCAATTGTCTGTGTATGAGGAAAAGAGACTACCCTGTATTCATCTGAGCAGAGCACTAATTACTGCAAAACAGCCATCTAACTTTATCTCCTGGCTCTGTGGGTTTCATTTTGTTTGCTATGATATAAGGTGGCCCAGCCTAATCCTAGACTCAGAGAAAGAACTGCCAGTACTTTTCTGTTTCAGTAAAAGCAGTATTATCCAATGTAAGGAAAAAATCATTTTAGTATCAGTCCTTAAACACCTGAAAGTTTAAAATAAGAAGAGCTTGAGCTAACCTAAATTTGTTGAAACTTACTTAAAAACAGAATGCTTTGTCATCAGATATATTTAACTTCAGATGTGGGAATACAGTTGTTGCAAAATAAGGCAGAAGGGGATAGATGCATTTGAAGACTCTATTCAATAAGATTAATTCATAATTAGAATGAAGCCTAGGAAAAAACCCACCTAGTCTAGCAGACTTTATTCCTGGTTTAAAAAAAGGGGTTCATTTGCTTGGAATGTAAAACAGGAAAAGCTACTAAACAAATGAAACATCTGTAGCCCTGAATTTGCGAGGGCTC
>JAWWEV010000169.1:8659184-8709858 GCA_035583235.1 Hafferia zeledoni | reverse complement strand
TTCATTTGCTTGGAATGTAAAACAGGAAAAGCTACTAAACAAATGAAACATCTGTAGCCCTGAATTTGCGAGGGCTCCCTCAAGTGTTGCTCTAACTTGCAGCATTGTGACAAACTTTACCAGACTGGAGAGAAAGCTCTTCTCACATGAGCAGCTTCTTTCTGTTCCTCTCTCCTTGGCAGCAGAAGTTTGCATCAAAAGGAACTGTATTAAAGAGAATAAAAACAGAGGGTGTTAAGGCAGTTATATATTCAGTGACTGAAGCAACATAGTTACAAAGAGAAGAAAAAAAATGCAGCAGCAGAACACAAAGCTGCTGTGTTCCAGAAACCAGCTGAAGAAAGAAAGAAAGTGCTATTTGTGAAGGAGCAGCTCTTTGAAACTCCATAGCCTGATTCAGAGCCTTTGGTGCCAGCACAAGCCTTGCGAGCCTCCCTGAACTTTAGATCAAGCCCTTCTCAGTCTCTTACATTGTTGCACTTAACATTAAAGAATGACATATTTTCCCTGAAGGTTAATACAGTTAAGGAGTATTTTTAGTTACAGATAGCGAAGTTTCCTTTAAGGTAGCATTTGATAAGATGTCAAAAAAATACTGCAATAAAATTTTCATCTTTGGGCACGTGAATCTATATTGCAGCTCATTACAGGCCTTATCTACTTATTTGAGGAAAGAATAAATTTTGATAAGCTTTATGGAACTCCAAATCACTAGCATTTTTTGTTATTAAACCCAAAACATTGTATTATGCAGCCCTTCAGTTCCTTAAGCTTTTAAGATCAGATGAGAAAAAACTACTGAACAGGTAGTAAAGAAAATTATAAAGAAACGTGACCAGCATTAAAGGAAGTTTTTATTGAGTCTATCAAATTTCCCCCCCTTTTTTTTCAGTGCTATTCATTCTGCATATTGCTGCTCACTATCCAAAGCAGGCATCAAGTTGGGATCAACCACTGATTCAATTTCTGGTAGAACATAACCCCTTTCTACAAGGGGGAATTTCCAACACATCAACATGTTTTGAAAAGAAGTGCTTGTTTTGCATTCCATGTGTGTGCACATCTCCATGTGCAATGCAGCACAGGCAGTCCCACGGAGCCTCCTTCTTGCTCACACACGTCGATGCACGGGAACAGCTGGCTTAGCTCTGTGTGGCTCACATGACACAGGGACCTGCTTGGGAGCTGCATATGGTGGGGAAAAAACCCGATTCCAGGTGATGATTCATGGGGTGTGGATTGTTTTCACTGGGGCAGAACAAAACCCCTAAGCCAAGGTATCCTGTTTTAAAAGTTGATTTCCACACTGAATGCAGACTCCTGCCTGGATCTGGCAGGCATCCTGCTGGCAGAGCCAGGAACCTGCACCCAGCAACGATACCAGGGAGCTCCAGAAACAGTGTCTGGGCACGTCATTTCCCCAGGAAAAAAGCAGAGAGGATTTGAGGGGGAAAAGCCTCCCCCAGCTATGCCTGGCCAAATAAATGAGGGAGGACAGCCCAAAACCAAGCACAAACCAGGTCTCTGTTTGAGAATTATTTAACATTAATTACTGAAAGGCACTGCAGCCTTGCAAAGGCTGGTAGACTTAGGCACACCTTGGAGGCAGATGTTACCAGAACATGTGTGCAGTTCTGCTGGCTTTTACTGAGTGGCCCAGTGACATAAGCAAAGTGTTTGACCCTGGAAACGTAATATTTTAATAAAAATTCGAGGATTTGTCTTCTGTCTCAGTCCCATAAGAACCAAGATCACAGGCACAACTACTCCTCCAGTCATGTGCAAAGGCCTTAAAGCTACAGCTCATCAAACATGTTATTTTGGCTTGAAATCACCACAAAGGCAGCAGCCTTCTTCCTTTCCCAGTGCTGCAGGCTTTGCAGATTCCTACCCTTGCTTCTAAGAGATGAAGTGTTTTGCTTGTGTGAGTGCTTGCCGGAATCTCAAATCACATTCTCCCTAAGAAACAGGGGAGCAAAACATGTCCCAGCAAACCTGGTGAACCATTCCCAGCTAGCCTGGCTGTTTGCCCTTTCATCCTGATGCTTCCAGCTTCCTTGCAGCTTCCTCCCCTTCTCCTGGCCCTGTGGTCTCAGCTTCTGCTTTCACACAGGACTCGGTTCCCCATTGTTTCAGCAGGGCAAACTTTTCCATGTATGCTGATTGTCGGAGATTTGGTTCCTGTATTCCCACTTAAAAATACACGGCCTGAAGTTCAGCTGTTTCCATTATAGTTATTACTCCTCACTTCCTGTCCCTTCTGGTCTTGGATTTTAACCATGAAACATCAGCCAACAGTACCTTTCCAAGTCTTGACTTTAAACTCTTGAAAGCAAAGAGGCTCACTTACACTCTGGGATTAATAGCTGCCTATATAATTCAGACTTGGAAAATTAATCAGACTATTAAAACTCACTTGTCATTGGTAGAAGCATAAAACTAAACCCCAAGAAAACAAGCCTCTTTTTTCCAAAATCATTTTCCTGCAGGTGATGGGAGAAATTATTTCAAAGCGAGCCTGATTAATAAAATCCAATCACTTACTATATCATCTTGAAGAAGTAATACTCGGGAAGACATTATTAATGGAGTTTATGTGGGATTAAGTTTTCAGAAGCAGTCTGCCTCAGCCTGATGAGTCAGTCATTAGGCATCTGAAATGGCAACACGCCTAGAAAGGCAATTCGACATTTAAAGTGACATTAACCTGCAGGTTATCATGGGTTGGAAATTTCTCCTGCTAAATGAAAGGACTGGAAATGGAACTAATGCATCAAAGTTCAGACAATCAGCCCTTTCGTAACAAACTCAGATAAACATCTCAAATGAAAACACATGAACTGGGAGTGGAGGGAGAAACCAGGAAGCATTTTCCACTTTTCTCATCATGCAGCTGGGAAAAACAAAACATAAAAAATAGAAGGCCCTTCTGCCTTTCATTCTTCCTTGGCACTGTTACAACTAGAGACTTAAAAAGATCTACTTCAAACTCTTTTCCCATGTCTTTCTTCCACCAGGAACTGGTGTTCCTTCACGCAGTCCCGGCTAGTAACGTACATAGAAGCCTGCATGAAGGAGAAGTACATTGTCAACTCCCAACAGCCCTGTCCAAATGGAACCCCAGACTGCCAGAAGATCATGTAAGTATCCTAAATCAAACCACTGGAGAAAACAGGATTTTCTCTGAAGTATATAAGTGATGTTTACAATAGTATTGAATGGCCCATTTTAAGAACTAAAGGATCAATGCAGTTTAACACCAAAGTGGTGTAGGGTCTGATTTATGTACCTTAGGTGATCAGGCATTTCAGTAACACAGGAGAACAACTGCCTTTCCAAGCCACCAAGTACGGGACCACAAGGTGATGAAGTAATTTTTCGCATTTCCACACATGTTCAGAAAACGTACAGAGCCCATACCTTTTCCATGGTTCTCAGGTCATAAGATACACACATGATTTGAACCTCTCTGCCTGTGGCCATCAGTGAGACCATTTATATGGCAGGACTCAGAGAACTGCAGTTGCCCAGATGCTCACTCTTCTTTCACAAGGACTGGCTGCCCTGAGTACTGGTGAAAGCCAGTACTGCATCTTAAGATACATTTTTAAAGCTGGGAGATTTTGACTCGCACACTTTCCAAGTGTTAAATAATATTTAACAATCATCTACAAGTCCTTATGTCTATGCAGTTATTTGGTTGCAGAAATGTTAATACAATTAATTTCTCTTTCTCTGAACAACAAAAAAAGTTTCATCATGATGTCCATGGGAGTTTTTAACAAATTTGTATCTTCCTTGGTAACAGTGAGTTTTGGAATATTTGTTTAAAAATAAAACTTTCTCTACAACTCATCAGAATATTATAGAGGCTCAGGATGGATCCAAACTTGCTTGCAAAGGACTGTATTGCAATAAACACTACAGTTGTGTTTCTGTAGTTACATAAATTTGCCATCTGTGACATTTCTCAGACTTGTGTCAGACCAGTGCCAAGGTGTTTGGAAAGGACACCGAAGCCTGAGGCCTGAGCCCTGCTCACCGAACAGCAGTTCTATTGTGACTGCATGAAAGAATGTGCACACAACTCCTGTTGTAGACAGTAAGCCTCAAAAACAATCTTATGTAAGGAAAAAATTGCTGTGGACTGCCTATGTGTTTTGCTAAGGAGCAGCAATACAGATTATGACAAGTTTGTTAACTGCATTCTGCATTAGTCACCTCTGACATGCCTGGCACCCGAGTGCCACCAGCTGACAATAACTTCCAGTCTAATGCCCAGATCCTTACTCCACAGGTACAGGACAGCTCTGAAGCCAGTCTACCAAGTGAAACAGAAGGTTCTGAAATCTCTGCAGTGGAAATGCTGCCCTGGATATATTGGCAAGGACTGTGAAGAGCATGGTAAGGAAAGCTAGAGAACAAGTGTGAGAATGAATGACTATACGCCAGGCACAAGGGCAAGAAACAAGGGACTTGTCACAAGGGCATGTAGTGACAGGACAAGGGAAAATGGCTTTATACTGAAATAGAGCAGGTTTAGATTAGGTATTAGGAAGAAATTCCTTACATGAGGGTGATGAGGCATTGGAACAGGTTGCTCAGAGAAGCTGTGGATGCCCCATCCCTGGAAGTGTCCATGGCCAGGCTGGATGGGGCATTGAGCAACGTGGTCCAGTGGAAGGTTCCCTGCTATGGTGAAAGGGTTGGAGCTGAATGGTCCTTAAGGCTCTTCCAACTCAAACCATTCAATGACTCTATGATCAGTGCAGCTGCTGAATAAAAGAGAAGGGAGACAGTGTGGTTCAAAAACTGAATGGTGGTTTCAAAATAGCATTGGCAGGATTTAGTAAATAATACTTGAAATTGCAGAATTTAAACGGATTTAAGAATTTTAATGGAATTAAGGGAGTTTAAATGGATAAAAGTTAATTCCCTCTAGCATTTAAGACAACCTTAACAAAAAAGGCAAACATGAAAATTTTCAGTCTATGTCTAACTCACCTATAGACTCCATAGACTCTGTAGGCTTTGCTTTTCTTCCCAGATAGCTTTTATTTATAGATTTATCCCTATATGGTGCCCCAGATTGACCTTCATTGATAATGTTGGAAAGATATTACCAAATGCAATGCTTCCAGTTTAGCTTATCTTTTGTTACATTCACTGACCACAACCAGCTCCTCCATCATCATCTGCTCATTTGTATGGCATCATTCACTGTTGGTGCCACCAGAACGTTCAGGTAACTGTGGAACAAAAGAGGAATTTGCAGATCTTTAGATGGCACTCCCAGAGAAGAAAAAAAGTACCTATTTGCAATAGACTTATTTCTTAGGAGAAATAACTTGGCGTGAGTTAAAAAACCCCCATGCTACTGCAGTGTTCCCATGTGTGCAATGCTGTATGTCAGTGCAAGGAAAGAACACTCTCCAGACAAGATGCTCTTCCCCAAGAAGCCTGTCTCTATGTCACTTATACTACACATGAAATTCCTCTGTATTGCCTTGTTGAACTGTAGTAGTTTCTGCATCTAAAACATTTTCACAGCTGTATCATATCTCAATTGCAGATCCCAATTTTATTCTGGTACCAGGAACTGAAACTGAAGAACAAGAGGAAGAGTTCTCAAACCACAGTATGTGCTTGAAGTTATTTTGCTTGTCATCCTTTTACCTCTTAGTCACTGATCAGAAAAAAAAAAAAAATTAATCCTTTTAACATGATAAGTTCTGGACAGTCTCTAGTGAAAACATAATTTGTGAAAGCTTTGAAACAATACATTTATTGGCATAAACGAGGGCTTTTGCTATAACACTACAGGAATGCTCACAACAAAGCAGCCAGAAGTTTCAAAGCTGTCTGCTGGCTGGTGATCAGTGATACCTACAGAGAATGCCAACTGGTCCAGAGCCTTACACCTCTCAGTGCCAGGGATGTTAACCCTTTGCTCTGCTCACAGGAAAGCACACCATGCTCACAAGTCTACCAGAAACACAATCCACTTAAAATGCTGTTTTAGAACAACCCCACCAGTAGCTTTGAGATTACTGTTATGGGGTACTGTAGATTTGTATTTCAAACATTCCATCCTACCAATCTGAGTACCAAGAAGGACTTTCCCTTACTGCCTGGGAAATGGTGTGGCTTGGAGCGCTATTAACTATCTTTCAGCAATCAGCTTCAGGGTAGTATTGCAGCTCAGAGTTGTCTACACATTATGCTCTCAGCACTGAATGAATAAGCAGTTAGTTTGCATAACTGAATGATATAAAACAAGAGATTTAGAGGTCAGAGGTAACCCTGGAGGGTAAGAGGCCCTTGGGATGGCACAGTTTGAATATACCAGTTTCAGCAGCTCTCAGTGTATACTTTGAAATCTACAGCTCAAATTCGCAGGTATTTACTTAGAATAACATCAGTTCAAGGGCCCCTCCATGAGTCAGCTCTGACAATTACACACTGTGCCTCTGATTCCTCAGTGGAATGCCTGCCTCAATCGCTCTTTCATCCTTTCCTTCTATTCTGGGTTGTTAAACCTTGCTATCCTTTCAGTCAATGGCTTGAAAGGAGTTAGTATTCCAAAACACTTTTATGGCATGGGGAGGTTTCTAATTAAAGAGTATTTTATTGCCATCGTGACTATTATGGATGAAGTTGTCCGCAAATCTTTAACTATATTAGGTTTTTATCACTGTTGAAAAAAAAAATCTTTGCAAAGAAGCAGCAATTTAAAATGTCATACACCAAAAAACCTCCTAAATGTCAGTGTAAAATTTTCAGAGCAAAAAGTAGACAGGTGTTCTCAGAGGTCTTGCATGAATACCTGTCAGCTGGTCGCTGCACTCCATTGCATGACTTTGTTTTTTCAATCTTGTGACTAGTGTCAACATCAGTGGACTCAAGAGAATTGTTGGAAGTCATTCAAAATCATGAGGCTTTACTGGATGATCTTCAAAGTGATATTCATCAAGCAGTCAGCAACTTAGGTGACTTACAGAGACTATCTGAGAGCAACGGTACAAGCATGGTGTTAGAAGTGAACCAGAGCAATGCAGGTGAGAGGTCTGATGCAGAACCACCAGCCTGTGAGAGGCCCAGTGAAACCACACAGAACAGGCAGAAAACATGGAAGCAAAGATACCCTGATATTCCTTGGTCTGCTGGTTGCTTCTAAAGAGAGAAAAAACCAGGTGCAATCCTCATGTAAATGAAGGAACCAAAGAAGAACTTGAAATGGGAAATGGGATGGAAGGCAAATTTCAGAATATGCCTTAAACACGGAATAAAGAGGTTGCCTATATTTAAAATTTTTTAAGCTTACCATTCTGTTTCTGTGGCTTCTCTTCTAGGGGGATGCAGATTTGAGATTTGGCTTTTGTTCTTTTTCTGTACTCATGCTACATATTCTCATGTATGGAATACCAGACTAGTGTATGGGGAAAAAATAGAACATTTCACCCTTCTCAGGAACATTATTTCTGCCATATATAGGAGTGGAGAAAAAAGAGCTTCCAAATTTGACAGGCTATTGTGAGCCACAGGCTTGCAGAAACATTTTTGAATGGTACAGACTATTGTACTCAGTGAACTTCAAGGCATTCAAGTTTGAATTTTAAAGTTAGAATCAAGCCTAAGTCATACCTAGTACAGATACTTCACAGATTTTTCAAGTTATTTACTCCTGGCTTGGAATATTCAGCTGTTAAGATACTGTATAACTTTGTGAAGTAGAAAGCATCAGAAAAAGAAGAACATTATGACACAGTCAAAAAAGGAAGAGCTCACCAAGTAAGAACTGTTGGGAAAACGGACAGTTACAGGCACTTGCAAAACTGCCTGTCCAGGGGTTTCAAAAAGCTTAATTTTTAAGACTTAAATGGGGAAGTCAATACAAGTCTAAGTTATTGTCTGCAGACTCATAGACCCCATGTGCTTTACAGTAATCTTGATTTAAAACTAGACTATTTTTGCCTTTGTCAAAATTGATCATGAGGTCAGATTCTGGGGAGTGTGTTCCAAAAGCAGAATTTAAATCTAATTAAATTATTTTCAATTGTGTTAACAGATCTACAGGAAAGGCTTCTGCAGCGAGTTCTGTTTCCCCATGTGGAGAATTTTCTAAGGGAACATTTCAAGCCAGTGTGGGCAAGCTTCAACAGAAACTTACAGAACCTTTCCAACATAGTAAGAAACCTGTCCCATGACGTGGCAGTCAACAAAAAAAGCATAGAAAGATTCCAGGAGAGCGCTGTGCCCAAGAAGGAATTCCAGGAGCTGGGAACTAAATTTGAATCAAAAGTCCAGGAAAACATAGTGAGAGCTGATCAGGTGAAAAGAGATATAGAGAACCAACTGCACATGCAGCAGGCCAGTATTCACTATAATCTCAGCATGATCAAGGCAGACACTGACACAAAGCTCAAGAAGCTTCATAAGATACAGCAGTCTCATTTCTCAGCTTTGAACAACAGCATAGCAAACATGAAACAAGAGCAAAATAATCTTGAAAATAAATTGGAGACTTTGGAAAAAAATTTAACAGAACTCTTTTCACATAATGGTCCCAAAGATGAAAATAGCCAGTTAACCATCAGACAAATAAATGACGTTCTGTCCGGGCATGCAAAGCAGCTTAAAGAACTTTACATGGAGTCAGATGTGGCCTTTGAGAATATTGCAGTTTTAGAGCGGTGGTTTAAGGGGTTACAAAAAAATATCTCAAAGTATAGGCCAGAAGATCTTACAATAACTTTAACTGAAAAATCAGTTATAATGGAAGAAAACAATGCAGCAATGGAAAGGCAAGTATCAGAGTTGAACTACACTCTCTCAAACCTTCAGGAAAACTATTCAGAACTGTTGAGGTACATGGAGGAATGTAATTGCCAGAGAATATCATCTGACACTGACATAACAGAGGAAGATTCAAAGAATATCACTTATTCCCTTGAAGGCACCCAGTCAAATTTAAAGGATATGAAGCACTTAGAGTCAGTTTTCAGAGACCTCCTGAGGAATGAAATCGAAGAGCTCTCCTCAGCTATTCCATCTATCCATCTGTCTCTTAATCTCCGTCAAGAAGAAAACAGACAGCTTCAGTCACAAGTCACAGCTTTTGCAGAAGATATAAGCTTGATGAAGAAGAAAGATGAAGAAATTCATCGACACATCAAGTATCTCAACAGTTCTTTTGGCTCTCTTTTGGAAGATGCAATGCGGCATGAAGTAGCACTGGAGGCTTTACTGAAAGAAGAATTTATGGATGTCTTGTTTGAAGATGATTTTAGTGTCCTAATACCATCAGTATTTCAGCTGCAAGAATCTCTCAGACATATCTCAGATAAACTCCAAGAACAAAATGTGACTTTAGAGTCTCTTATAAGGAGCCTTCCTCTCTCAGAGAGAGGTCAACAGAACAATCATGATGTTCGTACATCTTCAGAGCACCCCAAAGAAGAAACACAGACATCCTCTGCTCTACAAGTCAGCAGTCAGCGCAGCATCATAGAACACATGGAACCTAACTACGAGGCTGCCAAGGATGACTCCTTGGAGAGCTCAGCTTATAACGATATCATGACTCTGAAGAATGATATCAAACATCTGAGCCTGGCAATCAAGAGTCATGAATCCAGAAGCGACGCAAACCTCTGCTGCAATCAGACAATAGCAAATGTAATCGAGCCACTCAATAGCTCTGTGGGAATTCTCTCCGCAGACTTAGCAACCCTCAAGCAGCATCTGGATGAACATTTGAGGATTTTTAAAAAGCTATTTGGAAGTAATGAAGAATTAGTTGCCTCCAAGATAAGTCTGGATGTTACAAAGATTCAGTCAATGCTGAGCAGAAAAGAGAGGAGGCAACAGAAAGGTCAAGACAAGCAAAGAGACAAGAAAAGGCCTGAAAAACACAGAGAAAATACACAAATAAGTGGAAGAAAAACAGTGCAGACAGAACTTCTGGAAAAAGGTATGTTCTTTTCTTTTACTTGCTCATGTGCAGGTCTGGCTTCTTCCTGGACCCTGCTGCAAATTCCACATAGAGCATATTAGTTATGAGACCTGTGAAGTATCTTGGAGGGAGAAATTCTGACATGAGTGACATCCTCTGCCTCCATCAAAAAGAGTGGTTTGAGTAGAGAACTCAGTTGAGGTGAATAAAATTACACCCATTACAGTTGCCAGGAAATTGACCTTGAACTAATTAAACTTTAGATGTTTAGAACACAAATTTTGTTTGTAGATGCTCATGTTAATACAGGAGCATCTTTGGAAGCTGATGTGGAGTGCTAGGCTTTCTGGTCTTGCTTCTTTTTCCTGTTATTTGAATCTGGAAGGAGCGTACTCAAAGCACCAAATCCTTCTCAAGGTGGACAGACACATTAAATGAGCTGCTGTAATTTGCACAAGTGGACAGGGCAGACTGACCAGACAGTACTCACTCTCTCTTACTACTAAGTTTCAGAGACACGTTTTCAGCTTCTACTTCACTGGGACCGGCCAGTTGCCTTTCCCTGTAAACATGTGACCATAAGCACCTGGTAATTACAACCACCACAGCTTTAGCATTGGCTTTTATGATTGTAGCCCTTGTTATGGACAAATAATATAGAGCGAAACCTCCCCCTTCAGGCATCTGTGCTGAAAAACTTTAGTTAAGACTGAATAACCAGAGAACGTTCTTTTAACTTATTTTAGGACAGCAAAAAGTGCTACTTTTTTTTTTTTTTACCGTGGGTGGTCTCAGCCTTATACTTTTTTTCAAGTGTGGTGGTTCAGGTATTTCCAGGGAACCATTTGATCTAATCCCAGGCACATACCCATTTCAAGCACTTCGCTCTGCAAAGAGGCATGCAAAAATCAGGCCTGACAGGGCTTCACCTTATCTTGCATCCTGATGATCCTGGGACAGAGAATGCTCACTTGCTGCTAAAATCCTGTTCTTCTTTCTTTTTCAGACTCCTTAGTTGCATTCCACGTGGGATTCTCAGAAGGAAAGGATAAAGAAAAAACTGTGAGATTTAACGAAACGTACTTCAATTATGGGAACAGCTATTTCCCTGAACATGGCCACTTCAAAGCACCACATAAAGGTGTCTACCTGTTTGTCATCTCTGTGGAGTTCAGTTCAGGACCAGCACTGGGACAACTCTCCTTTAGCCGTGGGTACAAAAGAACACTCTCAAGCAGTCAGAGGAAAACACCAAATGGAAACACTATGACTACTTTTGCTATGGCAGAAATGGAGAAGGGGGAGACAGTAAGCTTTGAACTGCTGCAGGGCTCTGTAGCGAAAAGAAGTCCACCTGGAACAACTCTGGGTGGATTCCTAATATCTAAAACTTGAATAGTGACATTTATGTTTTAGTGATCTCTTTCCCATAGATGCAATGGATCCATTCATTGTTGCTTCATCTGTGATGTATTCAATCCTACTGCATGTGTTTAAACATAGCACTACCCTAGGTTTGTCTTCATGCTTCTTTTCTGGAAGTGTTTGGCTTTTGATCAGTTGCTTATGAGCAGCAATGGGATTTTCTTTCAAGGGAAAAGCTAATGGTTTGGACTCCAAATGTATCAGCACACACATTCCCAAATCCTTCCACTGTGAGAATTGCACCTAAACATTTTGTGGGACCTTCTTCACTTACAAAACAAATAATCTTTCCTTTGGCAAATACTCCCACCACAGGCAAGGAAAACATTTTAGGGAGGACTGTATAAAGCAACCCTTGTATCCTGTGAATGGTACCTCAAAATCCCAAGGCCAGGGCAATTTTACCTTTTAGTTCTCTGTGGACCACAGGCAGTCACAGACTATCTTGGAAACTTCTACAACTCACTCCAGTATTTCAGTCAGTGCACAACAGGAACACTAGTAGAGATCTGTCAAATCCAGTAAGACTCACTCCGTGCTAGTATTTTGCAAGCAAGAATCTTGTAAATGGCCCAGTCTTTGTTTCTGGACCTGTGTTGTATTTTGACTACACTGAAAAAATTGAATAGTAATATAACATTGTTAAGATGAATTACATCTGCATTTAGAGACTAGGAAAACATGAACAGTATTTTAAAACTACTGGCGAAAATGCAGTCCAGAGTTCTGCATTTAGTAAGCATTTTAAAACCAAGCAAGAAAAAGGAAAGGCAAAAAGGCAAGCAAAAAGGAAAGGTAAGCTGATTGATCTGCTCTCATCGTTGAATATAATTTTATAATAAGTACACCAAGGAGTAGAATTTTTCAATATTTGGAGTTGGTTTGTTTTGTTTTTTTTTTTAAATTTTCAAAAATCTCAAGATGACCATGTCTGGTCATGTCCTCAACTTTTGTTCTGACAAACAAAACATCCCAAAGACCTCCATTTTAAAGAAGGTCAAGTACTGTGGTATTTTTGTCTACTCTAATACCTTAAAAAACAATAAGGTTTGCCAAATTGAAATGCACTTTGAAATTCCCAGTATTTTTGATGAAAAGGTAAATCCTCATGATGCAATTTGTGTCCTTTTAGGGTAGCATTTTCTAACAGAAATCTATCCTGCTATTAAGGGGCTTTCTTCCAATCTACTTGTATTCTAAGCAACCTTAAACTAGAAAATTATTAAAAAAAACCCCAACCCATCCATACCAACACATATTGCACTTAAGGAAACAGTTTGCCAAGCAGACAATACGTATCTTTTGAAACAAAGCTACAGAACAGTTTCAGCTACTGACTTGGTGAGAAGATTGCTATTCTCCATCCTGAAAAATCCAACAAAGCAAACAATGAAAAATGCTCCCTCATCTCCTCGTGGCCAATGCTGATTTCCACACGAGAGGAACAGGCCAAGTGTCCCTGTCCATCTGGCACAGAGCCATGTCACACACAGCACAAACTGCCTGCAAGCTCAGGTTCATCTTCCGTCCCACAGATTGCTCAAAGATCTCAGGGAAGGAAGAGAGTTAAAAAATGGAAGAGGGGAAACGCCACAAATTAAGAGCAGCATCAAAATGTAAGATGGGGCTCTTTCAGTACCAAGCTACTACCCTGGGATGACCCAGATGGTTTCTTACCAGTGCACCTCCAATTCCAGACTTGGTGGTGGCAGCCAGGCCAGGTGAGCTGCTGCGGGCAGGGAGGTCACAGAACACCCCCCTCCAGTGCCCACCAACGCTGCAGTCACCAGCTGTGCTCCACAGCCAAATACAGACAGGGGATATGTAGATATTTAAAACACTGCTTTGACAGAAAGCTTCAACTGAATGAAAACCATACCATAGCTACTTGGAAAAGGGCCTGGTAGGTAGTAGACAGGACTTCCAAGGTTTAGTGTCCTTGTACATACCAGAGTTCACTTCTGTTGAGGAATATGCCAGGCAAGTTCAGAGATCACTGACTCCAGAGTGAACAAGATGTTAATATAAAGATGTTTTCATATTTGTATTCTTCAAATATGTGCTTAAGTTAGCCACCTGCATATAGAAAAAAGACTCATTTTTAGACTCTGAAGCAAAAAATGAATGAAAGACACTCCACTGACAGCAAGCCAGGCAGCCTGACTTACTTCTCAGGCAACAAGATGATTAAGCTACTTTGTTGTGGTTCTGTTTTTTTCTAAAGTACTATGCCAGCTTTTTCATAACCTCCATCTAAACCACTTCTTGTGTTTTTTTTTGGGGGGGATGGTTGTGTGCTCACTCCAAGATAGATGTATTGTCAATCTGAGATTTGTATTGAAAAATAAAAGCTTCCAATTGCTCTTAATACTTCCTAGAAACCTGCCAGAAAACATTGTCAATACTTCAAGTTTCTGGATTTCCAGATCAAGCCACCAAGCTTTATAGTAAGATAGAAAGTTGTGCATCTTAATGCCCTAATGGAATTATTTTGTTACTGAAACTTTTCTTGCTTTATGTCAGTATCTTACAGTACTTCACATTTTAAAATTAAAGTCTCTCAATGTTTTTTTCTTTTCCATTACTAAGATGATCCCCTTACTTTACTCAAAACCCAAGCACTGTTGTATTGTATATAAACAGTTTTCCTTTCTACAGATCCAGCAATGCCTGAATTCTGCGGTGAGTTTAATGTGAACTCACTCAGATGTCCACATCAGGCCAGTCTCTGAAGCCCATGGAGGTCACCCCTCCTGAACCAGACCCAGGAGATGGTCAGCCCACAGCTGTGGTCCTCTCACAGCTCAGATTCACAGCTGGTATTGACTTACGACAATAACATCAGGGACAGAGACCAAAGGGGTGTTCTGGGGAAAGGTGAAGATAAAACTGCAGAAGATATTAAGGAAATTAATGGAATTAAATCTGATCCTTTATGAAATTAGTGATACTTCTGCAATTTATTTAAAAGCCTGTGATACAATTCACTCTACTACTCTGTTTTTGGCTTGCACACAAAACATACAGGGGGGTGTTTAGACACGACACTGGACAGAGCTGTTTCAGTTCTTAGATACTGATGAAAGCTCATCAGTAACACACTTTTATAGAGAGGTCAAACATACCCATACATACAGGATAAACTTTGGTATTTATTATTAGCAGGCTATAGAACTTATTTCTACTTATCAGAACTCTTCAATTTTTTCCAAAGGCTCCTCCTGTCTTTAGGATGCAGCATCACCCTGTGGTCGTTTCACAAAACAACACTGGTAAGGAAAAACTGCTCGTTAAAACAAAGACAGGTGCAGTTATCCCCAGTGTTTTCATTATGTCTTCTTGTAACATGAATATAAAATCCCAGTTTTAAATTCAACCACGATCAGTGTAATCAGTGAAGACATTGCACAAGCTACATAATTGCAACAACTATAGGAAAAAATTTACTTTGCCAAGATACTAATTGTAAGGAGACCAAATCTTTGTGCAGTCTCATTTCCTGGGATTATGCATGAGAGGAAAAAAAGGTTTGAAACTATATAGGCTAGTCTTCCACTGTGCTTTGCAGAACTCTCTTCCAAGAATTTAACACTTGATTTTACAGGGGGAACAAATAAAGGTTTATAATTATCTTTATAATATATTGATACCAGTTTATATGGTGTTCATATATAAAAACTTTGTAGCTACTGTAAAAAAATACTTTTAAATCTAAGATTATTGCTGATGAAAGGCAAAAAAAGAAAAGAAATTGATCTTAATTCTTCCTCCTCAAACTAAAAGTGAACTCTACAGAGAGTAGAAGATGATACATTTCCATAATGAGAGAACAAATTCTGTCACTTTATATAAGTGTGTACTCACAGATGAGACATCCCCTTGACTGGTCTTCATTTGCTTGAGTCATAAAAACCAGACAGGCTATAAAGAAGGACCTGCATAATTCTGCAATGAACATTAAACTCAAATCTCTTAATTTGGATATTACTATACAAAAATAATGTTGTATGCAGAGGCAACAATTAAAAAATCCCCCTCCCCTTTATTTTTTCTCTTTTTACTTGATGAGCTTGAGGCACATTTATATGGATAAAACCAACACGTAGTGAACTTGCATATATGTTCAAATAAAAGTATTATTTAATTTTGACTCGCTTCTGGCTTTGGGGATAAAAACCAGGAGAAGGAAACACTGGTTTTAGTGTTGTGCCCAAATTTAGTGCAACGAATAAAGAGCCTGAACTTAGAGAGCAGCAAGTAATTCTGAATACCATGGAGCAATAAATGTGATCATTTGCAACTTATACAAAGACTGTGGGGCGAAAAAAACCAACCATAAACGAGGTGTTAAAAAGTAGGGAATTATTTAGTTACAGTATTATGATTTCAAAGTCATTACATTTTTAAGGCAAAATCTTATAGTAACAAAACACATTACTAATGTGTACTAAAATAAGGTTATTTACTTAAAAATGATACATTGGACATAATCTGTGTACAGAACAAGCAAATTCATGGTAAACTCAATAAGGCACCTTCTAAAGCAGATGCTGTACAAAATACATTAGTGTGTTACATTTTTATAGTATTCTACACTTCTGGCATATAACACACAAGAGTGTGACCATTTGTCTCGTTCCACTCTTCTTTTATATTTTATTTACATCTTCTCTAGGTTAACTACAATGTTATTTATTATTTTGTATACACTATAGTACATTTCATTTGGGGCATGTCATGTCAGAGCACAAACGTCACTACATGATGTGGGCTTCTATGATTGCATTCAATGGTAAAATATTACAAAGCAACAATTACATTACATTTGTCAAAAAATCAGAAGTTCTGTGCACTCCACTTCTGCTGTACAACCAAGGCTAATGCACCACAGGTCCATAAAGCACCATATCGTGCAGCACTGCCAGATGTTCCCAGACATCACCCCTGCTTGGGATAAAGACTGTGGGCACAGGATAAAGGCTTTTGACTCAGAGGCACTGTCAGGAGGAAGAAGAAGGGCTGAATCATTCCAGTAATTCACAGAAGATGTGCATGTAAGTTCCCTTTAAAAATATCTGCAATAGCAAAAGGTTTTTTTTAACTTTAGAGCTCTGCTTTTCAGTATTTTTAGACCGTTAAAATCCAGTCTGCGAAGGCAGAGTAGATTAAATGTATCCAAATGATTTGTATTATAAACACATTCAAATGGTCATTTAGATCAAGATCTAAAATTTGATTCTAGACTACTATGGTAACGTAAAATATTGATTTTACAGTTTATTCAAGACTTAACAGAAGACCAATTAAGAAAATAATTAGGGAAAAGTGATGGATATTTGGAAAACTATGTTTCTTGAGGAAAAATTACATTAAGTAAAACTCAGAATAAACTGAAAATGTAAGGCCACATTTTTCTGTAGGAATATCATGTTTCTTGTGTCATTTACAAGTTAACTAGGAACACAAAACGTTTCCTTTCAGTTGCTGTAACAGTAGGAATTATATGAGTGACTCAAAACATTTTCCATCTAACTGAAATTACATGGAGCAGGTTAAACAAACACACAAAATCCCTCCATATGAGTGTTTAAGAACTTCCAAGGCACAGTCTTGATAGTCCTCAAGTATTTTCCACACTTAATTTTTGCATTTAAAAAAAGAATGAAAACACAGCCAATTTTGGATGACATTCTTTAGGATGACAAATGCTTAAAATTCGGACCAACAAAGTAAGATTAATCACAGTGCAACAGAAGAATCCTATTATCTCCCTGACCTTAAAGGCTTATAACTTTACAGCACTGCATAAAGCAACAATTTACCTTCAGAGTCTGCACTAAATGTGCTTAATTACGTAAAAATCATTGGGCAAGCTTTGAGTATATTTTTTCCCCCAATGATTTTTAAAATATCAGTATAGACACACTTAGGCTCCAATCAGTGACTGACTGCACAAACATAGATATGTGCTCCAGTGCTTTATGCAACCACATACTTTAGTGTTAACAGTTTGTTGGGTGTCAGGGAATCAAGGAAGCTCCTGTTCAGGACCATAAAAACTACATGTGTACGATACATTCGAGTATGAACCTAGTAACTGAAGTGCTGAACAGTTATGTTTAAGGCAAAAAGATTTTTTTTTCTCTCAAAAATCATCTTTGCAAGCAGTTGGCTCACTGGAAATCAGTGTGTAAATCAATTTAGGTCCTAAGATGTCTAACCAAAGATCACCAGCCTTGCAAATGCCTAAACAATGATAAAGAAAAGAAGCAAAAAATTACAAATTGTTGAAACTCATACTTCTAGCAGGGGCTTCCCGAAGACTTGGGAAAAATTAACAAAAATATCCACAAAATAGGTTTACATCTAATAATGATGTGGCTACTCCTAAAAGAAGTAACAAAATATTTTAAGTAGGAATGGGTTAAATTAAACAAACCCCCATGCTTTGAAAGTTTAAGCTAGCAGGGTACCTACAGAAACATTTTTTCCTCCTTAGTGATAAAAATCCTAGAGAAGGAAAAAAAAAGCTTATCCCTTACTTTTTTTTGGCTTATACCAAACATTTTCCAACTACCTGTGCAAAAATTATGCGTGAAGACATGATTCACAATTTCAACATCATCTCATATTTCTTGGCAGTGGACGGAGAACCTTTTTTTTTAAAAGCCCTTTATCATGAAGATTGTGGCACATTATCAAATATCTCTTGCTGTTTTCAAATAAGTTAAAACTGTGTTGACACACTTCTGAACTTCTCAGCCAGAATACATACTAATACTTAAAGGCATTACTAAACAAAAGTAATGACTTTATTTAAAAAAAAAAGTCCCTCGAAATAGCTAGTTTTCTATAAAATACGTAGAACTGTTAAATAAAGTCTGTACATCACAATAGAAAATAAAAATACTGCAATCTTTTGCCTGACCATTTACATTATGGGAACTACAGAATTAAAACAAAAAGGTAACAAGCTAGAAGGTTGCAATTGTTCACAAATCACATTAGTTCTGCATTACATTGTTTTCTATCAGTTGTATTTTCAAGGGAAATTTAAACATAATAAAACAATCTCCATGTACATATTTTAAGACAAATAATCTGGCATAAATCAATCTCAAGTTTTAACATTTTTTTCATCAATTTCAGTATTATTCTTTTTCCTTTAAATCTCAACTATGGTGCATGTATCTCATTGTACACATGTACCTAGGACTAGGTGTTTGTTGGCTTTTTTTTTCACTCAAGCACAAAACACACTGCATAACTTCCCTTTTTAAAGTTGTCAAGAACAAGACTTACAGTACAAAGTTCTAGGCACTTAAATTATCGAATAGACTCAATGGTTCCAATACTGTGTGTTCATTCTTCAGATGATTCAAGCTTCAACATGAGTTATGGTTTTACTTTCTAACTTCAAAGTAGAAGTGCCAAAAGAGTTACAAATCAGTAATTCTGCCTTACAGTGACCTCATGGAGGGTTCTGGCTTTTTAGCAACTTGTGTGGGTCAGTGATGAAAAGCAAGGAACTACAGCAGCTCCCTGTGCAGGCCAGAGAGTTGGCACAAGATGACCAAATTACACTTACTTACTGTATCTTCATGAATTAATTTCAATGCCATTCCTCCCAAATGTGCTTAACCAGAACTTAAAAACACCCACTGATTTAACTTGTCTCAAATCTTGAGTTTTGTAACTGTCCACTAAGTGGCCCACAGATGTGGCCTCTTGCATTTACCTCAGGGCAACCCAGATCAAAGTCTTCTGCACGTTGTGGATCTTCAACAGTTCACATATTCAGTTCTCCTGGTCTTGACCTTTACTGTATTCTCTAACCTTCTGAGCACCCAGTGCTTCCTGCCTTCCCTTTTTTGTGTCTGCAAAACAGACTTGTTCACAAGCCTTTCAAAACTTATCTCCTGCCTTGTTTTGTCAAATGATGAAGCAGCATGCTCGTCCAGCTGACAAATCCCCTCCTTTAGGGAGGAGTTCAGAGCATGGCAGGCACCTGTCAGTGAGTCCCAACAGAGCAGAAAAGCAAAACACACCCATCAGTGGTTTTTCTGCTACGGCAAAAATGCTGGTTGCATGTGGCATTTGGAAAAAAATGCCAAATTTCATAGTCATCCAATTAAGGAGCTCACTAGACTAAAAGTGAGATGACCAAGGCAGCCTACACCTCAAGAGAGATTGTTTCAAGCTTTTTACAGACTTAGGTAGGCATTCCCTTAAGTGATTGATGGTTCACATTTTTGCAGTTCTCCTTTAGTTTCTTCAAAACAAAAACAGAAATAAAACTGAGATTTCAGAGGATAACTCAATGGCAAAGATGCTGTAGTAAATCTCTGATTGTAAAGCCACAAAATGCATGGAGCCCTGATCACAGAACTTTGTTCATTTTTAAATGGTTTTATATATTCCAAATGACAGCAAAATAATCCTGGCACACACATGAAGGCATAAGGAACTGTTAAACTGAGTAGTATCACAAACAGATTCATAACCTACAGGCTGTTTCACAAAAACTTGGTATGGATTGACTAGGGTTTATCAGGTAGAAGGCAAAAAAAAAAGCTTATATTCTCCATCTCTGTTGAATCCATATAGCTTGTTAGGCTTTCACAGAAAGCACTGTAATCTGAACATTCAATTCAGTACCCAGAGTTTTACTGGAGACTCACTAAGTATGACTGAAGTCCCAATGCAGCTCAAACCAAACCAAACCGTGTATTTTATCAAGGCTGTCCATGTACGTTGCATGTAGTGTACAGAGGCTCTCAGCATCCCAGTCCACGAAGTACTGAAAGATTTGATTAGCAGCCTGTAGAAGTGTGCTGAGAAAATACACTGAATCTCAGTTATTTCCTCTTTCCTATTTCTATCTTCCTCCCCCACAGTGGAGTGAGAAGATCTCGGAGTCCAGCTTTGCTCTCCAAAGCCAATTTCCTATGTCAAATCTTTACATCTTGTGATTCCACCATCTTGGCAAGTGTCTTCTTGATCCTCAAGGCAGTGAGCCTTGAAGCAGGATTATGAGCCCAGCATTCAGACATCAGCTTCAATATTGCTCTTAAACACTGTAAAATGAAAACCAAAAGAACTGTATTTTAACAACTGCTTGATCTGAGGTGTACAATTTTGGTTCACTATCAAACCCAAATTATAGAACTCTTAAGTCCAAATGCACAACTTCTACATTTTTTGTAAAACTGTTGGTAGAAAACTATTATAAACAGATCTACTTAAAAAACCCCAAACCCAAGATCCACATCCCAATCCTTCTTTTTCCTCCCCTTGCAGCCCAGTATTACAGCAGCTGGAACTAACTGAAGTGTTGATTTAGTTTCCCAAAGATGCATTACCAGAACTTCTCATTACAACTCAAGAACAGTGGTACAAAAATGGCAGCAATGAGCAGAAAAATCTTCAGTTTTATGTCAGGAAAACTGTAGAGAATTTTTTCACTGAAAATGAATATGTGACAACAATTCTTTCAGCAGTCAAAAAAAAAAAAAAGGAGAACTCTGGGAACTCCTAGAAGAAATCAAGGACTTTGTCATGTCATATTGAACTTGCTACGAGAAATAGTCATGTGTATGTTATGTGTTGCTCTAGAACATAACAGTAAAATGGAAGACAAAAAAAAAAAAAAAAAAAAAAAAAAGGAAATCCCCAAAGGAATTGCTTCATATTCCATAGAATGCCTTATGCCACAAAGCAGTATGCTATATACATTACAAATAATAAATTCATTTAAGCTTTAGTGCCAATCAAAACTCTGAATACATTCCACTATTTAAAAGAAGAGATCTCAAGCAGAGCAGTATTCCTACACTTGGATGCTGCTTAAGGGTACCTTCCCCTCAGATCACTGAAAGGATACATAAAAAATACCGTATTTTGAATTGATTTCAAGCATATCTTTCTCCTATTGGTGCTGTGAGGTTTTCAAAGTATCAGAATGTTTGAATGCAACCCTTATTTTACAATGCTATTTATTAAACTAAAATACCCCTGCACATTAATGAACAAACTGCAGTGGCCTTCCCTTTCAGCACTCACCTCATCGCTGTTCCATCTGTTGGACACGACTGGGCGCAGGCGCTTCACACACACCACTTCTCTCATGTCCTCGTAGGAGGGATCGTTTGGCACCATGTCATAGTATGGCAACTGATACTCTTCAACAATACCTGCAGATAATTGTGAAAGATCCAGAACCATTAAAATAAATACATCTGTAATATACCTACTCTCAGATTTCCTCAGCCAGGAGCAAAAATTAACTCAATTTTATGCCAAGTCAAACCCACCAACTGTTTTGTTTTACCGGGATAAAAATCTGAAATTTTCGTAACAATCATTCACCATAAAAGCTCCAATATTATGTTTATTAACTTTAATAGCTGCAATAATTCCTTGCAGTGCCTTCAATTTTGATACCCAATGTAGAATTTGGCTTCTAATACCCTACATGCTACAAAGAAGCACAGAAAAAGTGTAAGTTGGAAGAAGAATACAGGTCAAGATGTATAAGGATACAAAAGAAGAGTGAAAGGAAAGCCAGGATGAGTCACAAAAATACGTGTCAGGAAAAAATGAATGACACCAAAATGCAAGAAATAATTCTACATTATCAACTACATTTTAAAAGCTTAACTAACAGCACAGGGGTGAAATATATCTGCAACCCACTATTTCTCTCATATCAGGCACTCTGCTTTTTCAGCAAGAAACCTCCCCCCCAGATGCTTAACACTAACAACCAAAAAGGATTAGCTCAGTGATTTTCAAACTGTTCTCTGGACAGACTGTTACTACTGCTTTTAAAGAACACAAGCCTCATGATGTAACAAGCCTGTGATATTATTTCCTGTTGAAGCATTGTGAAGGTGAGGCAAGCACTTGGTAGATTTTATGCAGAGTATTTCAAAGTTTACCTCCTGTGACACAGCGCCGAGCCATTTCCCAAATGATCAGCCCAAAACTGTAGATGTCAGCCATGATGTATGGCTGGAAATGGTTTTTATTCAGGCTTTCATCTAGGACTTCTGGAGCCATGTAACGTTTTGTTCCCACTCTTGTATTCAAGGGAACATCAACTTCATTTGTGTCACTATATGGAAACATTAAGAAGTTAGTGAATTGTGGATTATTACAAGAGAAGGTATGAAATCTTGTATAATGTAATCATGACACTGCTAAGCTCCCATTTACAAATTAAATTCTTTCTTTCTCTCTCAATAATACACTTACAAGACATTGTACTTCCCTGAAAAAGGTTATCTACAAAAATCATAGTGACTATGGTAGTTGGCATTTTACTGTTTCTTCTGTAAGACATTAAAAAAAATCATTAAAAACTGCTATAAAGATACATCTATTTGGTAACAGCTCAGAAAATTATTTGCAAAGGGTTATGCCTTCTTTCAGACTCTATTGGAATAAAAGACAATTCTCTGGCTTCATAAAACTCAAAATAAAAAGTAATACTACTATTATAATAGCACTTCTTGAATTAAATTTCAACTCCCTTTACACTATATTACTATACTATTATTATATTACTATAAAAGGACAGTTTTGAACAACAAATTAAATTATCTCCTCTTCCTTTCCTCTACAAAACTTTCATCTTCCATAAGAAGAGTATTTTCACTGTTCTCTTAACAATCTATTTTCATCATGGTGTCTACCAGCATTCAAGAACAACACTTTAATCTCAAAACAGAAAAAAAGAATAAAGCATGCAAACAAATGATTTCCTTTTCATTTCAAACTGGGTATCTGGTGCATTAACTGAAAATATGGCATATAAGTTTTCCCATTATGGAGGATTTGTCCATCTACCTGTTAAACTTGACCGCAAGACCCAAGTCCGCAATGCAGCAGGTTCCGTTTTTCTTTATCAAGATGTTTTTACTCTTCAGGTCCCTGTGTGCAATGGCAGGCTTGCCTTGTGTCCCATAAATTTCTGTGTGCAGATGGCACAGCCCACACGCAGCAGAGTAGGCCAGTTTGAGGAGAGCCCTGTTGTCCAGCGTTGTGCATTTCAGGAAATCATACAATGATCCGTTTTCATGGTAATCTGTAATCAAGTAGAGCTGTGTCCACGAGCCAGTGCCTTTAATATCTGCAGCTATGAAACCTATGAAATATATAAACAAAATTGCTATTTATTTGTACATAAACTTTCTATGCAGCAGATATACATGTTTCCAAATGAGCAGCAAGAATCTGCTCTATTCGTACCTTTTTATTAGCACACCTTGAGGAACACCCAACTGGTTATTCCAAAGAAGCTGCCACCGACCCCTCAAGCAACCCACTACAAGCTCCTCCTCCTCCTCCCTCACCCAAGCTCTCCAGTAGCCAAACAATGAACTACTTCCTTACCAAGGATGTTTTCGTGACGCATTAAAACAGTTTGGTAAATCTCTGTTTCTCGGAACCAACTGGCTTCTTCTGTGGTGAAAAACACTTTGACTGCCACTTTTTCACCCCTCCATTTGCCCATCCACACTTCACCATACCGTCCTTTTCCAACCTGCCTCACCATCTGAATTTGTTTGGCAATAGTGCGCTGAACCTAAGGGAGATAAAAAAAATGACAGAAGAAAGAAGAGGGTGTAAGGTGGAGGAGAGAAATCCAGCAGTTAACCCAAAGTACATGGCCAAGCTGCTTCTCAAGCTTGGCCTGCTTTGAATTTTGATCCTATTATAAAATTTGTTCTATGCAATTTTCCAGTATTCTGATTTTGTACTCATTATTGCTGCCTTCAAGGTAGAACTGTGTAACAAACCCTGCAAGATTAAATCAGCTTGACTTTAAATTGACTTTTTATATGTTCTCTTGCATTCTGTTTCCTTCTATTTTATTTATTTAGTTTCACTGGCTGATTTTTATGTGGGTATTATATAGGAGAATGAATGAAAAATTATGAACAACTATCACAAATTATTTGGGTTGGAAGGGATATTAAAAGATCACCTTGTTCCAGCCTCTTGCCATAGGCAGGGACACCTTTCACCAGACCAGGTTGCTCAAAGCCCTATCCAACCTGCCCTTGAACACTTAAGTGGATGGGGCATCACAACTTCTCTGAGCAATCTGTTCCAGTGCCTCACCACACTCATAGTGAAGAACTTCTTGCTAATAGCCAATCTAAACTACTCTTTTTCAGTTTAAAGCCATTTCTCTTTGTCCTATCACAACATGCCCTTGTAAAATGTCCCTCTTGGGCTTTCTTGTAGGTCCCTTTAGGTACTGAAAGGCTCCTATAAGATCTCTCTGAAGACTTCTATCAATCAATAAAAACCAAATCTATTTTATTGGTCAGCGAACACTAAGAAAATAAAACCTTTGAGTTTACTCAATTTGATACTTGTATTAGCCATTCCTTGCATTTTTATTTTAATGTCTGTAGTCTCTAAGTTTTCTTTAAATTTTGCTGATGCCAACAGATTTCATAACATATTATCTAATTCTGCACTTCATTTTAGTTAATTATGTGAAGATGGGCTTTAAACATGTTCAGTTTGTACTTCATCTTTCATAATAATTGCATATAAAACACTAATATTTTGTATGGATAAACTGCTTTGTTCTAGGCGTTAGGTACAAACCAAACTTTGTATGTAACGGAGAGAAATTCAGGGAAGAAAAATCTTAGTTTATGATTTACCAACAAAGGTAGTCCTGATCCACTCCCAGAACTCTGTGACTGGTCAATAAGGTCTTTTAATGACTCCCCAGCTGGAATAAATGCCTCATCTTGTTCCAGGTCACGATTATAGCAGTGCCTTTTTGCCATCGACTTACAGTAATGCCTGCAAAAATAACAGGAGTTACACTCTTCAAAATATGTAACAAATTGATGTAGGGAAGGAGCTACTCAAATGCAGAGGTTTCTTACAAGAGAAAAATGACAATTAGATTTTACTGTTTCTTTTTTTCCCCTAAATGTAACTTAAATAGCTTTTTCATATTAAGAAGTTGCTGCAATGCATGTACAGGTACATCAGTTGATTATGAGTCAGGTGGAAAACCAGCACTGGAATCCTCAGCTCACAGCCAGCATTCCCAGCGTAACATCCCTTGATTCCAGTTTACACTACCAGACTGGATCTTGAACCACAGCAGATGAGGCTGACACATGAACCTTTCCTCTGAAACTGCTGGAACAATGACCACCTCCAGCAGAGGGCAGGAGCTGACAGAACCTCCTGAATGAATTGCCATAGCTCAGCTGGTCAACTATTTCGTTTTGAAACAGCAAAAAAAGGAAAATCTCCAAAGTAGATGGAATTTAACTGTCAAAAGTGGCTGAAGTTAAGGGTAGCTTAGAAAACTGTAAATATGTAGTAGCCAGATGAAAGGATCAAATTCACTTAAATGCTCTGCTGTAAACATTTTGTTTTACCTACCAATCCAAACTGCTACACACAGACATGTGAAATTAAATTATTATGGCTTCCAACCTACACATGAGAAACTGATTCCATGAGAAACTGATTCCTTTCACAAAATAACTGTTCTGTTTACACTGGATTTGTTAAATTACAAACGCTGCCAATAAAGAAAGTGCTTTTCTTACTTGTAACAAAAGCAGCTCAATAAGATGACCATGACAATTATGCAGACTGCCATAGAAATCAGCACTGCCATCCAACGAATGCTGCCATCGAAAAGTCCATCTATTTGACAAAAGAGACAGAAAGAAAAATGAAAGGGAAAGTTTATGAAGTCTATATATTAAACATATATTGTAAACAGCTTACATGGGTACATTTTCATACACTGTGTATTGAAGTAAGTATTCATAACAGAAAAGCAGAGAATTTCATCTGGATGACAACAGAAAAAAAAGGGGAAAAAAAAGGATGTAACTTGAGATTTTGAGTTAATGGTTTTGGTTGACTCTATTTAGTTTGTTCTTAGAAATACAAATGAAGGATTTCCAGCAGTAAGATTCTGAGAAGGTACAAAGCAATAGTTAAACCAGCACAGCTTGCCAAGCAATGAATAAGTAAGCACAGGAAAACAAACTATTTTCCCCAGGAATACCAGAAAGAAGATAATGAATTCACAGTAGAGAGCACTTAAAAATGCCAGAATACTTTTTTATGATACATTCATAGTGACAAAAGCACAGCAGAGATTAAGAAAAGCATTTTAAAAAAAGAACAGACTGTGAAAACAAAATAAAAACAGATCAAAATATGAGTACACTGAGGAAGAGAATAAAAATACCATGAATGACTGATGAAGGAAAAGATTAACTTGAAAGTGGCAGAAAAGGCAAACTGACAATAGAGGCTAAAATGTAGTACAGAACTTGATACAAAAACCACTTAGTTCAGAAAAAAAGCAGATCTGTGCAACACTGTAATTACAATTTCTCCTTATTTTTGGCTGTTGATTAAGAAGAAAAGATACTGCATGGATAGCATACATGAGTAGCAGTGTGAACACACAGGAGTTGTTTACCTGTACTATCAAGAGGTGGTAGCGTTGGCTGTAAATCCTGATTGCAGAAATCAGTACGACAGCACTCGATCGTCCGACGTGACTGTGCTTTGGGTGAGTCCTGTGGATGGAGAATTGAACAAACATTCAGATTCTGAAGCTGAAACAGGGGCAGGTGATGCTACAGCTACAACATAGCACAGACAAGAGTTGAAGCTATTTTATTTAAAAACATTTCAACCACACCATTGCATGCATGAGGAACCCTTTGCAGTGGCAGACAGGCATCACATCATCTCTTTGAGTGGCATACATTCAATGTTATAGTTTTTTATATTTCATGGAACACTTTGTACTTGGTGAACAAAAATAAATGGTTTCAACTCAAGCTGCTATTTCATAAATTGTAAATTTTTTAAGCTTACTCAAGTCCTGTTAACAGTATGTTAAATAAATACTGCTCTAAAGACAAATAAACCTCAACCCCTTTAGAAGCTTTTTCTCTTGTACTCATCATACCAATACTGTTTGCTTTAAAAACATTCAGAACACCATTTAAAAATGGAGCGGCATGAACACTAAATCAAAAGTAAGGCACTAATAAAAAACAAGAACAGTTTCAAGAGGTCATCATGACACTTCAGGTCTGATTTGCACTAACTCTAAACATTGACAGCAATAACTGAAGCCAACAGTGCCAGTGACAGCTGTGGGACACAGAAACTCAGGTGCCGGGAATTTAACAGTGAGTACTTAAAACAGTGATAGCATTGAGGTGGGCAGGGAGAGTGGCTCGGTGAGCTCTGCTGCTCCATTAGTATCCTTGGGTGAATCCCACCTGGCCCCATCTCAATCCTTCTGGATTGCAGGGGCTCTCTTCTGCTCCACATCCCTGGCTACCAGCTCACGGGGCTGTGGTTGCCCTGAAGATACTGTTGACAACTGAGGCAAAGAAGGCATTAAGTACCTCAGCCTCTTCCTCATCCTTGGATACGATGTTCCGCTCTGCATCCAATAAAGGATGGAGATTTTCCTAGGCCTGATTTTTGTTGATGTATTTATAATAATACTCTTATTATCTTAGAATGAGTTTCTCTTGCAGAGAACTCCAACAAGCTAAGATTCTATTCCAATCTTTGCTCAAACACCAACAAGTGTTCTTTCTGCCACTACTCATTGATGACTGCTGGGTCTCATCCTTCTCAGCTGCAAATAGCAACGTGTAAACTTCTACAGCTGCAGTGGTAACCCACACAAATTTAAACTGCTCATGCACCTTCCCTACATGATCTCCACAGAGATCTTAAGTTCTAATGGCAACTCCCCTTTTTACCTTGCACTGGAAGTCTGAACCTTCATACTTCATGCAGCCAGAAGCAAGTGTGGGTTCTCCATGTTCATCTTCCTCAATGATAGCAAAGCAGTGCCCATTAGTTCTGGAATAAACATATCACTTGTGTTTTACCAGCATGTTTGCTGTTTAATATGCAGCATTTGTTGAGCATGAAGCCATTAAGAACACCAGAATGAAAACATCTCCTTTAACACAGTGGCTACCGTCCAGTTTGAGAACAAAAGACCCGCACAGGATTCTCAAACAGAACATAGAGGGATGCTTTCTCACAAATATTCTGTCTTCTACTTCCTCACCCCACTTCAAAACTGCTCATATCCAACCACAGACTCCCAGCTCTTTAAGAAACAACTGAGGGGATGGAAAAGCAGACATCTAACTAAAAAAGTTTACTGACACAGTTTTATAGGTAAAAAAAAATAAAAATCACTTGTGTCTGTTTTTGAAACTGCAACAATAAACTCTCAAACAGAAGTGAGAGAGTGTTTCAAGGTCTGAAGCTCAGCTGGCCTTTTCCCACATAAACTCTCTCAAATATTCAGCCTTTAGGGTAAAACAAACAAACCTCCAAACCTACTTTCTAAAATTGATTACATTTTTTTAAAGGGGCCTCAAATTCCTCACTATCTTTTTATAAAATTGCTTTGATTCCTATACTACATGAAAATATCAACAATACTTGAAAGGAATGTCAAACCAAATTGCAATGATAGGCCTGTTATTTTCAACCCCTGCAAAACTAAGATTTTATTAAGAAAATCAAAACGGATTCATTTTCTCAACACGGATACTAAAGAAAACAAATCCAGGAATAATTTTGTTTCCCCAAATCTATTTAAATAAAGAAATGCAAATTTGGGAAGCATAATGCCATGAAATACCCTGCACATGGACACTGTATAAGTGTTATTAACTAACAGCTTTATCATCAGAATAATGACCTGAGCTATGCAGTCAGTAGCTCAGATAAAAAATTAGCAAGGCCTACACTGACTGCATACACTAGGGGGCAATAAACGCCAATAAATAAACACCAAAGGACTTGAAAGACAAAACACTGGAACATTTTCTCAGTGCAAAACTATGTTTGTAAGACACTACTTTACGTTTAAAAAGACGTGTTTACGTTTAAAAAGACGGTAGTGTTTATTCTGTCTCCTTGTGTCCCATAAAAACTGCCTTATGTGCCAAGTGCCAGCTTTAGAGAGGCTGAACACCATGTGTTAAAAGTGAAGACTCAATTACCATAGAAAGTGGTATGTTTTCTACCATGTATATTAATTCTTATGGCAGAAAACAGAAGGCCCTCAAACATGAACTACAAATGAAGAGAAAAGGAAAACCAAGGACATTTTATGACATGAAAAAACACCTTAAGAAAGCACAAAATCAGAGCACGACTCTGTTTGGATTCTTACACCTACCAAAGATAAAAATCCCCTCCTGTCCCTACATGTTCACAGACTTCTCTTTCTTCCCCCAGCCTTCCTTCCTAGTCTGTAACTAATGAACACGTAACAAGAATTCTCAGTGCGTGGCTATGTTGGTAACACCACCTTTTTGATTACTAGGTGAAAAAATAAGCAAACAGGTGATTGTATCAGAAGGCTTAGATTTGGGTCACTTAATACCCAAATATAAAATTTTACAGGTTACTTAAAACCTCAGTCCTTGAAAGCAGTTTCTGGGAGTAAAGGGGTCGCAAATGGTTCTAAGTTATGGTGAAAACTGTATTGTTTACATAGAGATGAGGATGGGTTTCAGCACTTGGCTCTTCACAGAACCAGTGAGTGTCTAACCAGCTATGGCCAAATCACCTGCCAGAACCTCCTCAGCACTCCACAGGGAACTCTGCTCTCTCAAAAGCCAAAACGACCCTCTTCAAAGAGCCCTTCTAGCCTCAGTGCAATACTTACATGCATGTGTTATTAATAGCATCATCTGGACAATGTCCTGAGCAGTAGCACTTCAGAAAAGGTAAAGTATCCTCTGGAGCAAGTGTTACTCCATTTGCTTGTTTCTTTGGGTCAGAATTTGTCTTCATTCCTGTGCCATGAAGCATGTCTAGATTTTGACCTGGACAATTAAAAAAAAAAAAAAATTGCATTTCTCTGGTAACTTCAAGAGTTTTACAGGCAAAACATGACAACAGAATAATTACATTAATAAATAGTTGAACTATACTACAGAAAAAATTTGAGTTAGTAACTTCATTCTAGAAATACCTAGTTCAAATATTTTTACCTTAACAGTAGATTTTCCAACCGTAATAAATAAAGCAGAAAGATATTTTCCCTTTTTAAGGTGGACCAGAAAAGTAGTGATGTAACTGGTTAGAATTTTCTGAAGAAAGCCCCTTTCATTCGTGTGTTTAGAAAACCAAAATGCTGACTGCTTGATAACCACAACAAGAATAATTTTATGCATGACTGAACATACTTAATATGCAATTTTCTAATTTTCTGAGCTGAAGTAATTTTTTATGGATTCACAGTCTCATAGAAGAGCAGTAATAACTCCAAAATCTCTTGGGTTTTTTTGATCTCTGTATGCATTAGTACTTCAAAACACAGCTAAAGTAAATCTTGTTTGCAAATTAAATTTTGGTAAATGACATGAACATCCATACGAACGAGCTTTCACAGAACAGAAACAGGGCTACATTATGTTCCAGGCAGCCCTCAGTTTCTCAAGAGTAGGAGAGTTAAGCATCATTTGTTCTTGTTCATATTATTAAAGTGCTTCTACCAATGCAGGCATTCAGAAGAAAACATCCACCTATTTTCTTCTTTGCGAAGAACATCCAGAAAAAAATTTAGGAACATCATCTGCCTCATTTGGAATATGCTTGGTGATCACTGTATTAGATGAGGACATTTTTACCCATCTCTTCCAGCTTTATCATCCATATTTTTACCAACAGAAAATCTCTTTCTGTCCTCACCTAACAGTACTGTTGGCTCTGAGGCCTCAAGGTATGAGTCAAATACAGCAAGAAGGGTTGTGAACAAACTGTCACCCTCAGCAATACAGTTTACAGAAAGTATCTGTGCTAGGCTCCTGTGCAAAGAAAGACATCACCACTTAGCACCAACAGAATATTTTACCAATTAAGTTTTTAGCAAAAAAATGGAGGTACCTCAATACTTCTCAAAAATAATTTAGTCACAGTGAAAATTTCGATTTATCTAAGGAAAAAGCAAGTGAAAGACGACAAATACAAAAGCCAAATTATGCCTACAATTTGTTAGTTAACTTCATCTCCCCTTCCTCCACAAATCCAGTTGCAATGTGGCAGATGGCAGTCAAGTTGTTTGAGATCTTTCTGAATTCATGATATAGATGTTGCCCATACAAACATTTCTGTTCCAGAGTACATTATCCTTAGGAGGGATTTATCCCAGCAGAACTACAGTACTAGTGGCATTTCTTTGTAGCTATTCTGATCTATGCTTGTAAGCTCCAATAAATTAATTATCTAATTAAGAAGCATTCCTGTCAGAAGGCCACCTTCCCCTGCCTTCCTGCTGGTGCTCTCACTGCTGGCTGGGGCCAGCTCAGGGCTCACCCACACCGGGCTCTTCTCAAAGATGGAAGTTGTACCAACGCCCTTTATGTCAGATACACCTTCTTTATGAAAAAAGACATACCCTGACATTTATAGTTTGTAGTTTTAAATTACTTTTTCTTGCTCTGGGATGCAGATACTGCAAAATTATCCACTCCATATTCACCTTTCTGCCTATCACAAACTTCCATAATGATTTTGTATGTTCTGGTATGTAAATTAAACCTCGATACAACTGGTACAGATTGAGAACAGTACTAGCACTTGCTCTTAGAAGATAAAATATTTTTTGAAAAAAATCAGAAGAACTGTATGAGTGCAAAAAAAGTATCTTAAATGCTTCTATGAGCTTTGTGTCTTGCATTTTAACCATAATTCTCCCTATAGTACTTTTTTTATATATCAAGGCACTGATCTCCAAAGACAGGCGTGTTAGAGGCAGCTCCTCTAGCAGAACTGGTTCCTAAAAATCACAGCACATTCCCAGACTACTTGTTTAAAGCCTCTCTCCTTCCCTCCAGCTCTCCCAGGAGCTACACCAGTGCTCAACACAGACAGGCAGCCCCTGCCTTACCTTCCCAACCAGCCATCTCCAGCCTCAGCTCCCACTTCCCTTCCCCAGAAAAGGAATTTCTGAAGAACACTACTCTGCTCTTACACATTCAATATAAAAGCCAGAGACATGAAAATGTTGTGCATTTTACTTAAAAAAAGGTACACTGCATTCTAATTTAAATTACATGGACTTTTACAAAATAAAGTTCCTTAAAACTAAAAATGAAATTTTAATAAAGAAATAGATCAACTTTTAATAATCCCTTAGAAGAACCTTAATGAGACAAATGTTGGAGAACACGTTTGCTGCCCATGTTTTAAAGGCAGACTCAGCCATTAATTGGGGAAATCACCAGTAAACAGAACTGTACTGCCTTCAAGTGATGAGTCACCTACTGACAACTTTAAGTTCCTTCTACAGATTTTGGAAGAATCTTTTTATTTCAGATTAGTTTATATTTAAATTCAGTAACTATTTCACCTGAAATTGAGAAAGTGCACAAAGGTTTTAAAATGTAATGTCCTTATCTATATCAAATATTTGGATAAAAGTAATTAGAGCAGTAAAATCAAACTTTCAACAGATTTTTTTATTTCAGTCCTCTAATGAACAGTGGCAACTTTAAATCCATTTTAATATTTAATAGCAACACTAATTATTTTTAAATTTAACTTTTAATATATCTTCCTACGTATTGAATGCTGTTAATGCATTTTTAGTCAACTAATTTACAAGGATTAAAACACTGGTCTTCTGTGGTGTCTCTGAAGAAGATGTGATGACCTGCACATAAAGTGAACTGCCAGCAACAAAGCACAAAATTTCCGAGAACATGTCTGAGTATACATTAAACACTTTACTACTCTTACATGTATTGATCAGATATGCTCATCAATGTACTGTAACAACCAAGAAAGAACTTTACTCAGAAATAAAACTGGATCTCTCAACAAACCCCTGCACTATGGGGAAGACAAGCCTGCTGCCTGCAGTGCTCAGCTGCGACTGACGCTGGAACCCTTTGCCTTAGGTCAGAAAAAGGAGGTGGATGAAGATGCAGAGCAAGTCACAGATTTAAAGATACTGCAAAGGGCAAAGGCCTTTCACAGCAAGAAAGGAAATACAAACTTGTTTTAATTGAAAAGGTTGCTACTAAATTCAGCCATCTGCAATCCAGGCTTATTTTTGACCATTACTCAACATAAGTGAAGAAGTCCCACAAACTATAAAGATAAAACACAAAGGGTAATCATTGGGTCCCCCTGCTCCATAGTATTGACCTGAGAAATTGCAGCTGTTCACCAATTATGTCATGGAATTGCCTCTATTTTCTGCTGTTATTTTAAGAATATTTTCACATTAATCAACACATGCAGCCACTTGCTTTTTCAAGTTACTTGCTGAGGAATCTGGTATGTATAAATACATGCAGGTTTACAGACAAACTTGCTATTATTGTTCTCTCAGGTCTTGATAAGCCCTCAAATTCCTACCATTCTGAAGAAGCCTCCAAAAAAAGAAAGGGAGCAAAGCATTAAGCTGCATGCCAAACACACACTGGGTGTTTTTGCTTTCTTTGCTTTCCCTTCCTCTTCCTGTAAATCACCCAAAATCTCTTCCAAGTTCTCATAATGAATCTTCTCCACCTCTGCTGGTTACTTTATGATGCATTTTTGTAACATCCTGCATATATTTTCCTTGTGGAAACTATTTTTTTTCACTTTTTAGTAGACTTTTCACTTTACATTGTCTCTTTCCTATAAAAATTTCAAATACTTGATGACTTATCAACTTAATTCTTTCCTCTGTGAATCTAGGGACAAGCAGAGAGACTTCCCTGGTTTTTAAACACCATCCCTGGAAACCAAGCATATTTTATGTTTGAAGAAAAGCCCTCAGGCAATTTGCAAAGAACCAACAACATTTCAGTAAGCTCAACTCTTCCAGAGCTTTCGGGACTCCCTCAGTATTGATTTCAAAGTCAGGCATATTTCTAAGATAAGACAATTTCTTCTTCAGAAGTTGAAAAAAACCCTTTAGCCTTGAAGCTTAATTTAGCTATAATGCTTACTAGAAGTTATTTATTGAACCATTATTAATCAATGTGGTCATGGAAGGAGTTAATGCAATTTATATTTAAGTCACTAGAAGACCTGTGTATTTGTATTATTATTTCTATTTGTATCTAAAGAGAAAAAAATAATCTTTAAGTTGCTATAAAATGCTACATATTGACTTCAGCAAAAAGAACAAAGCGTATCACTCCCAGCCTCCTCAAGGGAACAAGGGAAGAAGCTGCTTGAATACAAGTAGAACAAGCTCCTCTGCAAAACACTGTCTGAGAGGCTTCAGAGTAGAAGAGATTTCTACAAGTCAGCTGGTACCACCACCTAGTCAAAGCAGGACCAACTTCTATGTCAGACCATGTTGTTCAGTCATTCCAGTAAAGTTCTGACTGTCTCTAAGGATGGATATTGCACAACCTCCCCAGGAAGCCTGTTCTGATACTTAAACACAATCACAGTGAAAATTTCTTTCCTAATTTCTCATCAAAATTTCCTTTATTTTAGACTGAGCCCATTACCAATCTAAGCACCTTAGAGCTATCTGCAAATATTTATAAATCTGTACTACAAACTTGAACATGCCTAAACCCAGGTTAGTTCTGTCCAATAGCCACTTCTTGGAAATTAAAACCTTTATGTCCACAACAGGAGGAGGGACAGGTCTTGAGCACTTTCCTCTTCCACCTTACCTAACATGACAAAGATGGAAGTTTTTTTGCTTTCAACCTTGGAATCTTGGCTACAGTGGCAAAGTATCAAACTAAGGCCCATGTTCTTCCCCACTCCTGGAATACATGTGTGCATGTACACACACAGACTGAATCAAGCCAAACATCACAGCTTAAAGCAAATGTCTAGAAGTTTGTGACAAATTCTGAGCCCCTACGGGTTAAGGAGATGAAAATGCTCAAGCAACTTGGCAATTACACAGAAACACCTGACAGTTTTGGAAGAAAAGTGTTTACAATTCCATAGGCTGTACTCAACTATACAGAGCCCTCAGCGTGCTCGTGGCTGCCTCCTGCACTAAACCCCACAGGAAACTTAAAAGGAAGAATGGCAGTTTCAAATACTTTAAGTTAAAGTGCAGTTCTGCACAGATCCAGAGAGAACTTCTGCTCCATAAAAGCTTAGCTGTGAATGTGTGTGGGGGGTAGGACTTGAAAGAGCTTAAAGATACCTGCTTTGAGGTGCTATTCATTTAAATACCAGTACATGGAAAGAGGTGGGATCAAGTGGCTTGGAAGGGTCAGGTCCATTACATATTTGATGCAAGTCTGCTCTTCAAATCAGTTGTAAGCTATGGATCTAGCAGAGTCTCGAAAGAGACAGCTCTGCTACATCCTTTAATCTGATATACACCACAGAAAGAGAACAGAAAGACTGTCATTTGGGTACTTACCAGGTTTCCTCTTCTCCCCATTTCAAGGGGTTCATCGAATTGTTATTCTTGAAAGTAAATAGCACACACAATATCACAAAGTAAAACCAAGCACTAAGCAGCAATTGCTCTAAGTAAGGAAAGAGAACATGAAACCTTTTCTATTCAAGTGCTGAAATGGCAGTACCAAAATAGTCTTCTCTATTTTCCTGAAAACATATGGAAAGCTCTGTGTGCACATGAGGGGTGCAAAGCTGGGAGAACAAGTATCTTACACAGGGATTGATGAGGGGTGTACATGCCTGCTGGACAGGCAGAGCACCACTGCTCAAGTGCCAGCCACAGGAATGCAGTACCAACACAGTTCAGATACCACTATGCCACTTCTCTAAACTACAAGCAATTACAGTATCAGATCTGCCAGGTACAGCTGCCAATAAGGAGTAAGGAAATAATCATAAAATGGAGTTTCTCATGAACTAGTTATAATCTTTATACTAAGCTTCAATTCCTAATAGAGCACAAGACAGTAACATTGGTCTGTTCCAAATACTTTTTTTCTTAATTCAGGCCAATTTGACAGAGGAGTTTAAGTTCTAATAACTGGATTTTCAAAGTTTTTGATAACTGGTGGTTGGAAAGACAAAGACATACAAATGAGCACGTTCACTAACTAAAAAACAGGCTATTTGTAAACATTCCATAGCCTCACCTTGGCCCATCAAGTAGGCACAACAACCTGATTTAGATTAGTTATACCACACTATCTCATGCCTGCTGGCAGCATCAGATGGAAGCACACACTGCAATCTCTACAGCGGGTCACATTTAAAGGGATCCAGTACACACGAACTGAAATTCAGGAAGTCAAACCTTCAATTCTGCTGGTCATATAACTTGCTTCACGGTATACTATGCTTTTTTGGTATTGTCTCAATTTAAGCATTTGCTAAAATAGATCTAATCTACCCTATAATACATGACCACTAGAATGTCCTCCTTTTTAGGGAAGTGTCCATATGGCACATCAGGCAGATAAGTCACCAGCCTGCAAAAGAAACTCCAAATGAAAAAAGTCCCACTTCAACCACTGGAAAACACACAACTCTGTTAACAAATCAAAAATACAAACTTATTTCAACTAGTACATATTTACCTTGAACATGGAGAATGATAAGCAGGTAGGCTCCAAGCAATTGCTCAGGAACTCTCAATTGAGTCATTGTTCACTTTTAATCCTTCCTGTGCCCCTTCTGCTTGACAATGTTAAGCTTAGTCTGTTCGGTGAAGCCTAAGAACTGGTGCTTGACTGCAAAGATGCTTTTGTAACTTTTCCACCTTTGTTTCCTGAAAGAAACAATACAATAAAACAAAGTGTTAAGAAACATATTGTATTTCAGAAGAAAAAACACTCAAGATTTTTCATCACACTAATTATAATCATGTGGTTGAAAAAAAGAAAAAAGGCATATGCTTATTAAGATTCATTAAGAAAATATTAGCCATTTTTACTATCTTAACTGAATAGCAGCATTCTTTTGAAATATACACTTCTGGTAACAATCCACCAGGATGTTTTTTACATTTCTATAAAAAATATTAGACATGTCAACTCAGTAGTCACAGTTGTATAATTTTAGACTTGCATACAGCTATCACACATAGTATTCAACAGATTAACACAGATCAAAGCTGTTTGAAAACTATTTTCTTTACAGAAATGAAAATGAAAGCTAATTCTCATTATTTTTCTTAGAAATGAAACTCAGTAGTGACTGTCCACAACACTGCAAGGGTAAAAACCAACACTATGTCAGGCCACCAGTTGAAAAATGCTTGTAGAGAAACTTTATTGCAAAAAAACCCCCAAACTAAAACTAAATTTGTATTAACAGTTAGTTACCTAATATACTTACCATGTTACTTCTGTCTCCTAGAATAGTACTACATATTTACCAACAACAAAAAGACAACAGTAACTCAAATCTAAAATTGTGACATCCTTCTGGATTCCCAAGTTGTGTGCAAATTAATCTCTCCTGAAAAATGACACTACTATAGGCACGTGTCATTTACTCCACAACTAAAATATAACTCCTTTATATGCAGTGGATGAACACAGAGCTAAGACAGCCAAACTGAGTTAGAAGCTACTTTTTCAGACTGCAAAAGCTGTGGTTACATTCTGCTTAAAGAACTTTTCAGTGGCGATTCACAAGGGAAGCATAATTGGGCCTCAAAGGAGTTTGGAGCAGCTTGAACACCTCAACAGTTCATGGCGCCATCAGCGATGCTGCACAGGGACGAACAGAGGGCTGATTTTGCCTTGGCTCGGCCTCTTGTTTCGGTGGGGCTGACCCGCTGACCCCTGTCAGCCTGGCGCTGCTCATGAATGCCCAAACTGGCGTTCGCTTGGGGCCAGGCTGCAATTACTGTTGGTGGCCGCTTCCAGCATCAATAACTCAATCTGTCTGTCGGCGAGACCCAAGAACTTTTCATTTTAATTAGTCTTCGGAGGCATTTAACATGGAGGCAAATTAGCGGCTGAGCCGGGAGGTGACCGTCACTTCCAATTTGGATGGGGCGTGGCAGCCGCCACGACCCCTGCCCTACTTTTCACACGTCTCTGACTTCTCCCTAGTGCAGTGACAAAGCACCTCCGTGCCAGGGGGAGCAGGGATGAGCTCCAGCCATGGACTGTGCTCCCTGAACTCCACAGCAGCACAGGCCTTTGCCAGGATTGCTGCCAGGTTACAGTGGGATGGACATGGAACCACGCGATTTGTAGGCACCTCGAGCAAAGTGGCCTTCCTGGACCGGCAGAGGTAAGAGCTATGTGATAGCAAAATATTCCCTCTTTAGTGCTCCCTATCCACAGGAAACAGGACCAATTCTGGCAGCTGATAAGGAATATCCTTCTGGCTATAAAACATCAGGCCAGCAACTTAAGTCTGTAAGTATTACTGCTTTATTCTGTGTTTCAATGACAATGAACTTCCAATCCCCAATAAAACATGTAGAAAGTGAAAACTGTCAACAGCTACTATGTAGCAATACAACAAAAGATTTACAGTATTACATCAAACAAAAAAAACCCCAACCCAGTAACAACCTGTTTAAAGTACATTTAAAAATAATTTCTGCCCCTCTTGTCCATGCCATGCAAGTTTCAGGAACGAACACAGATTCACACTCTCATACATTGCAGGAGCAGAAATGTTTTAAACTTTCAGAAAATTGTAGATCTCGGTCCCCAGTTCAGTAAGGTCAGAGAGCACAATGGCACAGGAACATAGATTTGTCACTGTGCCACATAATACGTTACCAAAAAAATTTTTAAAAAGGGGGAAAAATAGAACATTTGAACATAACTCAGTCCATTTTCATGACGATTTTTGTTCAGTGAGACAACCTAAGGTAGTTCCAAAAAAATGTTGTTTAAGCTTATCCAAAAAATAACACTCTCCACTTAGGACCAGTATTTTGCACTGAGTCTTCCTTCCATTAATATTTCTCTTTTCATACATATAAAAATGAAAATGTAAATATATATAAAGACATATAAGAAACCATTTAATAAAATGAAACAGAGAACAAATTCTGCTATAATTTCCCATTTTAAAAGCACTCCAATCTGAGAATGACTATCAGCATTTAAAAGAATACTTCAAACATGCAAAGAACTATTCCTATGCAGATACAACACCATCACTTAGACTAACTTTCTGCTGCTGCTACAGTCAGTGCCAAGTTCCCCCTTAGGCAGGAAAGCCCCATGGCAGGTTGCAAGGCTTGGGCAGACAAGCACTGCTGGGCCTTGCTGCACCAGTGGCAACACTTCACTGCAGGGCAGGTGAGATTAAGCCACCAACACAAAGCTAGAGATTTACAGCAGCATGTCCCACAACTGTATGAACCGCAGTGTAGACACACATCCTATTCTACTGCCCACAAAGCTCTGATGTGGATGGGTTGAGACAGTTTTTCCAGTCACCACAGTAAAATTCCGTAGACCTTTCCTGACACAGCTATCAGAAGAGGTTTCAGGTCTTTTTATCCATCCTTTGCCTCCTGTAGGTTTCTGAGCAAAACATGCTAAGACCACTAGTTCTCTAATAGTCTATGTTGCTCTTTTGCAGAAAGAAAACAGTTTGAAAACATTTCATTCCAAAACTCACCTGGCACTCCAATACAGCTATGTAGTTTAACAGCTTAAAAACTTGTAAGCAGACTAGTGTTTTAGTGCTTCTAACAAATGCCACACCCTGAAAAGACACAGTTATGACCTTCATAGGAGAAAATCTTTCACTAAAACCAAAACAAATCACAACAACAAAAAATACATTTCTGGATTCCCATTAAAGAGGAAGACTGGCAGCCCTGCTAAGGCACACTATTCAAAGTGAGCAACAGCTGAATTTTTCCAAAACCTGTCTGATATAACAGTGTAGAATGACACAACTAAATAACCACTTCAAATGTGTTAAAGCACCAATTAGCATCTGGAATGGTACTCTGCCAACAGATTCATGCTGAAGAAATTCAAACCCATAAGCCAATAAGTTGAAGTTCTCAGGCTTTCTTTTTTACTGTTTTAGCCATGAAGAAGCACTCAACTATGATCCATTAAAAAAGTAATATATTCATCAATTGTAACACCCAATTTGTCTGTATTATATTTTATCATCTTTCCTACTAACAGTTTATTGAAGAAAATCTTTTGTTATTAAAATAGTTTCTTTTTTTCTGAACTGGAACTCGGCAGTGAATTCACAGCACTATCATGGCAGTCTAGTCCTATGCTCTGTATGACTCCAAATATATGAAGCTGAAGGGTGCAAGATCTGTCATATGGACCAAAACGACTCTTAGTTCAGTGGTAACTGTTCTTTAGATGTGGCTATGTAATATTTTTAACAGCATGATCCCCAAACCAAGTAAGCCGTGCCGTTCCAAATTTCAATAAAGAATGATATTGCTGAACACAACAACAAAGACAGTATTGTAAAAGGGGAACACATGGAAAAATGTCACTCTCAGACTTCACAAGAATTAGAACATATAATCCATTTCAACAGAAAAGATATTTCAAAACATTTGCAGCAGTACATGTAACACCAAGTTAATGTATTTGCCAAAACAAAACTAAAACATATTAAATGATTCTCCTGCGTGTAACTGGAGCAAGAAACGACCGAAGTAACTCATCGTACCTCAATCATAGGTACAGTTTAGAACAGAACTTTGAGTGGGAACAGCATGTCAGAGATAAAATGGACTGTCAGTCTAAGCTAGTGTGCAACAACTTTTCTGTTACATTATAGAAAAACCTGATAAAGGGCCACAAAGAAAATTACTGAGGGATTGCAAGAACAGTAAAGAATTCACTACAGGGCAGACAAGTATTTTCAAGAAGAGAGATTAGTAGTCTAGTTCAAATGGCATTCAAGGACCTTGATTCTTGATTCAGTGTGATTGAAGAATACTCACCCTTTTCATTAATGAACTAGGCACAAAAAGCAAACCTTTATGATAAAATTTGCTGACAAACATGAATTGCCAGCTCAGCTGAGTGTTACTGTTATGCAAGAAGATCTCTATCATGTGAAGAACTGAAGTAACAGAAATGGAATCAAGTACAACAGCATGAAATTGGTAAAGTCATGCAAATTGGTAACTCAGAAGAATTTCTGCTTCATGTAGACTAGAATCTCACACCTGGCAGCCAGCTGTGCCCAAGGACTCAAGGACACTCACTGGTTACAGAACATCACACACATCCACGTGATGGTGCTGGGAGAAAGACACAAACACTATTCTAGTATTTCCTAGGAAAATTTCCCAGGGGAAAGAGTAAGACATAAATAACACAGAGACAATGTGATTGATTACTTCAACACAGGCCTAGAAGGATAGATACTACCCCAACTACAGGAAAGAAAGACATTTGGAGATGTATTTGGTTTCTGTAGCCAGCTTTTGTTACTAAGGGGTCTGCAGGGGTGGCCTCTGTGAGAAGGTGCTGGAAGCTTCCCCCATGTCTGGCAGACCAACGCCAGCAGCTCCAGGATGGATCCACTGCTGGCCAATGCTGAGACAATCAAGAATGACAGTAACATCTCTGTCATATTTAAGAAAGACAAAAAGTTATTTTGCAGATGAAAACTGTGGCCAGAGAAGAGCACAGTAGGAACATGTGAACAACTCTCGTAGGAACATGTGAACAACTCTGCAGAGACTAAGGTCAGTGGAGAACGAGGTGCAGGAGGTGCTCCAGGCACTGGAGCTGAGGTTCTCCTGCACCCCACGGTGCAGATCATGATGTGGCAGCTGTGCCCCTGCAGCCCATGGAGGACCATCAGACGCAAAGAGATCCACCTACAGTCCGGGGAAGAGCCCACATGGAGCAGGAGGCAGTGACCCAGTGGGAGGGCCATGCTAGAGCAGGGACCTGGCAGTACCTGCTGACCTGTGAAGTGAGGAGTCCACGGTAGAGCAGGTTTTCCTGGCAGAACCCGTGGCCTTGTGGGGGACCCACAGGGGAGCAGCCTGTGCCTAAAGGACTGAAACTCATGGAAAAGTGACTCATGCTGCAGCAGTTTGTGCCTGAAGGACTGCAACCCATGGAAAAGTGACCCACGTTGCAGCAGTTTGTGAAGAACTGTTGCCCATTGGATGGTCTCATGCTGGAGAAGCTTGTGGAACACTGTCTCCTGTGGAGGGACCTCACAGGGAGCAGGGGAAGGACTCCTCTCCCTGAGCAGCAGCAAGAACAACTTGTGATGAACTGATCATAACCCCCATTCCCACCCCCCTGTGCCACTGTGGGGAGGGAGGTAGAACCTGACAAGGAAGGAGGGGTGGGGAAAGATGTTTTTAAGATTTACATAACTTCTCATTCTCCCGCTCTGATTCTGTTAATAATAAATTTAATTAATATCCCCACTTTGAGTCTACTTTGCCCATGATGGTGATTGGTAAGTGATCCCTCCCAGTCCTTATCTCAACTCATGAACCCTTCATTGTATTTTCTCTCCTCTGTCCAGTTGCAGCAGGCAGTGAGGGAGCAGATTTAGTGGGTGCCTGGCGTCCAGCCAGAGTCAACCCACTACAGGAGACAAAAGAAAATAACATGATTAAGACAGTTAAAGTTGGTGGGGAAATGATTACACTTTGAAAATGTAACAGGAATTATCACAAGGAAAGACAGACAGCTATTTAACCTGAAGAAAATTACTGGTTCAACAACCGCCAGGTATGGATTGGCCATTAAAATGTATTTAGATCAGAAATTAGAAGACAATTTCTAACCACTGGTTACAAGGTTCTAGGGCAGACTTTCAAACTAAATAGAGTTCAAAAAATTAATTAGTCTTCAGTTTACAAAGGCCACCACCTCATGTAGCTGCAGGTGACAGGACGGGAACAGGCTCTTACAACTTCATTTTGTTACTCACAATACAGAAAGAACTATAGTTAGCTTTAGTTTATCCAAAATCACACAGTAAAATTTAACCAAGTCAATAACATAAAGAAAGTTTCAGATTCTGTACTGTATCATTCTGTCAAACACTTGCACAAGCCTATTTTTTAAATGTGTTACTATTATTCTGCTGCATGGCATGCCTACACAAATTGTAGAAAAGTGTCATACTGGAACACTCAAACTACCTATGCTTAAGTGCTGCCAAATATGTTAAATTAAAAACAACAAGGTAAACCCACCACCAAAATCTGCCAAGCCATCCTACAGCTGCTGGAAGAGACTGCTGGCTGTTGCAAACTAATTGGCTTCGTGGTCATCAACAAAGCCCACTTCAAATAAGGCCCTATTTGTTTAGGCATTAATCTGTTCAAGCTCACAGAAATAATTCCATTAAACCTTGGGTTGTATTAGAATTACTTAAAACTACTCCCAATTGCATAAATTTAAAAGCCAAAAGATTGTGTAAATTATATCAACATTTTTTTCTCCCTCTATAAGTGGCATCAAAATCTGAAATGTTAAACAAGCACATCTGTGCATGTGTGTACTAATATATTTCTCAAATAATTCTCTGAAATAAAAATTGTACCTTAGTTCTCTTTGTCAGACATTTAGAACCATGTGTTTAGAACACATATACTGTAACATGTTTGGTCATTAAAAAGACAAGCCCTTAAAAAGAGCTTTCTGCAGCAAGAGAGTTCACAGTGCTAGAGAAGGACTCCTCACTTCTGACAAGTGGGAAAAGTGACCAAAATCCACCCTGGATACTCAAATAGAAGTCTTTCGAAAGAAGATTTCACAGTGCTTGCAAATATCACACCTGTCACATTGCCAAAGTACTAAATGATGACATATCTGTGTGTCATAAACAAAGTTGTTACCCGTGAAGAAATTAAAGCCCAGCTGCTTTTTACCATGCCCAGCACAATTAGGTAATTGGGGACGCCACTTATTGGACTCCTGAATACCCATCTTACTGTTACTCTGGCATTGTAATTAACTAACTGGTACAAAGTGTCATTAAATTAACTGTAATGAAATTCTGCAAAATTGTTTTCCCAGTGCTATCAGGTATTCAGACATATCCTTGTTTGTTACAAACATGACACGTTGTCCGATTTGACCGCACAAAAATGATTTTGCTACAAAATTTTTATTCATCTTGATTAATTTCCTTTTTCATCACTTTGGTGATTAGGTGGCTGAGACCTTCTACCATTAAGACAATTTGCAAATGGACACCTATGCTCTTTCTATCATAAATGACATCAACTTCTGCTATTCTACCCAGAAGCTACCACATAATTAAATGTTTTTATTATCTCTTTATCATTTTTGCCAGTTACTTATTGTTATACCAATCAATGTGAACAAGGAGAAAAGTCTCCAAATGTAATACATTCCATCTCTATATTTAATAAATAAAACCAGAGAATCATAACTTAAGCCTTTGAAATTTCATTTGCAAAAAACCCCCAAAACTTACGAGGATGGCTTTTACTCACTAAACATAACCAGCAGGAGGAAGACTCATCAATATTTCAGAAATTTTCCATGTTACTATTGAAAATATTATGGTAATACTATAGTGCCTACAAGACTTATCACACATGTTGTCTCTGAATTACAACAGTTTTATACAAACAGTACAACTGGGCTGAGGAAGGGGAAAAGCTGGGCCTCAATCCTGAATCTACAGTTACTTCTTTAGATGTGAAAAATGGACCCTAAAATCAGTGCCAGTGCCTTCAAATGTGCGTTTTAACAGGGTTTCTAAAATGCAACATCCCTTTCAGCACTATGAAGACGACTAATGAATGTTTTCACAACCTTACGGTAATTTTTCTGTAATTAAAGGACAGTTTTTCATTAATCTATGTCAAAAAAAATCCCCAGACTGCAACTGACAGGGTAAGCGTTCATTATACTTAGATCCCGTGATCTTGGCTTATTTTTGTTACACCTACAACCTCCGAACAATCTAGAAGAAGAAATTCACAACTAGGTTTTGTCTCCAAAGCAAAGGTGCTCATGCGAATTCTGGAACTCATGAAGAGTTCTCCAGAAACTGGGGTTCTGTTTGGTGGTGAGAGAGCATATTTTTCATTTCATGATGCCTAAGAAAAACAGCCTTTTTTTTTTTTTGTCACTTAATCAATAACAAAGCATGACAGACAAGCCCATGTTTTTTCCCCCATGTCCCCGACATCAGTTTCTCCTACAAGAGGAGAGGGGACCACAAAACCACCCCTAGGCGAGCCTGCAGCTCCGGCTCGCACTCGCTTCCCAATCCCAGCACTTTGCCCACAGGAGGGTAGTGCGAGCTCATTTCCGAGCAGGGGCACGTTCCTAAAACCTCCATCTCTCACTCAGAAGTGGTTGCTATTTAAAAGGCACATCACTTGAGTTCTAAGAAGAAAACAGCGGCGACAAAAGCTGAGACTATTCAATACGGCTTTTGGGGTTTGCTTTTTTTAACATGAAAAAAAAAAAAAAGACTGCAAAAGATTTCTGTCCCTCTGCCCCTCAGTTCCCCGGTTAGATGTGCTCTGTAGGTAGGGCTGTTCCGAAGCGCTGGCGGGCGGCCAGCGCAGCCCCGCGCAGGGAGCGCTGCCCGCGGCCCCTCCCGGCAGCCCAAGGCGCCCGGCCTGACATGCTTCTCTTCTCAAGGCGTGCGAGACTGCAGCGCAGACTTTCTGGCTCCACTTCCATTGTTTGCACGCCTGCTTTGCTCCTTATCCAGAGCGCGGATTAGCATAAGAATACTGTCTTCCCCCTCTGCAAGCCAGCTCCCCTCTAGAAGACCTCCACCCCTTAAGAATAAACATGCGGTTAGGTTTCTTTTTTTCTTTTTTTCCCCCGGATTTTCTCTTTAAATCCTATTTTCCTATTCAGGACTTGTAGAAACCAATAAAATAAATAAAACGCTAAAGAAGCAAGGCTGAGAGGGCTCAGAAAAACCTGATTGCATAGATTAGTAATTACCAAGGTCAAAAGAGTCAACCTGATAATGCTATTCCCGGAGCCCTCACTTCTCACACTCACGTTGTGGGCATCAAAGTTATTAAAAAAGGATACACTTTCCAAACAGAGATGAGAAGTATTTAGGAAGGAGTAAGACAAGGGAGAACTTATATCCCTCCGCCTTTTTAATTACACGTAGAAGATGGAGTTTCAAATTATTGAGAACTGACCGGAAACAATGAAGACAATCCTCAGCCAAAAATACAAACCCCTCAAAACTGCGAGAGGCGACGCCTTACACAGGGGAATCACTGCTGCCTACTTAGACATCTGCAAGCCCTTTCCCTCTGCCATCTGGCAAAGGGACTACGGTGGCCCTTTTAGAGCAAGTGACATGTGATCTAGTATTAAAAAGGCCAACAGAAGAGCATTTCACAAGAAGCAAACTGTTCACCTCACAACACTTAACACTGTCAACAAGGACATATTTTTTCGTTCTGCTACCCAGAAGGTAACTGCTGTCCAAATAAATTCATACATCATTTCATGAACAAGATAAAACCACACTTGCAAATGTTACTTCATAAGGAAGCCACATAATTTTTAAATCATCAGATTCAGCACTCCCCATTGCAATGGACAAGAGACAAGCTTTCTTTAACAGTATGTGCTCAATACAAACAGAGGAGACAAGAATGGCAAGTTCAACACCACGATGATTTGCTAATACAAAACGCTGCTTGGCAAGGTAAGCCTTAACCCTCCTTTTCCTCACCTGCTTGCCATGCCCACTGTCCCTTGCTGAGAGGGGAAACTCCCTCTCTAGCTGTTCCCACAAACCACCGTAAGTAACACACAGATATTCTCAAAAGGGTGGTCTCCATCAGTCTTCCAAAGAAGCATTTTAATAGCTGGATAGGATAAATAAATGAAATAGTAGATGCTGCTCCTTCATACTCCTCTAAAACACCAACGTGGCAGAGGAAAAATAGGTGTTCTTACTACAGAAACTGAATTTTAGATAAATGGGATTTGCTTAACTCTTAAATTTGTTCTTCATGTCTCTTATTTATATTGTCATGACTATGAAACTTCTGTTTTCTTCAAAAGTTTGTATATGTAACACACACAAATGCAGGCAGTAGATGTGTAGTTTTTTTCCCATGCAACTTGTATAATCCAGATGACTATTCTTTTTTGATAGATGTTAAACACTATCCCACCCAAGTTTTCACAGACAGGTCAGAACTCCAGAGAACTATGTAATCAAGTATTTGGTCCCAAACATGGTGTCTTTCTGATTTTTGCATTCCTAGAGTTGCAGAGGATGGGGACACTCATTTCATTACCTTCATGAATGCACTGCAAGTGCTAATAACGAGGTTATCAAGAACAGATGGGTATCACTCAGATTCCAGAAAGTCTCTGTTCAGATGACACAGTCTCATGTTTCTAAAACTTCATATTAATGTTACCTTGCTCTTCAGTTTTATTAGTAAATACAACTAAAACATTACTACTTTTTGGCATATAGCTGCCTGACCTGTCTTTTTTTGTTTCCTTTTCAGACCATTCCACTGTGAAATTAGCACATTCTTACTCTGCTTACTAATTTTATCTCTACTATCAAGAAGTTATCTTTCATTCTGTGTATTAATAGATTTCTCTTTTTTCCCCAAAGTGGCAAAATATTTTAATTAACTGTCATATGACTAACCAGTTAATTAAAATGTATTGCCTAATTATTTTTCACCACAGGTAGTTGAGCAAAGTAACAGAACTTAATATTTTAGTTTTAACAGATTCAAATTATTACTCAAGATCCTGAAACTCCTGTATTTGCTGTAAACTCAAAACATACATATTTTAAGGACATGATAAAAGGATTCCTTCTTTACCCAGACTTGGCTATGGTACACAGTTCATTCTTGTCAAGAATATTACATATCTGGTTTAGAAATAAAGAATATTAGCAAGTTCCTATTACACTGCTTTAATAAATATTAAGGATATTATAAAAGGACCTTTATTTAAATCAGTCTTAGATTTTGGCAAGTTAACAAGTAGCTGTTTATTATTTTAAAATACATTTTAACTGAATATCTAGATTTATTTTAATGAAATTCTGTATTAACTACAACACTTTAGAAACACTTCATCTAACATATCATGAAACTTCTTGTAAAATCATAACCTTGGAACCTCTGGAGAAGGACATTCTTGACTTTTAACCTAGCTCAGAGGAACCTACTACACAACTGAGTACTTAGGACTGCTTCAAAATTAGAAAGGAACATTTACCTGCTTGGTTTTGCCTCAAGGGAAAAAAAGGGAAAGAATTCTTGAAAACAAAAATAATCCCAGTATTAATGTTTAGTAGAAAACCACATTTTACCATTCTTAATCTAAACACTAAATTAAAAAAAATAAGCAGAAAGGGGAATCTGGTATGTTTCTAATTACATATCCATGTTCCAAAAATCTGGTTGCAAAATACATTCCTATCAATAGAAACATTTTCAGACTGGACTGTGAAGGAAGGAAAATCTGTTAGGAGACGCCAAAGTACGAGCAAAATGTGTGACAGCACCTTGCAGAGCAGAGCAGCTCCCAAGTGGAATCACTGGCACTTCCTGTTTTGATCAACTGATTCACAAGATGACATGGACTTCTGGTTACTCCACTCCTGGAAAAAGCTTTGAGCACACTGACCTGCATTTCCCATTTGTGGTTTGAGCCTGAAGTGGCTCAGCCTGTTTGTTATGGAATTAACTCCTAGCAAATAGTTTGCCACCAAGGAAATTCAATGGCAGCTAACCCAACCTTACACAATAATTGTTTCCTAACTGAACAGAGAAAATCTTAGGCAATATTGATGATTAATAAGAAAATCATTGCAGGAACACCACCTTGTCACTGGCACCCTTCATTCAGAAACACCTGGCACATGTTCCTGGCTACTGAAGGAACAACCTCCACCAGATGAAAAAAGATGGTCCTTCCACCACTGGCTTGGGAGAAGACAAAGATGAAAACTCTATGTACACTCGAAGCTGAAAAGTACTAAATTATTCCTAAACTGTCAACTAATGTTATTGGTTCAGCAGTTGTACATTAGAAGTCTTTAATCTCCTCCTAATTCACACCTTGCTGCAGGCAAGTCAAACTAAGGGAGTATTTTACATTTTAATGGGTGGTGGTGGGAAATAATCCAAGTCCACTTTTCAACTTCCCAAAGAAACAAAGTAATCACACAAGCAAACTCTTTATATTAAATAAAGTGACAATACTACACATAGGAGACACCAGTTGCAGGAGGGAATTAAGCCCTACTGAGAAGGTACAATATACTAGTCTGAATTTCTCCAGTTACGTTGCACTAGAAATTCTTGCACAAATTCAGATGTGCAATTAAAAGACAGACCTATTTACCCTACTAAGTAAGAGGTAAGAACATTTTAAACTACCTCAAAACATTGAGTAGAATTAGCAAAAGTACAATAAAGGGCTGTATTCCAGAGATTCCATATTAAAAAAAAAGATAAAATAAACCATCTTGGAACTATCAGAGAGACATATAATACCCTTTATTGAACCTTATGATGGAAGAGACAATCAAGAGATTTAATCCCAATTTCTGTCTGTAAACCAACTAGGAATTAACAAATTATCAAGCAGAATTTTCAAATGCAAACAAAAGATATCTTTTGTACAGAACAAGTATTTAAAACTAAAACACTCACTTGCACTGTTTTTTGTGGGTGTCCAAAGTCACAAAAGGGCTTAAAGATATATCTGAAAGCAGGTCAGGCTGTGAAATACAATACTGCTGATCTCTCACTCAGGGAGCACATAAAGTGTCTGATCAACACCTGGGACACTACTCTGTTCACATCTGGTATTTATAGCATGTTCCTCTTTTGGCCTTGATGATGTTATTTTTGGTCTTTTTGTTCCCTTTAAGTATAAAAGGTATGAAAACAAGAGGCAGTACATGGGAGCGGAAATAATTAGCAAAAGGACTAGTTTTTATTTGGTTCTGATAAGCTCCCTAGTTGCCATTTGCGTGTTGTTGACTTACAAGGCCACAATCCCTAGTAAAAAGAGAACAAGACAGGGAAATTCCATGGTGGGAGTGGTGTTGCCATTTTATTTTTTTGCCAGATCAGCTATTTACATACAAGGAAAGCATAAAACAACCTCCCTTACTCATGTGTTGCTAATGCCACTACTCTTCAAAAAGACAGTGGATCAGAAGGCAAAAAGAGTAACTTGTGAAGGTGGCTGGGTGTGTATATTTTGTGTTTCCCTTCTTAAAATAGCATTGTCATGGAATTTTTAACCCCCCTCCACATGCTCATGCCTTGCCACTTGCCACTGTAAAGGTTCTTCCCAGTCATATCAGCAAAATAATAAACCAAAATAAACTAATAATCAACTACTAAAA
>JAWWEV010000169.1:8630549-8659084 GCA_035583235.1 Hafferia zeledoni | reverse complement strand
CTTGCCACTGTAAAGGTTCTTCCCAGTCATATCAGCAAAATAATAAACCAAAATAAACTAATAATCAACTACTAAAACATTAGTGATATTGATGAACAGGCAGATTGTACCAAATAAAATTTGTCTGATACTGTAACATTTTTCCCACGTGTGTTTTGTACAACAGATGTCTCTGCAGTTGATGCTGTTTTGCCTTTATTTGTAACTGAGACATGGACAGAGATTAGATCAAACAGCTGTTGCAATATTAAAGGCTGTCAGTAGCATACAAAAACGTGGCTCAGAGGTTTTTTCTAAGAAAGATATGGTGGCTGCTTATCATATGGTTTTTATCTCTGAAATACTTGAAATAAAATTTTGCATCTGTTCACCTTACCTCACAATTAGGAAACTGAATGAAACTGTGTTGTACTTCAAGCTTCCTCCAGACTGTTTTCATCTGTACTTCCACTTCATCAGTTCAAAGGTGATATTATGGAAATGCATATTTCTATTGATCTGAAAAATATGAAGAAAATTTGGTTGAAGAGATATCTGAAGAAATTGTGTTGACAGTTTATGGTCTATGACAGGAACTGCACACTGCAGACAGCTGTATCTGGAATTACAGAAGCCATGTGCTGTTATGAGCTGCTCCCAGCCAGACAAAAACTTCTTAGGACTCAGGCATTGCCAAAAGTTGCACAGTTGCAGTAAAATACTGACAAGAAAAATAAGTTTCAAATAATTTTATTTATATTATTAGTTACTCATATATTAAAAAAATTCCAACCAAACCATTTCTATCCTTTAAATACATGTTTGTCTTAGACAAACAGTGACGTCAGGGAGGAAGGGTGTTAAAAATCTCTGTAGAAAGTTTTCCTGTGAAAATGAGTCTTTCCAGTCTCTCCTAATAACTCTCAGATTCATGTGGTCTATACAAGCCAGATCTGAAAGCCTCCAGGTAACAGGTTCTCAGTTTTTATTTTTTCTTCTAAAAACTCAGCGACCAGAGAGAGGACATATTGTTGGTGACAACAACAGAGAAAACAAACAAGTCAATCTTTATTAAACACCCGAGAGTCTGCAAGACTGCAGCTTCACACAAAAAAATCCACTGGTGTCACCCCATTATTTCCAGCACACAAGAAACTGCAATATTCTGAGAAATAATCAATAGGGTTATTGTAATTGCACACCAGCATGATCACTGCTGGGAAGAGAAAAGCAAGCCAAGAATTTGGACAGAAGTACTGGCCATGGGGAGGGTTTGATTTTTTGTTTGTGTCTTTGAACTGGTGGACATCCAGGCATTGGAGGAAAGCACAGCACAGGCTCTTACCCAGCACTCTCAACAACTGTGAGCAAGTCTGCCTGGTGTCAAGCCCCAGCACTTTCAGGTGCACTGTGGAGAGCTAAGAGGGATTTAACATATTTGTTAGTTTGATTCCACGATGAGCAGGTGACACCTATTGCCAACTTTTCCCATTTTATCACTGTCACAATTTTTAAATATTTCCATCATTGAAAGCTTTCAATAAGATCCTACAAGAATTTTATCATTTAGAAGTCCCAGTCTCATGATTGTGATCTTAACCTTGAAAATAACACAAAGGCTCAAACATCACTAATCTTGCTATGTTTTTAAAAAACATAGAATCAGTCTCGCAGTGTAGAGATGTAATGACTTATTTTTGAATACCAAAGCCAACAGTGTGGGTACAGATGGACAAACCATCTGCCTCCATGACTGCCAGCAGAGGGAGAGTTTCAATACCCACTCTTCTCCTCTTTTCCTTTCTAAGCAGCATAAAGACCTTTACCATTACAAGAAGGTCAGAATACTTCTGTCTCCATGTCCATTTATAAGCACTGTTCTTCACACACTGAGGTTTAATAGTCTTGGTAATAAATAATAAATTTGTGTTAAATGGTAACTTGAAACCATCCTGAATATCAGATAGCACCAATTCTTAAAGACAACTGTCTCCTCCAAGCAGACCGGCTGACACTTCACTTATTTATTCCATGGTAAACCTGAAAAAAACATTCTGGCCATGAAATAGTGTTTGTAGGGATTGTTTTCCTATTTTAAAGTAAGTAAAGAATCTGCAAAATATATACAGCTCCTCTCCAACCAACGAACTTGAGTTCATCTTCTGTTGGACTCCAAAAGACCAATAGACAAAGTTGGTGTGCTTTCTGTTTTTACACCTCCAATCTCCCTGTATCCAGTACCTGATTTATGCAAAGTCCACTCTGAATTATTTAAAGAGGCTGCTTCACCAGACTAAGGACATTTCTAACAATGCTGCTCAGGTTTGTTTTGTTTGTAAAACCATGTTTGCCTAATATTTTTCCAAACTCCCAAATAGATGAAGCAACTGTTCAATTCTGTAAGCACTCTCTGCCTTTCCTGATCCCAATCCCACATATCAGATACTCAAGCTCTCTTACCAAACAAAATTATTTTGGTGAACTTCTTGATATGAGTGACTCTACGTGTATCTACATTAGCATTTAATTCAAATCAGGACTGCACTTTTGAAGTTCATGTCCTAAACAACCCTATTTGCTTTGCTTTACATTGCAGCAGCCATCAGGTACATGAACCAGATTTCTTTTGAATACAATCAGATCACAGAATGAGCTTCAGGTGAACACTGTGCATGCTCCAACCACCAACAGGAATTCATTCAGCCACAGAATCGGACCAGACCAGGCTGAAATAGAACTCTCCCCACCTGTGGGCACAGGTTCTCAGCACCTGACAGATCTGATCCTATTACACCACACTGCCTGGTAACGTGGACACAGACCCTTTTATGACTGACTGAATTTTTGTGTCAGTTCCAAACTCATCTCTCCCTTTTGTAAAAGGGAAACTACAAAACCTGTGTCAGAGATGGGACTAAAGTTAATGATAATTATTAAATTATATGAGAGACCTCACTGTGTTACTATTTCTTCCACTTCTTCACTGGCTCAAAATGCTACTTGAGAACATACCTAATTTTATAAAAATCAGTTTACTTAAGAATTTATTTTCACACTGTTATCCAAACTGCTTAATTATTAACATGTAAGTTTTTCAAAATGTTTAGTCCATTCTTGATGGCACTTTCCAGGTAAGTGCTATCAGGAACCAAATAAAACCAGTGAATAAATTATTTGCACAGCTCCACCTTCACTTTATCAGAACTTGGTATACTACAACAACCATAAGAGGCACAAATTCAAAAGTACAGAGCTTAACAGTGCTTGTCAGTAGTGACATATTAAATCCAGACTTATCTAGACTTTTTTCTAAGTGCTAAGATTAAATTTGAGATCTTCATATAACTATTAACTAAAAAATATCAGCTCTCAATTTGGGAAAAGAAAAATCTGAATAATATGAATATATAGCAACCCAGTTAACTCAGAAAAATGTGGATTTGCTGCCATTGGCAGGTCCCAGGTAACAGCCGGAATACCTTAACTGAGTTGATTTAAACCTTATTCAGGGCCGGGAGGGCTTGTGGGGGGGTTAGGGGTGGCTTGCCCTGCTAGCAGAGTGCAGGCACAAACAGCTCCAAGTAGGACAGACAGACAGCAGGGACTCACAGTGGCAAAGCTCCAGTCAGGCTGACTTTGAAGAGCAAACTCTCCTTAGGCTGTGGATTCCTTTTTCTTGTCTTACCTCTCTTATCTCCAGCTCCTGCTCCCCTTCTCAGTAGTTCCAGTTTCTACAGTTTCAGGGCCACATTCAACTCATTCCTTCACCTGTCTCTGCTTTTGATGCCAAAACCTTTCCTGAAACGTGACTTTCCCTGCACTCTATTTGTCTGATTCACACCCACTTTGCCCCAGCTGCCTCACCAGTTTTCAGCTGAATTACTTTACTCAAATTATCTCTTGCTCCTGGAAGGACCTTGTTAATTGTTAAATATAGTGTGTATTTAAGGAATGTAAGTTTGGAATAAAGTAACATAACAATTAAAGTAATTCAATTGCAATTAAGTACCTGATCATACAAGGACTCATCAGTACACACTGTGGGTTAAATACTTGACCATTCATTCCAGATTCCAGTTACTTCTTTCCTGCTCTTTCACTTCCTCCAGCCATCAGCACATCACTGCTGCAGGGTGGCTGCTCAGCTAATCATACCTTTGCTTCAATTTATGAAACAGAATTTGTTTTCCAGTTCAGATCATGGCAGAGACATGGCCTAGGCTGATATCAGACAAACAGTTCAAGGAAAAAACAAACCAGGGGCAATAACCTTCAGCATCTGAGATGTGGGGTGGGAGCAAAGGGGGAAAGGGGAAAAGCATGTGGTGTTCACAACATGTCTCTGTGTGCAGTGTCAGGAGTTTGAGGCAGGTGATGGCTCTGTTAACCAGAGATGGGAGAGGTTTCAGAAGCAGAGTTACTCCTTTTCAGGTAAACTATATCCTAAACAATAGGCTTTTTGTTAGAAATCTATGCACAGTGAAAATACACGGCAGCCCCACACCACAGCCTGGAGATGCCTCAGTTGGCATCTAATGAATGCCACCAGCAAACCTGGCCAGAGTTGGTGTAACCTCGAGAGACTCTGAGAAACAGTGAGTATATTGCTTTTACAGGACTACTACAGATGTGACATATAAATAGACTTATAAAGAGAAAGCAGCCATACCAAATTTCCAAATCCTACTTCAAAGTTCATGTCCGAAGATAGGAATTTATTAAGGAAACTTTGTCCAACGACTTCACATCTGAGAAAAAAACCCTCAGCACACTGGGAGGTGCAGACATCACCCTGCCTGTGGCAACACTGGGGCCAGGGGGGGCTGTCTGGGGAACAGAAGGTGTATGAGCAAGAATATCCCACTGAACACACATCCCTTCCAAACTCAATGAGACCGACAGTTGAAATAAAATGAACTGGCTGAAAAAGCACATCAATTTCTAGTTTCTGGACACCAAGTTTTCCATGTAGCAAGAGGGGAAATAAGAGTCTGAGATGTCGTTCAAGCACATTTGTCCAGTCTCTCTGGCAAGCTAGTTCAAAATTGTTCAAAATCACTTACAAAAAGTACACCTACATGAAAGCTAACTTTTAAAATTCATTTTATGCTTGCATTCCCTTGAATTTTAATAACCAATCATAAGTTATTCTTGCAAGGTACTAAAATTGCAAAGAATTATATAGCATTCAAGCACTGCATGTCATACAGTTATTCACCTCAGTATTACAGTGGTTTCGAGTTCCTATATATGTGGTCAAAATTCTCCAGTTAGTTCAGGATACCACTGATCTTTCCAGCACTTCCAGGTTGTTCTTGGAAAGCCTAGATTTTGTTGTCTTTATTGATTACTGCATGGATCCTTCATGGCAAAAAGAATTCTTAGTGATTTGTGAGGAACTTCACAGAACTTCAGAAATACTACCTTGACATAGTTTTAAGGAAACAAGAAATCACACAGAAATAATACAGACTGAAACATCCACTAGTTAAATTCAGCACTAATCCATCCTGGCTGGTTGGGCTGTGTAGGCAGGTAAAATAATGAATGAACGATGCTCCAGTAATGGAAAAAACCCTTGATTAACCTTCCATTTCCTGTCTGATAGGAAATACAGGACAAACCTATACAACCTAAAAACCCCCCCAACAACCTAAAACCCTGTAACTGCTTTGCTTTAAGTCAGGTCACCCTCTTTTTTTGAGGAAAAAAATTTCTCTATCAGAGCCCTACAACTTTCCTCTTACTAACAAAGAATTTTTATTTCACAAACATTACTAGCTGGAAGTTAAAATAAGGACTAGGCCAAGCACAGCAATAATTTTTTTTTCAGAACAGAGACAGCTACGATTCCAGGTCCTTAAACAAGGTGTCTCCTCAAGAGGTATCAGAGGACTCTTCACATCATTTGGCCCTTTTACATAAGAAGGGAGAATCTGTGCCCTAGAACAACCTGAGCTTTCCCTTCTGAGCACACACCCTGAACAGGTGGTATATGAAGGACCAGCACACTGTTTCACAGCTAAGCACTCTCCCTGCCTTGTTGCACATTTCTGTTTTCATCATCTTCAGTTTCCTGCTGTGATATAAAACAAAATGTCCTACACGATCAAGCTCCTGAAAAATCACTGCCCCAGGGCATATCTAGAAGTATTAAAGCAGAAATAAATTCCTGAGTGAGGTGGGACTGTGCAGCACCAGACAGACAATGCATTTTCCAGAATGACACAAGTCTGCATAAATCACAATGCACCTACTCTCCACAGCATCTAGTGACACAAGGAATTCATTACTGGGGCCATGAGAATCCAGGCATAAGCCTCAGCAGTAGGGGCAGAAAATTCCACCAGGCTTTTACTTTGCCCTAGCAGATACAATTTCCTACAGTCAAAAGAGTGTAAGCCTCCTGATTTCTTAGAGGGTATCCTGAGTATTTGATTTTGGCATGTGTAGCTGCATCATCTGAGCTGCCCCCAGCACTCCACAGCCTGCTGGGCTGCACGAGCAGGCTCTGCACTCTGCCGAAGCCACAGTAATCCTCCCAGTCATCTGAAATGTTCTTCTCTCAGTGAGCTGAAAAATCAGCTCACTCTCTAAACTTTGGAGCTAAAAGGAATCTGACAACAGCTTGCTGTTAAAAGAAAAGCAGTTGTATAGCAGCCCACTCTCAAAAGAAAGCCCTCAGCCTGCAGCGCTGGGGCAGAATCAAAGCCACCAGTTCAGCCCAGAGTGGCTGAGTCAGAATCTGACTTGTCAAGGTTTGTCAAGTAACAACTGGGCTAAAGCCCTCGCTGCTCAACTCCTTCTTTCATCACATCCCACAGCTCTCCAAGTATCCAAAACAATTTCTCTAACAAATACCTTTGCTTTTCAAGACAGATGTAAAATTCAACTGTTTTAGCTCAACTTTTGAGGTACCCAACCCAAAGCTCCTCCAACCACAATCTCAGCTTCCTCTTGGGATGCTGGGACTGGCCCCACAATTAACAGCCTCCTGCTGCATTTGACATCCCTGAAAGCACAAGGCTACTTGTGATACCACTGACTTCATAAGCCTTCCTCAGTTGCAAAAATTTATCCAAAACCTCCACGCTTGTCTCTGTGCTGTTCAGCCATCAGGCAAATTTCACAGTCCCCTTTCCCAGCGTGCTGCAGACCCTCGCTGGGCCACACTTGCCACCTGGCTAACAGGTTGCCTCGCGTGGATGGAAGCAACAATAAAATCTGATCACTTGGCACACAGACTCCGAGGCGCGCATTCTTATCATAATACTGATCCTGGGAATGTTGCCCAGACTGCAATTTCTCTCTGACAAAAGAGCCAATGAAATTTAGCTTCTGCCTGTCCCATAGGACATATTAGACCACATTCTGATAGGTGATCCTCTTCTCCCTCCCCCTAAGATTCCTGCAAAAGGTCAAGTATTTCTCCAATTTGTCTTTTTTACAGAGTAATTCAAATGGTGAGAAACGTTTTCAGGAACCCTTCGATTTAAAAAAAAAAATACATTCTGCTAAAACTGAGATTGGACGTGGCACTGAGTGCCATGATCTGGAAAATGGACTGGAGTTGGACCAAGGGTTGGACTTGATGATCTCAGAGGTCTTTTCCAACCCAATCGATTCTGTGATTCTATGATTAAAATCTCATGGTCTTGTGCACTATCAAAATACTACAGAGTAAACAATCTCAAAACCACACTAATTTTCTATTATGTTGCCTTACACCTCTAAGTATGTATAATTAATATTTGGGGTTTTTCCTAAATTTAAATATTAAATTAAATTTTTAAAAAAAATTTTAAGTGTGTTGGGTTGACCCAGGCTGGGTGCTAGGTGCCCACCAAAGCTGCTCTGTCACTGCCCTCCTCAGCTAAACAGAGGAGGGAAATATAACAAAAGACTCGTGGGTTGAGATCAGGACAGGGAGACACCACTCACTGATTAATGTCAAAGGCAAAACAGACTCAACTGGGGAAAATCAGTTTACTGTGATACCAATCAAACTGGAGTAGGATAAGAAGAAACAAAATCAAATCTTGAAAACACCTTCACTCTACTCTCCCACTGCCCCTCTTCTTGGGCTCAACTTTACTCCCAAGCTCTTCACCTCCTCTTTTCCCTGCAAGTGGCACAGGGGACAGAGAATGGGGATTGCAGTCAGTTCATCAGGCATTGTCTCTGCCAATCCTTCACTCCACTCTTCCCCTGCTCCAGTATGGGATTCCCCATGTAGCTCCCCCCCACCAAAACCTTGCTTTGCAAACCACACACACCCAGCCAGGCAGAATCATATCAAACACAAGCTGCAGGGCTGCTAACTTCTGACAAGGAACACATAGCTGGGAATGAGAAAACTTTCCAGGCAGATCACTGCCTTCAGAGCCATCATCTCAACAGCTCTGAACACATGGAGGCATGACAGATACTTTAAAGAAATCAGGAGACATCTCAGACACCACTCCCCATCACCAAATGGTTAAAGAGGCCTAAACCATAAGCAGACCTATCAGGTAAGTAAGTTTTCCTCCATGAAAGTACATGGACTACACTCTAACACTCAAGAGAGTAAAATAATAGTCCTGGGGGAACCAACACAACATGTGCTGGAGCTAAAAAGATTACTTTTTAATTCCAAAATGAAAGTACAAACTTATCGAGACATTTTTGGCAGTTTAAACAGACTTTAAGCACTAAGAGTCCTTATAATTAATATTCTTCTGAAAATTATAAAAACTCTTCTTTATTAGCTCAAAAGTGTTTCTCTCCACAACCAAAATAAAACACCTGCGACTCTGTCATATCTTGGTCTTTCGCAACATTACACTGAAAGTTTGAATGCCTTCCCCTGCTGGGTCTGACAGACAGGACACAGCTGAAAGGCAGCCATCAGTTTAGCTGTCAGCAGTGAGAACTATTCCAAAAGAGTATGGACACCTTTAGATCCAGAAGTCAGCAGCTGGCACAGACACCAAGCTGAACATTTTTTCCCCCCCTAGAGTCATAAAAGCATACATATTCTACTCTACTGAAACCAAAATCCTACTGGCATTAAAAGCACAGAATACTTGCCTCACTCAGTAAAATCTGTTGAAGTTCTGCTAAAATATATAAACCATAAAATTTGCATTTGTTTCCACCATTGTAAAATAAAATGAAAGAATCAGCTACCTATCATTAAACCTTAAAACTGGCAGTGACTGCAAAAGCAAAGAGGTACATTTAGAGGAAATCCATGCAATGTGCATCATATGAAGAATACAGTGAAGAGTGTTTGTACTTATACATTAAACTGTAAATTTAGGCTACTATTGTCATAATCCTTAGTGATAAAAATGACAGTGCATGTTTTATCTTCTGTAACTGATTAGTCATACTTTAATCAAGACTAGAATTTTATTAAAGTGTGCTCTAAAGTGTTTTCCTTCAGACTAGTTATAACTTATCAATACTACTTTGCCAGTCCAAGCCCAGGCACTGTGGCCTCAACACCTGCCCCAGCTGAGGTGGACGGGTTCGAGTCAGGCAATGCTGCATCACGTAGCCAGTAATACACATGGGGTAAATCAGTGTAGAGACTCAGGTGCTCAAAATCCTCAGCCATTTAACCTACCAAGTCTAAAAAATATTCATTTAGAGCACTAGAATGTTACACTGCCTGTAGTTCTTTGGCCACCAAGTCATGGACCCTTTCAACTTGACCTAAGATTCCTAAAGACAGATTCCTGAAATACTACATTGAGAATAGACCTGCAGGGCACAGATGGACACAGGGCAGAAAAACTCAACACCAAGTTCTCGGGACATGCTGTACACTTATCTAGTATCTAATCCAGCCTCTTGCACTTCCTACCAATTTATATATTCAGAAGAAATGGTAAACAATTCCAGTTCATCTCATCTCAAATTCTCTTATCCAAATGGACAGGAGTTCTGGTGTCCTCACCAAGGATTTGAAAGAAAACTAAGCTGCTTTTTTTTTTCCTCCCCCTTAGCAAAGCCATAATAACAAGCACTGTGGTAAAAAGCAGTGACAGGCCACTTGCAGAGGACAATGCAGATCTCCTGCCTGGGAACAGGTTCCTTTCATACAGCAACACCACCTGCTATGAACAAATACTGAAAAACATGGGCTGTATCCTGAAAGAAAAAAAGGACTTTACAAAGAATGGCTCCATTAAATCCATGGCTTCTTCAGTCAGGGAGAGGTTTTTATCAGCAAAGCTCTACAGGCACCAAAGGTGTGCTACCACCCATCTGCTTGAGCTGAGAACCCCAACACACCTGGTATTCTGCACATACTTTACCTGCTCTGACAACACTGGCCCACAAACCTGAGAGCTGCTTCCCTCAGACACATTGCAATGCATTAATTTAGAAGTTGAGGCATCATCCTACAAGCTGTGGATGAACATCCCAAGAGGGACCTGGAGACTGATCATTCTCTGCTGCACTTGTCACTGTACAGAGATAAGCATGTGGAAGAAGGGGCAAAAGGCAGAAAAGATCCACCATTTATTTTTTAGCCAGTTAAACACACTTGGGGTTAAGACTCCTGAAATATGAGCACGGTTTTAATGCATGCTTTATAGCAAAGTACATTCCAAAGAAGTTACCTTATTCTTGTGAGGCAGAGAAAGTAACTTTGCCTTCACTGTCTGTGTTCCAGACTGGCATGAAAAAGAACATAAAAGCTTTTCCATCAACATTGAGAGACACCATCAGAGAACTATGAGCAAGCATTTGTGATATTGTTCAGTAATGTTTTTGAAAAATTAATGTTTTCGTTCTGGAAAGCTTGCAATGCTGCAAGAAACTTAAGATACTTGACACTGTTGCTTTAATGTGACTTCTAACAAAAAAAAAAGAATGAAAACAGACCCAGAAAAAACAAAACTCTCTGACTTTAACAGCTTTTTCTATTTACTGAAGGCACAAGAGCCAGCAGCTGACATTTGAATCTCATCTAAATTCAAACAGGAAATACACTTTAAAGAGTTATCAATTACAGGCTGATTCACCCATGATGCAGGGGATTCTCCATCCTGAGAAGATTCCTAAAGCCACAGTTCAGTGTATTTAGGCACAGTGGGCTGGGCATTTATGCTCGTTTCCTTTTGCCCTGAAGTCCATGAATAGAAAACAATCCTAAGCAGAATTCATCAAACCTGAAAACAACACACACACTGCTGAGCCCAGTCAAGCAGAGCTCCCCACAGACACTTGGAAATTAGGGGAGACAAAGCTGCAGTGAAAATCTCTTATCTTTCAGTAACTTTCCCATTTTTGGCTAATTAACAATAATTAACCTTTTAAAAAAGACCTCTGAAAAAAGATGAAAGTAGAGCTATTCCAGATGTATAAACTATTACACCATGTAATATGTATCTTTCAACAAAAAGCTAAAACAAGTTTTACAGATACACTTTAAATTATTAATTACCCCAAGTAATTGCTGCTCCATTTTTTTTCTAGCGGAAAGGAACACAATCTTTCTATATTCCCTTAATTTAGCTATTTTCTACTCAAATTAGTGAATAAATTATTATCTTCACCAATTAAAAATGAAAAAAGGAGTTCAAATATTGAGGTAACTTCTGTCCCTCTCTACACTGAGAATTAACTGGATTCTATTAAACTGTCAATAAAGTACCAGGATCAACAGAAAAATAAAAGAACCAGCAAAAAGTTTAACCCTGGCAGCTACTTAATTGGCTATGCTAAAGCTCTACAGGAACCTCAGATGATGTAACACTTGAGGTATCTGACATCTCTCCATCTCCTGGGCTCAGAAGGAATTCAGTCACATCCAGGCATCTGCTCCAATGAAACTTGTACATGACTGACAAACTTCACCAACAGCAGCGCTCCCTGAAATATTTTCATACCTTCAATAGACAACAACAACAATGGAACTGAAGTTTTCAGGTAGGTCTTTTCAAAATAGCATAATGAGCACTGAACCAGAAAGCCATTCAATTCCCTTATTCCTTAAAGAAATAACTTTCAGTCCACTAATGACTTACTGGAACTTCAGCAATCCCTGTCTGACAGGAATGCAAGACACTTGCAAGTGCTGATGGATTTCAACACAGAGTTTCCAAGAGTCCCCACTGAAAAGAGAAAAGAACCCCAGTTCAGAGCAGCAGTTTCCTTATTCAGGTAAAGAAAGGTGAAAGGCTGTCCAAAAGCAAATTGAAAGTAAAGAACAAAAAAAGGTCAGGTTTTCCTAAACGGTTTTATAAAGGGTGGTTATTTCATTTTGCCTGTTTTCTTTTTACAGCAAGGTACATAAATTAAAACGTCCATATGGAGGCCTCACAAAGAAACAAGACCAGAAAAAGAAGAGATACATACACACTATCATGGCAACCTTTGCTTGTTCAAATCTGAAATGCAATGCTGGAACAAAAAAACTGTTGGAAAAATGTATGGGCTATGGATTTAAAAGATTGCATGCATTAAAAGTAAAGGAGGAACAAGTTCAATATTCCCATTTATTTTGAATGTAAAAGAATACTCCTTCCTTACAAACCACAGAGTGTTTGGAAAGATGAAATATCTTCCACTTTTTTTATAAGCAGCTCTGAAAATAACTAAACCTGACACAGAATTCCATGGCCATGCAGCAGCAGGCTCTGTTAACAGGAGTCTCTCCCACACTGCCCCATTGAAGCAAAGCTTTCCAAACCATCAGCCCAACCAACTCAGCCCAGGGGCAAAAGTGGGTTACTCTCTGCATTAACAGGGGAAGATTCTGCAAAAGGAAGGATGTGCCCCAGGTATGTCCCTGCATTTCCTTCAAGTGATTAACTCAACTATACGTGACTGCAAGTCAGGAAACAGCTTTCAAGCACACAAGGAAGTTTGGAAAGTCTGACTTGGTTCTGCTGTCTCTAGGAGAGTAACAAGATAAAACAGTAAGAGTTACTAAAGTGAGCAGAAATAAACGAATATGTTTAAAGAGAAGTTCTGCTGAATAAAAGCAGTACTCTTGCACATTCCTTCTAACATTAGTATATTCTCAAAACTAAAATAGAACAAATATTTGAGTATATTTAAACAGAACCACACAGCTCACAACAAGCTTACAGCTCTTTATATTTAAAAAGAAAACAGAACTTGAAAGATCTAAGCAACGCAACTAAATCTTGATCAAAGCAGCATGCAACCATATTCTGGCAGTCACCAGAGCAGATGCCTGCCATTAGTGTAATATAAGCATCTCCATAACCTAACTCATCCTTATTTAGAAAGAATCTCTTGTGTAAGAACAAAAAAAAGTTTGGAATTACAGGAAACACAGGAAAGGGCAAGTTCAAGATGCCGTAACGTATTTGCTTGTGCATGTATGTCTGGAAATCAGGTGAGACCCAGAAATTCTAAAGTTCTTTAAAATCCAGGATGTCTGTCTCTAATAAACCAGATTGTTATATAATAATTCAGTGACCTGATTAAGTGAATTTTAGACTGTCAAACTGCCAAAACCCCGTGTAGATCAGACTATGTGGGCCTTGACCTTTTCTAAAACCAGAGAAGGGAGTGAGGAACACAGGGAGGAAACAAGGATGACAGGGCACACAGATATGTACAACCCGAAACAAAAACTCCTAACACTGTCCTTGGACAGGACTGCTCACTCTTGGCAAGGCTTGCAAAATGGCCTTGGGTTATTTTGTGTTTCCTGAGCTAACCTGGGAGGGAGAGGGGGCAACTCTCCAATGCACATTCTTCAAAATACAGCTCAAAATGCAAGTATTCGAGAATTCAGCTGATGAAGGAAGAGCCTCTGGGTTTTCCTTATACACAGACTCCCTCAGGGGTAACGTTTATCTCTTTGTCAACAGACCCTGATGTTTTGCAATTTGTACAGTGACAGTATCAGTTCCATGCAGTGTCCAGCAAACTGGTTTGGCAGAGGTGGGGTCTTCCTGGCTGCCTGTGGGGGAGTGGGTGTTTCCTTCTGTTCAATAAGCTGTTCATAGTTCCTTTGTTAAAAGTTGTGAAATACTTTAAGCTATCTCAAGAGCAACATTCTTAGATGCTGAAAAATAGCATCAGTTTGGGTATGTAATTCTTATCACACTACCTGTAACTTGATCCTAGAACTGACAAACTGAAAAGCAGCTCCAGAACTCTGTATCTGCCTCCAGGAGGAGAAGGAGAGTTTAAAAAAAAAAAAAAAAAAAAAGGCATTTGATAACTTGAAAACTGCACCATGGAGACACTCTTAAAGATACAGACTGTGTTACACCAAATACAGTGAGACACCAGCAGGATGAAGCGATACCCTTCTGGTCCAGTTGACAGATGAGACTTTCAAAGGTGTATCAGGAAGAGAAGGAAGAACACGCATTCACCCTCCATCAGCTTCAAAGCTCATGACAAAGGAAGGTTTATCAGCAATGTATATAGGAAGATGTCTTGCAAAAATTAAATACGAATATTTATACTTTGAACCAGGTGAGGAGGAGGGAGATTGTTTAGTATAATGAAAAGATATGGAGAGAAACCAACTTTTTTTTTGGCTACTGCTCCTCTCCAGACAGAAGTTAAACTACTGCAGAATTCAGCCTACCCTTCCAGCAAGGAGAGGGCTCATCCCTGGGCTCCTCAGCCCCACCGTGCTGCTTCAGGCACACTGACCTCACAGAGTAGCAATCCAAAAACCAAACTGTCCCACTGCATGTGAGGTGACGCCAAACAATTTCCCGCTATTGCACAGTATTAGTACGTTATTTTCTTACAGGTTTTTCAGCGCCTGGATTATTTTTAGATGTATTTTCCACATTAGGAAAAATAATAATTTTAGACTTTTACAAGTTTTAAACTCCTTAGTCAACTGCAAATGATAGAAGTTTTCACAGCTTAAGCTCTAATTTTGGATCTAAAGTTTGATGTATTCTGATGAGCTATAAGGGCTTATTTTTTCTTAGAACTATGGCAGGATATGACCCTGAACAAGCAGACAAGCCCATTTAACACTTCAGACCATTCTCATGTTATGTTTTTAGGACAAATAATTGTGTGAAACACCAATTATACAGCACCACCGGGAGACACGGCTACCACTGAAAATCAGATAAAGAGCTTTCCAAGCCACTGTCAGCAAGTGGAACTAAAATAGTTTATGAAGAATTCAGGAAATGCTAAATTTCAGCTACTGCAGTACTAAGAAACACCACACAACAATTATAATGGGAAGTTGCCTATAACTTACTCTTATCTTTATTACATTTATCGTACTATCTTTATTTCATCCTCCTTAAAAAGGCTTCCTTGGATGCTACAAAAAAAAAAAGGCCACTTTTTATATGAGAAAATTTTCCAACACAGCTGTTACAAAGAATGTATCAGTGGAGGAACAATTTTCACTTTTTCTTTAGCTAATTCTCTGCAAGATCACTGTTCTTTTCTGACAGTAATGATATTCAAACTGATCAAACTTGAATGGCACACAAAAACAAAACCAAAAGACATGGAAGAAGGACCAAAATTCCAAGGAAATGGACTGCTTTTTAAAACCCAAGTTAATGCATGGGAAAACACAAGAGCAAGAACAAACCATCTAGTGAAAACACACAGTTGTATTCCCATGATATTTTCTAAAGTCTTTGATAAAACTCAGCCATATTTGAGAAGGCTTTCTAGTTCACAGATACATCCTGTTTCTCCTTGATGTTGCAGTAAATCCTAATTAAAAACAGTAACAAAAAGGAAGACATGAAACGTGCAGTTTTAAATAAAAGCCAAGAAACACACTAAATGCTTAGATTTCCACCTTCTAATGACGTTTGGGAGGAAAACAAACAAGCCTCAGAAAAGAAGTAACAGTTGCAGGACTGCGATGAATGCACAAGGTAAACAAAGAGAGGGCCATGGGGACAAATGTTTTTGCAGGTCCCTCCAGGGCAAGGGGCAACAGTTTTAAACTAACAAAAGGGGTAGATTCGGACTAAATACAAGGAACAACTTGTTACACTGAGGTTGGTGGAACACTTGCCCAGAGAGGGGCTGGATGCCCCATTCCTGGAAACGTTCCGGGTCAGGTTGGACAGGGTTCTGAGCAGCCCGATCCAGTTCATGTCCCTGCTCATCCCAGGGGGCTACACCAGAAGAGCTTTGGAGGCCCCTTCCTACACAAGGCATTCTACAACTCTGTGAATGTTCTGCTCTTGGGCTTAATTGAGTCACCACGTGCCTTGCAAGCTAGGACTATCCTTTGAAATTATCTTCATACATTTATACACATTGTCAGTCAAAATTGAAAGAAGGAGCAAAAACTGCTAGGCTAAGAGATCTTACTTAATGCCAGTACACAGCTGATACCTGAAAAATACAAAGAACAGGGGAAAAAGAATCTTGCCTTTAGTATTTGGGGAATTTTCTCTAGTTTAGTATCTGCCTTAAGGCTTCTCCTCCTCTACCAAGTTCCAACAATGTTTATTTAACAATTTGATTTTAAAAATTTAACACAAAAGGGATTCTGTGGAGTTGAATGGTAACATTCACATTTGATAACACAGCCAAGAAAAACACAATTGGAAAAATAACCCAATTATTTAGTGGTACAAGACTTGCAGTTAGCCAGAACACCAATACAAAACCTGTCAGAGTTTATTACATATTATTACAGAAATGATACCATTGTCCTCTCTTGAGTGTGAAAACTTGATATGCATAAACTTATGCTGAAAAAAATTACTGTCAGTTTATATCTACATTAAAATTTAATTGCTTACAGGCCAACAGTTCTACCTGTAGCCATTTCACATCCTACCTTGCGAAAGGAAAAAAGAAAAGTACTTATAGTTCACTTTGAAATAAGCTCCCCCTTTCCAGGTCCTACAATAGGATTTTAACACTTGCAGAAAAATCAGGGGACTCATGAGAAGCACGTTTAGAGTTACCCCTTTGCTGGCAAATTGTTTGTCATGTTTGCAAACCACTGCCAAACCACTGTCAGTGTTACACTGACAGAAGAAACACTTCAAAACTTCAACATTTTTTAAAGTCTTTCCATTGTTTCAAATATGCTCCTCGAAACAAATAACATTTCACATCCAACCCACGATGTTATCTTTCCCAGGTCACAAACACCCTTAATTTTGTTGTACCACAAGACTGTACAGTTACTGTTGCTAATACCAATGCTAAGATTCAAAATAAAATAGGAGCCCAAATCTATTTAGACAACCAAGTGGTCAGAGTGGAAAAAAAAAAAAGGGAAATAAAATACCAGGCATGCACCCAATAGTTCCCACTGACAAAATACTCAGATTGAGATTTTCAGAGAGCCTGTAGCACTAAAACATTTGGCAGCTCTCCTGGTTCAGTTCTCTCTATATAGACAGATTTAGAAGACTATTACAAATAAGGGATAAACAGAAAAAACAGTCTACAGAGTTTTTCATTCCCCAGCCTAGACCTTTAGAAAACAGAACACAGGCCATCTGACATAAACAACCTTAGTTACAAGTGACTAATTTTAGAAGTGAATTAAAAAAAATTGTTAAGTCTCCTTCAAAAGAAAGGCCTACTAGAAAAGTTCACCAATCTGAGCCTAAAAAAAGGGCCTGCACTCAGTGTTAAAGGTCTTCCCTCCCCTGAAGCAGAAGGAAGATGGTGGCACACTTGCAAACTACACACTGAAGTTCCAGTTTTCATTTTCATCCCCTGATATACAAATCAAAATTTAACCACTGTAGGCTGATAAACTAACATGGTTGGTGTTAAAAAAAGGTGAAGCAATTTTTGCTCCAGTACTTCATTCACTAACTTTAATCCTATTAGCCCAGGTTAGAAATCAGGTGTAAATACAATCTTTAAGAGCTCCAGAGAGAAACAAGTTGACTTCTTCACATGAATTGTCAGGCCCACAGACCCATGTTGCTGTAAAATAGAACCATCAACTCTCACAGGTTGAAAGAGACCTCTAGAAGTTGCTTAGTCCAACCTCCTGCCCATCACAAAGCCAAATTCAATGATCTGTTCAGTTGCTCAGGGCTTTGACAAGTAATATCTTGAACATGTCCAAGAGAGGCAGTTCTACAGCCTCTCACAGCAACGTGTCCCAGTACCTCATAATTCTAAGTATTTTTTTTTTACTTTGCTGTAACTTGCAACCACTAATTTACCATCCTTTCAAGGTGCACTCCTGGGAAGACTCTAGCTCCACCTTCTCTAGAACACAACAAACATCATCCCTCAGCCTCCTGCAGGCTGAGCAAACACACCGGGTGCTGGGCAGCCCCTCTGCTGCAGGCCATCATTGCACCAGTCTCCCTGTGGTACTGGCGACCCAGACCTGGAAGGCTGAGCCTGCACCCTGCTGGCTGTGACTTCTGTTCCACTGCAGCAGAACAGTGAACTAACACCAAAGGGGTTGATCTTGATCCCATTACTATTCCCCTAGTTGGAGACTACAGCTATTGCCCCATAGAACCAAAGGATGAGGTTCCTCAAATAACCAATGTGATGGGGCTTACGTTATTTGGGTTTTTTGGGTTTTGATGGGGTTGGATTTCTGAGATCAGGACAATGAAATTACTAAACCTGGTCACATCCTGCTACATGAATATAACAGAAGTGAAAGGCACAGACCCACCCCTTATCTCACTGCTCTATCAGACAGGTGAACAAATAACAGCTTCACAGCAAGAACAACTCTAGACATACACCGTATCCTCCATTTGCCAGGCTGTTAGCTCAAATACCACGTTATTTCAGTGCCAAAATAATTTTGTTGCTTGCCACGGCAGATTAAGGGAAGTGTTTTTATGAAGATCTATGCAAACATTTTGCAAGGTAAGCATGCGTGGGCAGGAGCAGCATAACCCAGATATGTGCCTTGCTCACTCAGTGTCTCCAGCAGCTGAGCTCTGCTTCAGCTAAGGCAGAAACTGGGGGGTGCTGATAAACTTTTACCCAGAGCTGTGCATCTAATTTGCCCTGAATCTCAGCACAGGGGCTTCACCATCACAGACTGCCTGAAGTTTCTGAACTGGCAGGAGGACCCAAGTAAGATACATTATATGTGCATTTATGGTTCTTCTCTCATTTCCAAGGCATTGCACACACTGAGATGTCAGTATGAAAATGATGAAACTATATAAACTCCACTGAAAGTCAGTATAGATGTACACACTGGAACAGAAACAAAAAGGTGTGGTGATTTCTTATATCAATTACCTTTATATATTCAAAACAGCAGCTGCATCCACTACATCCTGCTTTTTGTGAATCACCTTATTTTTTAACCAGCAATGCACAGAATTTAAAATATAGCACCAGGAGCAGTAAGTTGAGAAAACACTGAGAAGAATTTGGCTAAAGAGTACATGAGGTGATCAAGTAATTTATTTTTACTATATATAATCTTAATAAGAAAATGAGATTCAGTGTCCATTTTCATTTTTGCTGTTATGGTCAAACATATTGATCTTAGGGTAAACTCAATCTTACCAATAAGTTTATGTCCAGATTTTAAACTTGTGTGTGGGCAGTAATCAGTCAAGACTAGACCTGTCACGTTCAGGCAGAGGAGAAGAAAAAATCTGCAACCTGTACCCGAGACAATTCTGCTGGTGGGAGAGACACAAAAGATTCCTTGCAGTGAGACAGAAAGAATCAGTTTAATCCTTTCAGTTTTGGGGAGCTCAGGGATGAAGCAGCAGCAACCCTCATAAAGATTTTCATCAGAACAAGATACTCTTTTTGAGTGTTTCACTGTAACTAAAACAAACGCAGAGGACTCATTTCAGCGGGTGATTGCTTTTATTTGTGGGAGGAGGGAGGGGAATAAAAGGAATTCCTTTGACAAGAGAGTTGCATTGCTAACCACAACCAGGATCATTTTACCTCCTCTACTACAAAGAGGTTACATGCCATGAACAAAAATCCCATGATCTAACAGCTTTAAGTTATTTTACAAATAATTTGACTCCAACCAGTTGCCAGTGAAGATGTTTTTGCAGCTGATTTGCTTTATATTCATCATTTAAGCTCTGATGAATGTGGTATCTCATGCCCTTGCCACACCTTCCCACAAACAAAGCTGTACATAGCTCTTGAACCAAATCTAGAGTCATTATTTATCTCATGTTTGTGATAACGTACAGAAGGTAGAGGAAAAAAGGTCAACAGTTACGGACACCTGACTGGCAGAATGATTTACAACCTGAATTAAAAGCAGGGGGAAGGACACAACATGTTCAGAGTTTCAAAATGAGATTTCCTCCTTAAGTTTCTTTTACCTGAAAATCTTTATGCAGCCCCAAAGCAGCACACAAGACATGCTAATGGCCCTGCAGGAACAGCAGGTATGAGCTGATGTTGCTGTATCTTTGCCCTGTAACAACTACAATAAATATTACACAAAACATTCTGTTCCAAAGTCAACTTTAAATACTAACAGAGTTCTTTTATAAAAAGCCTTAATTATATTCTCTGGCAGGTTGGGGTTTTTTCACGGTGAAAGCTTTAAGAAGTGTGCACTAAGTACACACCTATTGTTCCGCCAGGGAACAACTGAGTACTGTTGCAGTGCAAACATAACATGGAAATTACAGTATCTTTAAAACACATTACTTCAAATCGTTATTTTGTATCCATGGGAAGAGACGGGAAAACAAGCAAAATACTTAAACCTACATCACCACGAAAAAGTAAGTATTTACCTATCATTTACATAGTACTGTAAATACAGGTAACAGCCTGAAAAATGAGAAGGCAATAAATGCATCAGACAATTAACTTTGCAGTTGGTAAGGAAATACTTGAAGCACAATAGTCCGTTCCAGAAAGTCCTTATAACCACTGTTACAGCTAAGCAAAATTAAACAGAGCCAGAAGGATTTCTGATCTCCAAAAATAGTTCAAAAGCAAATTCTTCCCTTAATTCTGGTGCTGCTCGGAGCCCCCCCCAGCCCCGCAGCGCTCCCGCAGTGCCGGGCGGAGCGGCCGCATCTGGCGCGGCCCCTTCCCGAGCGCTCCCGGCCGGGCCGGCGCTGGAATGCGGAGCCGTAACCCGATCCCTGCCCCTCCTCCCGCTCCGCAGCGCTTGGAAAGGCATTTAACCTCAAAATGGCATCTCGGCACTGCCTCCCCGGGAACTGAGCTGCTCGGGCCTCTCCTGGAATAGGAATCAGCCATTTCTGCGGCGTGCGGCGCTCCCCCCGCGGGCAGAGCGTGCCCGGCCGTGCCCCCTCGCTCGGCAAGCCAAGGGGAACCCGCGCCGGGATCCACCGTGCCCGGACAGCCCCGCCGGGATCCTTTCTCTCCTCCAGGCCGTCCCTGCCCGGACTCAAAACTCACCCGGACCGCACCTTCCCTAGAAACGAACCCCTCTTATTCATAAGCGAGCACTCAGTAAGAATAGCTCTTTTCCATCGAAAAGAACCAAAGCATTCAAGTACACCCAGTAAGACAGATTTCTAGAATGTCACTTCGTAATACACGTGAAATGGACAATGTTGTTATGAATTCACTTAATTTTTCAAACTATAAGTATATAGTTTATGTAGGATACAAAACCACTACAATGTCTTGTAAGTTTTCAGGTCAGTTACACACACACACACACACAAATTAACAGTCAAGTTACCCCTCAACAGAACATGATGATCTTACAGATAAACTGTTTCCATCTATTTTCTCTACAGGCAAGTACTTTTGCACCATGAAAAGAGGCTGTTGCAATATGGAGTAAGTAAGCCTTTTGCTGTAAACAAAACAGACAAGATTTTTACCATTCTGAACATATTGAAATTACTAGGATGCCATTATACTACCAGATCAGAGACTGGGACCTGGGAAAAAAAAAAAAAATCAATCATTCCAGTGACAGCACAGTGTAAGAAGAGAAATAACCTGAAAAACATTTTTTTCAGCAGTAGCAACTTTACTCATTAAACATGCTACCAAATATTATTCTATCAGAACAGAGAAAAAAGCCCCTAAAATATCTCAAGAGGGTGCAAGTCTTTAGGCCATCAGTGTGGAACCAGGAGCTCACAGACTGTCTTGTATGACTTTCACAGGAATGGTTTGTATTTTTGTTGGGTTAACTAAATGAGACTAAAAAACACTGGTAAGGGGGGTTATTCTTCTGCAATTCTACCAAGAGGAGACCTTTGGCCACTGCACACTGTTCATGTAAAAACAAAATCTTACCAGCCATAAAGGCTGCCAAAAACTCTTCACTGTCATCAAGTTTTGAGCCCGGATCTTTAAAAATACTTAGGAAGTCAAAAACAGAAATTCAGAGCTGAGGGACCTTTAGACACCTGATCCTTTCACTCACAGTTTCCCCTGTATTGGTGCTCAACTACAAAATAGGAACAAATTCTAAATGCCAAGAGATGCTGAACTGCAGCACTGTTTTCATGCTAAACCCTTAGAATCTGCCAAATACTACTGCAATGGGAGCTTCCAAAAGACTTTAAATCTGAAAAAAAAAATAACTGAGTAGGCAGGATGATGAAAATAATCACTCTTGTAGATATACTAATACACTTGAAAAAAGTCCCACTATGAACATTTTTTAACCTTGGTTATTTCAGGTCAAGGATCAGAAGTGCTATCAACTGGCAACTTTACCTCCATAATTCTATGCAGAGTAAGCACAGGACTGATTTTTTTTCTTTTTGTTATGTATGAGAATAAAAACCCTACTCAGATGCCTTTGTTATCTAGGGAATATGAGCACTTTAAACAACCTTTTATTTACTGCAAATAGACTTATATTTCCTATACTTCACTTTGCAGAAGGCAAAATACAGTCATTTTGCTTCTGTGCATCATATATGATAACATTTTGTCTTTCAGATTACTCAAAACTCAGGCACTTAAATTTTTCCCCAAAGGAACCTCATTTATCTGCCTAGAGAATTCTATTTCCAACTTGCAGTCTGTGTCAGATAATCACAATTTAAATCAAATATTTACTGTTTTACTCAGCCTTTCTCTATTAACTTTAAGGTAACAGAAAATGTCAGACATATTCCAGCAAACCAACAGCTATTTTTCTTTTAGAATATATTTAATAACGCTTAGTCATTGGAATAAAATTTATTCAAATTGTCATTTAGAAGTGGAAGAGCAAGCATGTTTATACATTAAAACTGAAGCTCAGAACACCATAACATGATTACCTGGCAGCTATTAAATGGCCTGCAAGAAGTTATTACTGTTGATTCTCCTTCAGAAGGCCAATGTAACAGTTCCACCCTTGGCATCCTCCCTATAGTTTCACTTTGTTGTGTCTTTTTTTAACATAAACTTCCCTGGTCACTCCCCCAGGTCGTGTTTTGGTCTCAAGACCTATTATTGGGATATTTCACACAACAACGACACACAAAGAAAATTAAGACAGTCCTAAAACTACAAAGTAATCCCAAAGGCTTTAACAGGAGTTAAACCCACTGTGCTAAAAATAGCAAGTTGTATGCATATTTTACTGAGGATTGTTTTCCAAGAGAGCAGATAGAAAACATCACTGTAATGTTTTATAAGGACATTCACAAATAGCTTCAGTAGTTCAGCTCAGCACAAGTTTCACGCCAGCAAAGATTACAACCAGTCACAGCGGGGCAGAGGAAAGGCCAACAAAAAACCACAAACCAAAACCAACCCGAAAGTTCAACCACCCCAAACTCACATTGTCATTGCAAACTAATTTTAAGAAAAGAAAAGCAGTGCCAGGAAATATACCTGCTTAGAACAATTTTAATGTCTTCACAATCAGCAACTTGTTTGAAAACTACAGCCCACATATCACAAAAACATGAACATACAGTAAAACAATGACATAGAACTGACACAAAACAGATCACAAAGTACTGCTAAAAAGGAGTATTGAAATGGAGAATGTCTCCAACTTCTTTATGTACTACTCTTGGGTACCTGAGCGACACAGAGCCTGACAGGTGTCATTCCAAACAAACTGTGCTTTTGAACACACTTGATTTCCCGTGAGAAATGTGACTGTGAACATCACTAACTGCTTTAGCAAGTGCTACTTTAGACACTGATCTCTAACATACCCCTGGATAAGCAGTCCCAATGAGCTGAGCATCTGTTACTGCTTCCACAAGAGAATCTTCTGCAAGATGAATCAACATTACTGGTTATTTTTAATGTATACTTTTAGAAACCTGAAACCAAAATTAAAAACTCAACAGTATTGGCAAATTTCTTTGCACAACAGTAACGTATTTCCCAAAACATCTTCCAAAAGCAGAGATTCTGGATGATAATACTTCCTTTTGAACAGAAAATCCAGTGCAGAAGAGTAGCATTCATCAAGTCCAGCATTTCCAAAAACAAGTGAATTTGCAACAAGCAGTTTGTACAGAATCTGATTTCTGTTACAGTGTCATGGGTTCAGTAGGGGGAAGGCAGAGTGTGGACTGCAGACACACTGGTGGACAAACATGTGCCTGCACTGGGTACTCCTCTGAGCTGCTCAGACATTTCAACACCGTATTTTTAGATTATTCTCTCCTACCAACTGTACTGTTATGATGGCATTTAATTCCATTATGTCCATTGTCAAAAAGCTAATCTTCTGCTTCAGCTGCAGCAGTTCTTTGAAAAAATACATTTTTAAAGGCTGTGTTTAATTCTCAAACATACTTCCCTGTTTATAGCCAGGAGCCAGTTTAGTGTAGTACAGAGAAAGGAGCACCCACATCTCACTTGCTGGATGCTTTGTCCCTTCATGCTCCTTTTGACCAACTGTAACAATCCCTGGATTTGGGAATAGCACACCTGTTGTTATATCTGTCCCTGCTATATAAAGATTTCATTGTGCCTTCTCTGTTCTACTAAAGCCAAGGTTAGATGAGGAAAACAGAAGAAAAAACTTGGCTGAATTGATCCCTTCTGCCCTGTCAGTGGTGCCAAACACACACCTATGGTATTTCTAGTTCTTAAAACTCAAGTGATTCTTTCATCTCAGAATTTCCTCTTCATTCAGGGTAAAAAAAGAAAGTCATTGCACATCAAACAAATTGCACTACGAGCAGCAGATGTAGGGAGGCCTCATTTCCTACAGACTTATGTTCTATTTTGGTCTATATTTTTCCCAATGTAATTGCCCCAGCTCACTCTATATATCCTGTATGATTTCACTCTCCCTGTCCTTAGCAATATATCCATTTCCCCACTCACACACATATTCCTCTGACCACAGTTCTCTCTGCCCTTCCCTCCCACATCCTCTGCTGCCAAACATCATGTCTTGCTGGCTGGACAGCACATGTATATTGACTTTCCCCTTATCAGGCACAACAAGTTTACTGAACACTTCTGATTCTAACATGGAAGGATGTTACCATCTGGGGACATGAACACAGCTCAAGACCTTTGAAACCAAAACAGTGTGACATCCACTCCATGATCTTAGCAAACATCTCATCTTCACGCCTACTGAAACATGAAGCTTGTCTTTGATGTTTCAGGTATTAGAAATTTGCCACAATCCAAAACTTTACCTAGTACATCAGAACCACTTAATAAAACCATAAAACAAAGGACTCAACTGCAAAAGAAGAGCAAAGAGGAATGTGGGGATGGAAAAGCAAAGATCCTGACCAATTCATGTTTCCTTTGTGGGCAGAGGATATACATGATATACACTATGAAGTTACATGGGATCACTAACGTTCAAGCCCCACAACTCCAGCTACTCTTGCAAGAAGTGAAGCATAATGGGAAAAAAAATGGCAAAAAAGGGTAATTGCATCTCAGCCAGTTTCAATTCCTACAACATCATAGGAGTGCCAGTCAGTGCTGCTGCAAAGGAAACGACAGGGACGCACCAGGGTGGCGAGAACAAGGAGTAGAACTGGCCCTTCGAGTGCACCCGGCTGCTTGGCTGCTTATCTGTAGCACAGAACTGCCCTCTTCATCTGGCAGCTCATTATTCATCCAGCAGACATCAATGGAAGTCTACCTGGCTGTGCTGCTCCAGTCCTTAGGAAATTATATTATCAATCTTTCCACACTAAGTAAAATAAAGTACCTGAACAGAAAATGTTCAAGATAAGGCAGATACAGAAAAACATGTTACTTCACGTTTGATGGCAGCATCATTAAAGCAAACCCAACGAATGTGTCAACGAAGGCAGCTCGGTGCCAGTGCAATATTAAAAAAGAAAAGCTGTAGGCGTTACAGACACTACCAAATGCAACAGCAGAGGAGCTGACGTGCCTGGGTGCGTGTGGGTGTCATAAAAGGCCTATGAATTAGCCTGCTGCACTGTGGCAGATGTCTAGCCAAGCACTCTGCTTGTGACACCGCCTGCTATCAGACCAGTTGGGGAGGAGGGAGGAACAGAGTCCTTCCTTGCTCCATCCAGAAACCTGTGTAGTTCCCGACCTACAGCCAGACCCAAGTGACTGTGCTATTGCCACCAGCACACACATCTGTCAGCAAATCTGGGTGCTCACAAATCTGCACAGGCCTTTCATCCCCAGCCACATATTCTGGCAGCGACTCTTAGACTGAAGTATTCGCTGTGAGGAAGGAAAGAAACGCCCCACTTTACACTCCTTGTAAACCCTTACACTGTGGAGGGAAAAAACAGTGGTGAGAACCATTCATCAGTTTCTTAATTTCATTTGAGGTTTGACAGATTACTATCATCATTTCCCTCTCTCCTGTTTCTCCTTCCCTAACTGAAGAAGCCCGAGTTTATTTGGTGCTGCATCCTATTTGTACTGCTGGGGGAAAGAAAAGTCAAACCAGAACAAAAAAAATTACCTTCTAGTTTTAATGCGACTGTTGAAATTGTGTTACCAGAAGGACATAACATACATGTCCACATATAATGAATGTGTACAGCTGCATAATCATATTTTAAAAAAACCTTACAATTACTTCATAGAATGCTGCTTCAAAATGGGTTTAAATTCACTTAAGCCTGTGCTGATTGCAAGAAGGGAAGTGCTGGCCCTCCTCTCTCCTTACTCCTCATAGGGTACTACAGTGAGTTGGAACTACTGAAAACCCCAGGGGATTTTTTTAGGGTTAGTTTACAGCTAACTTAGCAAACATACCCAACCTCCCACATGGCCACAACTACAAAAGTGACAGTGAAAACACACAAGCAAAAAGATGAGAGATAAAAAAAAATTCAATACCATAAGCGGATAGGTTCAATCTCAAGTCAGATCTTCAAAGCAAAGAGCTGTTTGGAAAATTATTCAGGATATCTACAAGTGTTAATACCTAATTTAGAGCCTATTACTGTTTTTCCTCTGTTTAAATTAAATTACATTGCACTTACTGTACCTCATCCGGTATTTTATCATCTGGGCACTCAATACTGCTACAGCCAATTTACAATACCTGTATCAGCCACAACTTTCACCACCCCACAGTCCACTCCCCCTTCCATACTATTTCCAAACACACAGAATAGAACATGCTTCGTTCACTTGCTTCCAATGAGGCTCTCAGCACCTCTGCCACAGGGGTACCTGCTGAGCTTTTCCTGGCAGCCCAAAACTGGCCAGAGCCTTCTGGATGTGTCTTACTAGTGCTGAGCTGAAGGGCATCATCACCTTCCTCAGCCCGCCCACAACACCCATCCTAACACAGCCCAGGAGGCTCCTCCCCAGGTGCAGGGTTTTGCATTTCCCCTTATTGGGCTTCATGAGATTCCTCTCTGCTCCCTCCAGTCCATCCAGGTCACTGTAAGGGGCTGCACAACCACCTGGCCTGCCAAACACTCCTCCCAGTTCTGTACGGCCTTAGCGTGTAGTCTGTCCCCTCATCCAGGTCACTTATGAAGATGTTGCACCGTACTGGAAACCCACCATGGAACCACCAGGCTCCAGCTGGATTTCATGCTGCTGATCACAACTCTATGAACGTGGTAGCTCATTCAGTTTTCAGTCTCTCTCACTGTCCATTTGTCTAGTCTGTCCTTTCATTAGTTGGTTGATGAGGATGTTACAAGCAGCACTGCCACTACCCAAGATAAACAATATCACTGCTCTGCACTGATTTACTGAGATGGTCATTCCACCACAAAATGCCATCAGACACCACCAACATCACCCATGCTGACCTGCTGCTAATCCTGACCCACAGCTCTCAACTGTTCCTCATTCACCCAAAAGGAAGAGCTTCATGGATTCCTCCCGTTCTCTCATAACAAAAGGAAACACCCTGCACCCACCACCCCCCAGCCTGTCCTTCCTGGGGAGCCCAGAACCAGCCCCTGCAGCCCTCCAGCCATGCCAGCTGTCCCACCCCTCTGATCCCAACACAACTGCAGCCATGGCACTGCACACAGACCTCCGAGTTCTCCTGCTTGTGCCCAGTCTGCTCCACAACCTATGGAAAACAGAGCGAAACCCAAATAAGGTGTTTGATTTAGTCTATTCAGATAGAACCTTTGTAAGGGCTACACTTCAATAGCTTGAAACCTCATTTCACACCATGACAAAGTTACAGACACTGAAAGGAAAAACCAGCAGTGACAATGGAACAACAACTTACGGATAGATAGATAGATAGATAGATAGATAGATAGATAGATAGA
>JAWWEV010000169.1:8556326-8622989 GCA_035583235.1 Hafferia zeledoni | reverse complement strand
GGCAGCGGGGCCGGCGCGGCACTGCCCGGGGTGCCCCGGCGCTCCCGCACGGCCGAGGCCTCCGCGGCGCGGCCCGGCGCGCACTCACCGGCCGGGGGGGCTCCTCATCCTCCGCGCGGGCAGGGAAGGCGAAGGGGGGCCCGCGCCCCGCCGCGCTCCGCGGGCCGCTCCCGGGGCCCCGACGGCTGCGCTCGGACGGGGGCGAAGGCGGGTGCGTGTCGGGCGGGGGAGGGCGGGACGGGACGGGACGGGACGGCGCGGGCTCGGCGCAGGCTCCGTGTCCCGGCGGGCGCTCCCGGCGCGTCCCCGCGGGGCGGGGCGGGCACGAGCCGGATTCCAATCACTGCAGCCGGGCGCGCGCGCGGCAGGGGCTCGCGGGGTGGCGGGAGCGCGCGCGCCGCCCCCGCCCCAGTGTCCGTCAGCACGTGCCGGGGGCGGGCGGCGGGTCCCGGCCGGGAAAGGTGGCCCGGAGGAACCGGCCGGGCCTGCTCCTCCTCCCCCGCAGCCCCAGCGAGCCCGTCCTTATCCCGCCCCGCCGCCCAGCAGGGCTTTCCCGGGGAAGGAGCTCCTCTAGGAAAGGGCAGGAAGGTGTGAGAGCAGGAAGTAGCCAGGTCGGTGTCATGGAAGCGCTGCTGGCCGAGAAGAGGGGTCGAGACAGGACAGGCGGCTGCGGCTGGTTTGGCTGCAGCGCCGGGAAGCTCCATGCAGATGCTGGTGGAGTTGGCGCTATGGAAAACGGAGGAGCTGCCAGGATTCGCAGAGTAGGTGGGATGGAGGATTAGTGGAGCAGCTTTGATGTGAATTCAAGGGGGCCTGTGTGTGAGCTGGGGTGAGCAAGGAGCAGCCCAGGGAGGCAGCAGAGTAGGGAAAACTGAGGGACTCCAGTGGGCCTATTGGCTTCGTGGAAAAGTAGTTCTGAGAAGGCTGACGCTGCAGTGCCGCACGAGGGATACAGAGCCATGGCAAAGGACAGCATTGTTTGTTTGCTTTTTCCATTTCCTGTGGCCCTAAATAAGCCCAGTTAGTTAGAAGGGAATACATTATAACTTCTGCAACGACCTGCTCTGCTTGCTGATAAGGATGCTGAAGGCCATGATTTGCATTGCAGTTCCAAGCACCTTATCATTAGGACAAATGGGAGAAGTAATAATTTGTCTGTCTGTCTTCAAGTGAGGTCTCCCATCGGCAGTGCAGAAGGAACTGCAGTGACAGCACGTCATGGTGTCACATGAGACCACGCAGCTCCCACCTGGGCTGATGGTTTCCATCCTGCACTCAACAAAGTGACAGCAGTTGTACTGGTGACGTCGTTTTGCCTTTCACTTGTCCCATCCCCTGGTTATTCTGCATCAAGAACTTTGCACACAAAGCCAGCTGTAGGGGGAATGGAAGATCATATGGATCATACAGACCTGCTCAGTTTCCCTTTGCTGCAGACCAAAATACCCTTCAGGCATTCAGGACACACCAACAATTGCTCGTGTAGAGGTGCCTGCCCAGATAAACTGTTCCTAGAGAATAACCAGCTGGGAAGCAATTCGGCTTATCGGTGCCAAATGGCCACATGTGCATATATTGTGGGAACCACGGGTTTGCTTATTTTCTTGACCTCTCCACAGTCTAGCTCCATTTTTGCATGCTAATATCAGATAGGACTTGTAAATGTTGTGTACTCCTCTCCTGGGTTGTCCCCTCTGAACATAAATGAAGGCACTGGCACTGCAGCCTGGTTCACATGAGTTGTACCCACAGATCGTTAGGGGAGTTTGTGTACTGTCCTATACAGCAAAGCAAAAGAGGAAGTGTAATTTCCAACCTATCAACTTTACAGACTCCTTTAAAATGCAGGCAGGTAAAGGCACACCTAGCAATTGTATGTGGCCAGATACCATGGAGATAGGCATTTAAAAATGCAGCTCTTGTCTTACTAGACTTACAGAAAATTTTTTCCGATCACCATCATCCAGAAAAATCTCTCGGTGTCCAAAACAAAGCCAGCCTACAAGAAAGACAAAATCACAGCTTCCATGCCAAGCAATACAGAACTCCTATGCTTATGTTTATAATTTCAAAGGAAAATATGAGTCTGCTGTTCTTCCACTCTGCCTACTATCAGATTATAGCAGCAGAATAGACACTCAATATGGAAGAAGAATGCACCATGCGTGTGTGTGCTTCCAGCCAGAACCAAAGCTGTCAGGGCTAGCATCTCTTCAGTAATATTGCATGCTAATACAGCCCCATGCTTTTCAGATATTAGATACTGATTTCAATCCAGTATGCATGAATTTGGCAAAATCTACTAGCCTTGAAATGTATTTGATCCATTCTGTGAAATGGATCAACTTTCTTACCCAAGTCCTGGTGTGTAGATTTGCACATTGCAGAAATTGCCATCCCAGCTGGTACTTTTCAAGGCACTTGGGCACTGAAGATACAGACAACTGATAGTCCACACCAGGTCAGAAACTGTTGCTGAGGATGATTTGTATTGCTATGGCAAATAGTGCCCATTCCCTACATTAATGAGTGCTGTGTAACTCTTCATCTTAATCACAAAGTCTGCAAAACTAAATGACATTATAATAATATTAGGGCTGCAGGAGAACAAACTGAATCTTAATCTAAAATGCTGAGTCATAACCACCTTAAAAGTATTTAGATTGTGATGGATGTCTGATGAAACATCACACAGAAGGTACTGGTGTCTTTCTAAACAGTTGAGTACTTAAAATGTGTTTCCACTATCTCTACCAGGATAGATGGAGATACCTGTTTAAAACAGAAAACACTTTAGGTGATAGGCTCTCAGAGAGATACAGTGTTCCAGTGACCTTGTTATCAGTAACCGATATCTTACCTGATGAAGATTTTAGGAATCTGCAAAAACTCAGACATACCAGGTTTTGGTAACACCAAGTATTTATTTTGTTAATTGAGCAACACTCAAAAGACACTGAAGTCTGAAAATCTGAAAATAAACATATGTTCATTTGGCCAGGATGGGATATGGAAGTCTAATATGAGATACAGAAGTCACAGTTCAAGACTGACTGTCATGAGGAAGGGAACTGTATTAAAAAAAATTAAAATCAAGAATTGGATAGTCATCCAGCTGCTTTCATTGTTATCTCCTCTCCAGGAATTTCTTATTAGTTCTTGGAATCACTTGGGAAGTACAGACTTGAATACCGAAAGAACAAAGAGGTATATATAGGGAGAAGGTCAGCCATGTGATAGGACCTTATCTTTGTAGATCCTTCTTCCCTCCACTCTCTGGAATTCATATGGCTTAAATCTGTGGTCCAAATATATTTTTGAAAACTGTTAGTAATTAGATGAGTATTTCTCTGTTGCTGTTACCAAAATAAATATTCCATGTTACATATTAAAAGAATATTGCCCTTCAGCCAGGGACACAATTATTTCACTTAAAGTGACATGAATTTGGCTTAGTCTCTTTTTCAGTATTATTTTTCTTGAAAGCGTATTCTTTTCATTATAAATTTATTCAGCTGTTTGTTACTTAGAAGTGTCATGGATTTTATTAAGTGCTTTAAATTTAAGCACAATTAATTCAATAAGGCAGAATAAAATCTGTGAAGAAAGGTGGTGTTTTAAAAAATTCTGCTAGTGGAGTGCTGGTAGTAAAAAGTGAAGCCCCAGTCAATGTTTGGTCAAAGCAGTGGGATGTAGAACTGAGCGCAGCACAGCACTGGGGAGGAACAGCTCAGTGTGCAGAGTGCGGGCACAATGAAACTCCGGGGGTGTTTTGGGGTTCCTTGGGCTCCTGCAGAGTGGATTGTTCTTCAGCCTTGTGCAGCAGGCCAGGGAGGAGGGAGCAGAGAGTGGCTGTACCTGTCCCTGCAGAGCAGATTGTTCAGCCTTGTGCAGGAGGCTGGGGAGGAAGGAGCAGAGAGTGGCTGTACCTGTCCCTGCAGAGCGGATTGTTCAGCCTTGTGCAGGAGGCTGGGGAGGAAGGAGCAGAGAGTGGCTGTACCTGTCCCGTGCTGACTGTCCCTGTCCCTGCCTCAGGCAAACGCTGCAGGGGGAGAACTGATTCCTTCCCGAGCTGTGCAGGGGGAACCCCACTGCATCCTGCAAAGGCCTGCAGTCATGGGACAACTTGCTCTAGGAGATACTTTGCCGGTCAAGAACCAAACCTCCTGTTGCTTTTTCTGATTCTTCTTCTTCCTGTGCCTGGTTGAGCTGTTTTGTTTTTATGGATTCCCAGGTACAAACTCCATATTCCACTCTTTTCATCAGGCCGTAATAAACCCTGAGATAACTCTCCTTATAAGTACAAAGAAACAATTCAAATTATTTTGTTTTTCTTAAAAACACTGTTCGGTAGTAAGAACATTAAAAGTCTTATCACAGAAAAAAAAAATATTTGTAGGCTCAGCAGAGGCTTCACCAGGGTGCCTCCCTCACATCAGTTTGTTTGGAGAATTAGTAACATATTTTCCCCTAGATGCATGCACATAAAATCCCAAAAGTCTTCACTTTCTTAGAGAAGATTAAGTATTTAGAGTTAGATTGTAGTGCTGATTTTAAAATTTATGTTCTGAATTGTCAGTCAGCAGTGCCAAATGATCTATAAGGAAGTTTTAATTATACTCAGAGAGAAACTAATAACTCAGCTATGTTTGTGTTCCTCCACCTTTTATTTTAAGAGGTGTTTGTTAGTTTCTTTTATGAGTTTGAATAATCCTTAGCTCCAAGCCCACATTGTATTAATAGTTTTTCTGTTGATGCTCAGGCTTTTTCCTGAAACTGAACTAATGCTGAAAGCAGAAAGATTTTTTAAATCTGCTGTTACACAAGGCAAATTCTTTTCAATACAGAAAATTTGTGTCCTGATGTGTATGACAACTTTGTCCTCAGAAGGCACAGATTCAAGTGGATGTTTTTCTGGCAGCTGTAGGAGTGGGTACTGTGGAGATTTACAAAGATGGACATTTATGAGACTGAAAATGCTATGTTCTTCCAAGCTTGTTAGAATAAAACAGATCTGAATCTTATACAAAACAAATGAATGAAATAATTTCATCACATCCTTATTTTTTTCTCATCTTTAAGCATGAATACGTTGCTGTTAAATAAGAACAAATGCAGCAAAATACTCTCATTCTATTTTTTTCATATTCTAGCAAAACTAAGATAATATTGGTCTACTGAATAATAAAAGGATATACTTGTATTTCAATCACAGCAGTCAGCTAAAATGCCTGAAAATATATAATGAAGGCACAGCGATGAAGCTTTTCTCTCTTAGTCTGTGAGATACTTGAATATGTACTGAAACTGAGACTTGAACAAGTTAAAGAAACATATACAACTAAAATCAAATCCTGAGAAACAGTCTAGAATTCCCTTTGCTTCCAATGAGAAATTGGCCTGTGTCTGCAAATCTCTGCTTTTGGCAGCTGTACCTAATACAGTTTAAACTCTCACTGGCATCAGCAAAAAATTACCTGATTAGGGATGCAGGATTGGATCTAAGATAATAGCATATTAATAATCCACTATGCATTCAAAAGCTACTAATGGAAATTAAATCCCCTGAAAAAACCAGCTGAACAGTTTTCACTGCACATACTCAAAATGCTAAACAATAGTAGCTATTGCTTGTGTGACCATCAGGAAACACAGCTGGGCTTCTTTGTGTTGCAATTAATTACTTCCGTTGTATATAAAATTGAAAGTATTGGTACTCTGGGGCGGAAAAAGGATATCCTGATACACTGCTCCTATTTCCTTACCAAGGCCTATTACTGAATGTTTCACCATTAATTCAGTTACAATGAATTATCCTGAAGTGAATAAAGGAAGGGTAGATGGAGTGATTAATTGTTACACTAAAAGCTATTTTTTCCTTGCATTTTCACTCTCCTACATTTTTATCTCATTTTACTTACTTTCACGTGTGCCCTCTTTGATAGTAATTATTCACTTTTAAGTAGTTGCACTTAATAATGTAAATCTAAAATAAATATTTATTTAACTATGCTTTGACTTAAAGATTGTTCTATCACTATCTTTTATGTGACAAGATCAGAGCAAGCAAAAACTTCGTCACTGTCCTTTAAAGGAACGAATAAAATAGTCTCAACTTAAGTATTTGTGGCCAGGTTCTCTGCAGCTGGCACAGAGAGATGTAATTTATACCTTTCTGTGCCAGTGAATTTCCCTAAGCTGGAGGGGAATGAGGATTCTTACCCAGAGTTAGGGAGGAGTAGTAACAGCTCTCTGTTATGCATTCTTTAATTTTTTTTGGTAAGAATTGCATAGCAGCAAAGATTGTTTGAGGTTGTACTAAATAGGCAAATATGGACCCTAAGGATATACACTACCCCCAGACTTTAATATCTACTTTTTAATAACACTGACTCTTTGGAGAACTTCTGAATAGAGAGCAGCTTCTTTGACTGCTTAGGAGGTCAATGAAATCAACAACCACTAGTCAGGAAAGTCTGTAAAAGGTGGATAATGTGTTAGGGATTGAGAATTTAATCTCTCAGGATGTGCCTCCTAACCTAGAAGTCTGTGGTTGTGTGCATAGTTATTACCACCACCAGACTGTTCCCAGTCCATTCTAGGATGTGTAACAAAGCTGAATAAGTGACACAAGGAAAATGTGGAGTCCTTCAATGTGAGAACAAGTAAATTCTGCCAAATGAACTGAAATCTGCAAGTTTTAATTCAGACTGGTCTCACAATGCAGTAACAGAAGAATGGCAGCTCAGAAGAGTTCACATTCCAGAAACTGGTTTGCATAATGCAGATGGCAGAAAATCTCCATCCACAAAACATTACAGGCCTGTTCTCCTTTTGCTGCAGCAGCTGGCACAAAGAATACAATCTCAAAGGAAAACTATGCTCTGTCATTATTCTATAACAACACAGTTTAGATTTAGGTGTGCTCCATTTGGTGCCATAGCTAGAACCTGTATCTCTGGCTCACGCTATCACATTTCTTGCAAGGATTTTTTAGCCAGAAGTAGATGCCGTGCAGTGTACATGCAATAAAGCAGAAACTTTCAATTAGTGTCATATATATTGTGTATCCACAATAAATCTCAGTATGTCTGGTATTTGCAGGAGGCTGAATACACTCACACTGGCAGCTCAGCCCATTCTATTACTTTTTACCCCGCAGTTTACAAGCCTGTATAAGTAACAGTAACTCTGGTCAGGCTTCTGTCTGTGAGTTAATCACAATCTACAATGGCCACAGAATCACTACAGGGAAAAATCTGCAGGAAGAAAATGTGTCAAGGAATGTGCTGGGTACAGCAGAAGAACATTTGGTTGTGAAAGAACATACCTGGTCTTTGTTCATAATTCACAAATAAAAATTTTATTCCTGAATCTTAGTTTTTAATATGAAGGTAGATTTTGGAAAGTGTGCCCTTTTTTCTGTGCCTACATCTTCTATGGTGACAGAAGTCTAGAGATGTTACCTCATAAAGTACAAATGCCTAACAGATAATAAAAACTAGGTCTGTAAGTGCACTCAGTTCCATGCATTATTCTTAAGTTATATCTAATAAATGGACTGTATGACAACAGTTTAGGCTCAAATACCACAGGTGTGAAACACATCCACTTAAAGGAAATCAGAGGCTCAGTTCTGAGTGTTTTAATTCCCATATATGTTCCATACATGCATATAGGAATGCTTGCATTAATCAACATTGAAATTCCTTTAAATGAAACTAAACCTCAATCCCAACACTATTTTCCAGTCTACATATGATTACATCTTACAATAATTTAAACTCTGCAAATAATTCTTTTGTTCTGAAATGAGATCTTTAATTATGGCTATAGATATTTATTAAACTTCCTAAAAATCCCAAACATCTTCTTTAATGCACCATAAGAATAAAATAATCTAGAAGAACAGCAAGTTTCCTGGCTTTAGTGTAGCCAGCACTATTCATTCCACAAGCACCAGAAGAACCATCACCTTTTTTTCAATTCAAAGTTGTATTTTTATCTGTATCTTCTAATTAAAAGAAAAATAAGTCATTCATTCAATTTCAGAAAGACCTAAACTAACTAACTTTTTCAGTAACACTGCACATAGTAAAACTAAATGGAAGCAGAAGAACTTCCATAACATCTTTGTCATTAATGAAAATAATCTGATTTCTGAAGTAGTAAGATTAGAAAACACTTTTGTAATAGAGGAAAATTTATCAATAATACCTTATGCATACTAATTTATTATGCCCTAACAGTTAAAATCCAGAAACTTTTAAAGGAAAACTGTTCTGTTCACAAAAATTCATTCTGCTTGTCCTTACTGCATGAGAAGTCTTGTGACTCAGCCTTGTCACTCCTTATTAGTACAACATGCATTTGTTACTGTTTTCTTTTGATGTAATCCTCCTAAGAGGAGGAGGAACTGTATTTTAACAGCTATCCAAGGGCATGTTTTATAGGCACACAGCACAGAATTTATGCCTGAATTTAATCTGAATCTCATCCATAACTCTGATTTGGCTGGGAGAACAAAGCATTTCATTGTGTATTCAAAAGTGGTTTCAGCAATCTTATTCACACATTCCTTCCTTTCTTAATCAACAGAAACTGGCTGAATTCAAGATGCATGATTAGGGCAGGGGGAAGTGCCAAAGCCTATAGTTTTGAAATCACTGATTTTCTTCAGAGCCAATAAAAATCTCTCTTCTATTAAGAATCTCTTAACATTTGTCAGGCTCTTTTGCACCATGTCCTTTCCTAACGAACTTTGCTCTGTTCCCTCTTTGCACCCTGTTCCCTGGCGTGGTGCTCTGTCTGTGCCTCTGCTGCTTCCACTTCCCACAACTGAACTCTGCAGGGATCACAGTGCACAGTTTAGGAACCACTGTCTTGTGCAAAGGCTAAAGGTCTGAGCAGACAATCTGAAAACCAGCCATTTTGACCTGGCAGGATATTGCATGCGATCTGCTCCTTCTTTTGAATTATTTTTCCCTATGCACATTGTAAACAGAAATCAGGGTTGTAAAGTAAAATCCAAGTGCACAAAACTGTGATTCCTGATGCTGTACTTTGCAATGCCATCTAAAGCCAAGTCTGTCCATTTATCACCTAACTTCTTAATTACGTTTAAAACGCCTCTAAAAAGCATGCGTTCCTGAGCATGATTCAGGAATGCACAAAATGGCTCTTTTTATGTAACACAGCGTTATGTGAAGATATCCTTTCATTTGGAAATATTTCTTGGCACTGGAGCTCACTAAAGTTCTTCAAAACAATTTATATATTATTTAAAATAACTTTTGCAAAGCAATGGAAGGACACCTACCTGAACTTACACAGTCATACTTTTTGTTTGCAGCTGCATCAGTGCAACTTAAGACAGAATTTGCCCATTCCTTGCAAAGTTACCATAAACAGTGTTTGTTGACACAATAAGGTCTGTGATTGTACAGGTCTTGCTAAGTTACAACATGTACTGTTAGTACACTACATCTTTTAAGCATACTAATACTTGTTTGTTTAGAACAGCAGTATTTGGTTAATAAAATATTTGAGACTGATAAACAACAACGCTGCGACCAATGGTTTTATGTTTTATTTTCAGGTCTGAAGTAGAGTACAAGCTTACATATGTGTGTTCTTATCAGTGTTACATGGCTGAAAGCTGTCAGCTGTTCACATGCCATACTAATAAATATGCCCAAATCATAAAGCTTTAACTGTATTTGCACATTGCTTTTATTACTAGACTGTTACTCATCTTGGCATAGATAATCCATGCAAGGTAGTTACTCAAATCTTATAAACCACACTACATTCTGTTCTGAAATAACTAGGAACTTAGGAAAAAATATATATCTAAAAGCAAGGGCACTTGTGGCATCAAGTCAATATGTCAATATATTATAAAACCTAGACTTCTAATATATGATCACTGCAGGCAATAAATCACTCAGTTTCAAATTCTGATGTTTATAAATACTAAACATTAATATCTGCTACCAGGAGACAAGTATTGCAAACAAACATTAGTGTGCCCAGCATTAGACACTAATGACTGTGTTCAGTGCTGTGGACATTCACATTATTAAACATAAATACAAATAATCTTTAACAAAACATTTCACCCAAAATACTGACCACTGAAGGACCAAGGAAAAAATATTTTTCCTTCTTTTGAATTGATTTTAGAATTGTGTAATGTGTGAATCCAATATAGTAAAAACTAACTTCTAAAAAAAGTCCTAAGACTGATTTTTTTTTTTCCCCAGATAATAAAAACAGTCTTTTTTGGAAACATTTAATTTACCATGTTCTGTAGATAGAACACAAAAGCCAGAGAAAAGTATTAAGATAATTTTTGAAACCTTTGACTGAAAAGTTATTGAATATTTTTTAGTTAGATAAAAGACTGGTCTTTTTAATTGATCATTCAGAGGTACAGTATCTTTGTTTTATTAGGTAAAACCCCATGTTAATTAGAATGAAAAGAAATATTCAGAGGAACTTAGAACTTATCCCAGGAATCTATTACAAGACATAGAACATAAACAAGTACACAGTATTAATCTTGCCTATTTTTGTACAACATTATGTTCAGTGATAATTGAAAGGCCATTATTTTGAATTTTAGATATATATTATATATATGCATTTCACACTCTCCATGTCACAAAGGTGACATGTGGCAGAAGAGTATCAGCAGTTACGTGGTATCCTACCCCTGTAAAAGTTAAAATGCTACATTATTATTTGAAAATTTCTGGTTCAGATATGTGCAAAAATTATATCTTAATATAGATATCAAGGGCAGGTACGTGGATTCCCTATTTTTGGACCACATTATGAAGCAGCACAAGTCATAACAGGAAATTTTTATTACATGGTAATCCTCAGGGTATCTCTGTTCTTCATTCAGAGGTACCACTGCACCTCCTATAGTGATATGTAAACTAGCTTTAATCTCACTTGCTCAGACACCAGCTGGAGCCAGGGCATGTGCTACAGTGCAGGTTATCTGCTCAAACAAATTTTCAAGACTCTCTCAAGTTAGTACGGCTCCCATTGAGAAGGGAATTTTCAGGACTCTGAAGCTCGTACAGCTCCCACTGAGGTCTGTGCTGCTGCATTTTCACTGCTGCCACCCCACAAGCTCAGCTCAGCTCAGCGCTGGGTACGGATGGTGCATTCACTCTTCTGCAGCACTGACTTCAGATGTGCTCGACTGGATCCTGCTCACCTCTTCTGTACATATTCATAGTATCTCTCTGGACTATTGTGAGCTACTTGTACTCTAATTTCTTACTTCAAGCCCTTCCCCTGACTGTAGTGAGTCATCCTGGCTATCCCCCCACCTCTGTTCCTGCTCTGCCCCACCCCAGCTATCTAAGGTGTCAACTTGGCAAAACTGGCCTTACCTGGTTTTCCCGCCTCCTCCGACCCCAGCTTCAGGAAGGGCTTCCCTTATCTTTTTTTACACTCAAGCAGAGGTCCCCAGACCCCCTACATTCTGACTGCCACGGGAGCTCTCCCTTCTCTGATCCAAGCCTCCCTCCCCCTGCCCACACCGAAAGCCCTGTCTCCCACATCCCTGGCCAAGCCAGCAGCTCCAGGCTGCACTGTGCTGCTCCAGCTCCCAGTCTGGGCTCCCCAGTGCACTTGAGGAAAGAGCAGTCTCAGCCATCCTGCATCTACCAGCATCTCACAGTCTGCACCCCTGCCTAAGCTGCAGCCCTCCACCTCTGGCCATACCCTAGAATGCTTTATCCTTCACACTGTCAGGGAAGAGGGAGCTCTTTGGGACACTGAGGGAGAAGGTGGAGGGAGAATGAGACACACAGATATACACACATGCACAGCAGAGGTGAAGGACCTCATGAAACTCTCCTGTGGCTTCCATCACAAGCTCTACCATTTTGTGTCTTCCCATGGAGCCTGACTCCCTATTTTGATGTTGCAGTCAGTGGGTGACACAAAGTTGTCCAAAGAATGTCTTCAATGCAGTCTCAGTGTATAGTATGCTGATATGAATTCTCTCAAATAACAGACAATAACATAATTTTGTTGAATGACATTGAAAAACGAAAAGGAAATCTAGAATTTTCTCACTGTTGTGAAAATGTATTTAATGAAATCAAATAGGAGTGGAAAAAATATTTAACTTCCACAATTACAGTTTTTTTCCTCTGGAGAATATTGTGAGCCAGATCTTTGGATTTTGTAATCTATGGAACCATATTCATACCAGCCCAGCACCGACTGTTAACAGAATATTTGCTTGCTTATAGAAAAAAAGAAAAAAGGCTTTGCATATAATGTACTAGCATTTTAAACTAATTCACACATACAAAAATCTGACCTTGGAGCACTTAGATCAGATCACTGCTAAGATCAGTGAAAACTAAGATATCTATTGAATAAATACAGGTCATACATGTCAAAACTGCCACAGGCAGTTCAGGTTGTTCTTTTTGTCCAAGATGCAAACTGCCTGCAGCTAACTTAACTCTCATATTAGAACTCCAAATTGCTTTTATTCCTCTCCCAAACTTTGGATAGTTTTTCATTCCTTAAAAGACACATAAATATCTTAAAATGGGCAGGACAAGGCAGATATTATGTAATTTTTGTTACTCAAAGCACAAGGCAAAATAGGTGCAGAAGGCACCAGCATGTGGCCCACAGAATGCATCCTGAGCCTCAGAAATACTAATTCCAAACTGTCAGTACTGCAAGCTGTCAACACACACATCATAATTCTCACTTAAATGAGTTAATAAAACTTGAATGGTGATCAGACTTTCCATCTTAACTCCATGAGACAGAACCGCTGTCTCCAATAAAAAAGTAATTGCTATTTAAAAATTAAAAAGTATTATCAGTACTACAAGTATTGCTCATTTGAAAAAAAAAAAAGAAACTAGAACCCCCATTTTATAAATGACTGTTTGAACAACTTGAAAGTTATTCTTAAAATATGAGATGAAAGATGGCTATGGTTATGCTAACTGTCAGAACCTGGCTACTGTTCTACAATGGCAAATACAATTCATGATGTGTTGGATTTAAGCTAAGGAGAGTAATACAGAGTACGTGTCTACTGCCTTAGGAATTTTTAATCAATGTTAATTTACTATAGGAAAAAAAGATGCCTTTTTCCTAATTATGTGGGATAGAGTAGGGAATTTTTGCAAGCTTTCTTCCACTTTCTGGCTTTGGAGGATGGTTGTATTTTGTCTGTGTTCATCAGTGTGAAGGTCCAGATGTAGATTCCTACCTCCCTCTGATATCAATGGGAATTAGAAACTGCAGTAACTTTAATTTTTTTTTTTTCCACAAGAGGAAAGGAAAACTGACTTTGAACTAAAAGTTGGCCTTTCAAGCTACCTCCATTGGATTCAATGTACGAACAATTTGGAGAAAGCCAGTTGTCCTTTTCCATTAGGATTTGAAAGTGAACTGCTCTACTGTGCACATATAAGCCAAGTGCACTGGCAAGGCTGACCCGGCATGCTTTTCTCAATCTTACTGAGTTATGGAAGGCCTTATTCTGTTTCCACTTCATTTTCAAACTGTTATGGATTTTCATCTGGGTTTTCCAGCTACATATTGATTCAAGGCAGACTTCTTATTTGGAAAGAATCTAAAATATCTGATGCTATGAGGTAGCACCACAACATAATGGAATAGCACTCACTTTCAGCTCTAATCTATTTATTTCCCTTTGAAAGCTATGGCCTTTGGTTCTACAGATGACTGTACATATGGCACTTACTCATTCTTGCTGTGAAAGAAAATGACTTACTACAAAACGATTTTTCCAGTTGTTTTTTAACACCAGTGAGTGGTCTAAGCAGTAAAACTGCAATGAGTAGTTCTTTTGAAACTGTATTTGCACATTACTTTTTGTATTAAGGTTTTTAGTTAATTTCAAGATTTCTCCCAACTGTTGCTCTAATAATGGACTAGTTCATTAATTCATTTGGTGTTGACTGTTCATTCAGTAGGTTTCTGTATGAACCTTGCAAAAAGCACTTCTTCATTTACGAAATAGGATAAAGTTAAACTTCTGAAGTACCAACTTCCTAGCTTTTACCAAGGGAAATGCTAGCCATGGTTATGATTGCCCACTTAATTGTCTGCTTTACCCCAGAATTACTGACTACCAGCTCTTCTTTTAAACATTGATGGCATGGGCATGCTTCTTGCACAGTGGCTTATCCTTTTTGGAGTAGAATGGCTGACCTTCCAAATTCACATGGCATACCTAGAATTAATAATAAATACAATTAGGAATAATTAAGGGGGGAAAAAAGAGTGATAAAGATGTGACTATCCATTTCAACTGTATTTCTCTTCTGCCCATGCATTTGTTTGATAGAAGTGCATCTGATTTCCTGGATCAAAGTTCATGCCTTGGTAGTTTTCCTCTACTCCACGCTGAGTCTGCATCAGCTCTCCTGTCTGTACTTTCCTGACACCCTTGCCCACTAAGTTCACTGGTATATGATCACCTGGACAACTTTGGCATGTCCCAGCAGTGTTTGTGTCGACCAACATGATATTGGCACACTCAAGCACATGCTCTGACTCTTGAGATCTCGATTGTGATCCTTTAACATGGGACTTCACAAAGGCTCTGGTGAGGTGCCCTGGTCCCAGGGGCACCAGCCTCCCATGGGACCATTAGGTACTAATTTCTACCGCTGCTTTTTCTTGGTACAGGGCAGAGTCATTTAGGCAACTGGTAACACTGAATACTAATTACTTATTCTTCCCAGATTACTCTTCAACCCATGGAGTTCTCTACCTGGCTGCCTTAAGTGTCGGTGTTGACATAACAAAGCACGTGAGAATGCACGGCTGAGGCAGGGCAGCCCAGCTTTAGGTCAGCTTAAACTGCCCTGGAATTGCACAGGTACACACAGGGTAGTGCAACACCACTTGCAAGGTCAGAGTTAACTAGAACCACTTAAGGAAGTCAACACCTCAGAATCTAGAAATAAGAATAAACAGTGTCCCTAATGCTTATGGCACTCAACATCAGTGATGTGCTGCTGCAAGTGGAGGGATACGAGGTCAGCAGCTTAGAAATCAAAAGAGTCATGTATTGATTTGCATTTGACTTAACTCACTGAAAGAAATGAAGTTAGGTCCTAAAAAACCCCCACTGTGAGATACAATAAAACTGTCACCTCCACAGAGAATTGGGTAACTAAGGTAAATGAACAAGTTAAAAAGAACATGAAATCTTCAGAGAAAGTGTCTTTTAGAAGGGATGACTATTTATAAATGAATAATAGCTGTCAGTTTGTTAAGGAAACTCTCTATGTTCAAATTTCCAAAAGACTTCAGTTTCCACAAGACACTTTGTGTCACTCACATCCATGTGCCTTTTAGAGACCAGTAGCTGGTTTAGCTTTAGATAGTTATAAACATTTCTATACTTTCAACTCTTCAGCCTAAATTTTAGAGTTAAACAAACATTAGAAATTGTCACTGTTGGTTTGGCGTGGCCAACATACTATTTTTAGCTAATGAGAGGTTCTAGATATTATTACTTTAGAAATACTATGTTGTAGAGCTGCACAGTGGTATTAGAACCAAATGAAAGTCCTGTTTATCATATGGATTTTTCTGCTTTGTGTGCAGAGTGTGGGCATATGGCCACATTCTATAGCTGTGTGCACACCACAGATTGATGAGTTTGACCAACTTCTATGCTAATTACTATTCATTCTCTCTAAACAGACTCCTTTTTGCAAGTTTCAACAAGCATTCTGCATGGAAATACAAACTTTGCTGTTTTGTGAGTAAGATTATGGTTATACTGCTCAGTATGGTGTTAATTTATTTTCAATCTTGCTCTATCTTTATTTGGTAAACACTGGAAAGAGAAAAAGCAATAATGGTATGTATTGCTGTATGTACTCCCAAAAAGTGAGTGTTTTATTAGAAAACATTTACTTGTGATGGTCAAATTTTTAATTCTAGTAAAAGTTTATGGAGGAGAAGAGAAATCACTCCCATCCTTCTCCATCTGCAAGTGAAAAATGAAATTCCATCCCTCCCCATCCTTAGACATATGTTAGTCATTCCTGCTTTTAAGTTTTCTGATGTTACTACACAATTCAGGAGGATTAAGGAACAAGATAGTATTTGGTATAGAACCTACAGCACAAATGAAGCAGGTATCATGCCAAGTGTGTCCAAGAGCTTCAATGAATTTATCTCCAGCTTCAACAGGATAATCACAGCCATGGCATTTTGTGCTGAACAACGCAATATAATCTAAAATAAAACAAAAACAAACTTAGAACAAACTCTTAATGTAATTATATTAAATCCAAGAGAAATAGAAAGTTTCCAGACAATAAATTTTTTTTATTGTTTTTGCCCTGTTTCCTACTGCATTCACTGAAACACTCACACTGAAATTTGCTTCTTTTCTTTCATTATTTAAATACAAACTCAGTTCAAAACATGACATCAAAATGACATTTGTCACCACAAATGCTGAAGACAAAAAAATTAATGGAATTTGAAGTTATGTTTCTCACATTACTTTTAAATTACCTTTAATGTACGTGGAATCTATTAATAAGGACAAATACGGTGATGCAAAAGAGTTTAATGACCAGGGAATGTTGTAAGTTTTCATCACTGGATTTATGTGCTTTTTACATTAAGAGAGAATATTATGGAAACCCCATAGTGGCTGATTAATACATCTTCACTTTGATTATCAATTGCAATTTGGAAAGGCCTGACATTGAAAAAAATTAGTGAAAATTCATGAGAGTCATTTGATGTGACAACTAAACCTCCAGCTTTAAAGGGTAGGCACCCAGTCAGTTCAGCTGTACAGTTTTTACTCTTCCCTAGGAGTTACTCTGATTTGTAACATTTGAATTGCATAACCATAAGGAAGGAGAGCAGTAAGCCAGAAGCTCTTTGAATGAACAAGGGGCATACAGAGGGAATACCACTTAAACCTTAACCTCCTTTCTGACCATGTCAGGCAGCTCATTTGCTTGGCAAGTACCATTTATTAAACTGTATTACCCTTTCCACAGTTGGGGAAAACATGGCCTTTTTGTTTCTTAGTTGGCAAGAAGCAGTTCATTTGTTGCAACAGCCAGAAAACAAAATCTGCACATGTGTGCAGAGCTATCTTTTCATACATGTTGGTTGAACAGTTTTAGGGTGAGGCAGCAGCGTCAAAGGCTGTAACTCAAGCAACTCAGTAGTGAGATTGTGGGCAGTCCTAAGAGAGTGATTTTTCATTTCTAGTGAGCAGAATCTACCAAGGAAGGGAGTGGGACAGGGGAGAAGGTGTAGGAAGAGAAATGCAAAGTAAGGATCATAATACCTAAGGGAGAGAAGGGAAGTAATGCATTCCAGGACATTGAGACAAAGGCCAGCTCTCTGCCATTCTATCATATAAACTGGAGAAAAATATGGAGACAGAAACACTTGTATATGTGGAGAGTGGAAACAAAATCCATGCTGGATGGGCAACTGATTTTATTATGTGCATCAGCTGCTTTATTCTTGTGTTTCTTCCATGAACATGAAAAGCACATGATCACTGAGCAGAACATTTCAGTTTGCCATACCTTTCTCACAGTAAGGTTCCCCGTCCTCCATGTGAAACAGGCTATTCCCAAATGGCATCTTACAAGCAGCACAGACAAAGCAACTTGTGTGCCAAGTCTGTCTTAGGGCATGCATCACTTCCTGTGAAACAAACAAACAAACAAAAATCTCCAGCAGGAGAGTGAACCCCACAACTACCTACTGGAGAAAAAACACAGCAGAGATGCTCCTAATTCTTTCCTTTTCCATCAGCCAATTCCTTTCCTCGGAAGAAAGAATTATGACAGAAATTGGGCTCCTTTTAGAAAGAAAGAGGAAATAGGACTGCAGACTTTCTAGAACAATGTATTTGCCAGAATGAAACAACATGGTTCAGCCAGCTGTTTGTATCAACATGCCCAGTCGCTGTTGCAGGAGAAATTCTGCACAAAGATTCGGATTGTTTTCTCCTTTGTTTTGCCATGTCTAGTGTGAACTCTTCAGTGCAAGAGTATGATTTGCTAAATAAATTTTAAAGAGTTATTTTCTCTGTAAGACCAAGTGTTTTAAGTGTGTTGTTTCAAAACAATTTAGATTATGTAGAAATTCTTTTATGCTTCTTACAAGAACAAGTCATAAACTAATGTAAAAATCTAAAAAAAAAAGTTCTTAGATTTTAACTTACGTAATTAGTAAAAATGAGTCGGTGTCTGTTCCTAGGCCATGTGTTTAGCACAAAACTCCCTAATTCTGTGCAACTGATGTTCTCTTAAACTGAGCATCGAGATTTTATCAGCTTCTTACTTCTGTATGGAGCAACCTTTATTACTGCTTCATTCTTTCATCATGCAGAAGTCTTCCAAGCCCCAAAGCTGCTGTACTGAGCTCTGGTGCATGGTTACCTGCTAATTTGTCAACCTTACACTGCTGAACATCGTCCTGGGCACATGTAGTATCTCTGTCAAACAGCCCAGATTTCAAAGGGCCAGCTGCATAACTGGTGTAAATTAACTTTGTTAACTTCAGTGAAACAGCACTGATTTATACCAGCTGAGAATCTCGATCCTATTTTATGTTGCTTCCAATTATATACATAGACCCTGATTCTCTTTTAAAGATTATTTTTCATGTCAATCGATTATGACAAAATGGATTGAAGTCCTCTTCCATGCTTTCAATCCAGTGAATAGGCAAAATAGTCTAATTTAGGTTTGCCATATATCTTATTAGAGAATCACCATTTGAGATTCATTAACTTCTGTTACTGTTTGCAAAACAACTATAGCTGATAAATAGGTTTGGATCCATTTATGAACCTCAGTGAAGTAAGAAGCAAAAAATAGCTTGAGAAATCTTATTAATATAAATAGAGGCAGCTGGCATCTTCGCTGTTTTCCTGATGAAAATCCATAATGGGGAACTGATTTGTGCCAGCATTCATTAGGTAAGTTAAGTCAGTACTCTGCTGTAAAATTACTCCTACTGCTGCAGTAGCAAACGAGACTTGGTTGGAGCCAGGGCTTCTCCATAGATGTCTGATGCTGCCATCCCTAATGGGCAATTGCAGAGAAGAGCATCTAGTCTGTCAATGCCAACATTTAGACAGATGTCAAAAGGTGACAGCTAAGACAGAAAAAACAGTGTAGTGCTCCTTGCTTCCTCATTTAAGAGGATCATGTCGTATATTCACTACAACTGCATAAATACACAGCTAAATTATCTCATGGTGGTCCCAACTCATCACCATCTAAGGTATATGGAAACACAAAAGTGCCATGTGTTTTTTGCTTTTCTGGAATTCAATCTTTCTATTTATTCTGTATTTTCCTAACTATAAGAAGTCAGCTGTGTTGCTAATTACTAGTGAGATGCAGCAAAAGCAATGAGCCTCTTCCTACCACCACTGACTTCTCCACTGAAATTCTGACTAAGTCCTGTGTAAGAAATAAAAACCCAGTTCAAGCCTCTTGCTGTAAATATAAGGAACAGAGAGATAAAATTAATGCAGTATCGGACAGCAAAAAACTATCCGGAAAGTGTTACTTATTTTACACTCAGTGAGTTGGTAACTGAATTACATATTCTATGAGTTGCATAAGATCCAGAAATATCAGAGACTTTGCTATATAAAAATTATTATAAAATAATATGTTTCTCATTCTGCAATAATCAATGAGCTGGGAAATAATTCTTGAAAAGGAGGAAATAGTAAAATATCTACATTCATTGCTTACAGTCTAAACTCTTTCACTATTTCAGTGATCCATGCAGCTGGAGAAAGGGTTAACCTTGTTCTCTTACCCCCATGATCTTCGTGTGGCATCTGGCACAGGTTGGTGCAAAGAACTGCTCATAGCAGCGCTCACAGTACACACTGTTCTGCTCCTCCACAAAGCACATATCAGCCAAGGATGTCTTGCAGTAAGCACAATTGAATTCTTCTGGGTGCCAAGAGCGACCCATGGCTACCAGGAAAGGACCTCTGCAAACAATCATAATTATCTTACTTGTATTGCAAAAAGATTGAACAACCCCAAGTGCAAACCCACTTTGTGAGGCAACACGAATATGTCTAAGAAGCATTCTACTTGAACCATGTGGTGCATGTTAAACACATCCATAAGCCTGACCAGAAATGGTCTTTTTCAAGATCATTACTCAAATATACTGCTAAATTTCATTATTGTTTGGTCACATACACTGGATTTGCAGACGACTGTTGGAAAAATCATCAGTTGTTTTCCCATCTGCATAGCTATAACTGGTCTTTGGAAGCAGCTGCAAAGACAACATGAAAAGGCCAAGGACTACAACACCAAAGATAATGGTACTATTTGAAAGCATCAAATAACAAGCAAATTTCCAGACCTAACACCCACACCTCACAGTAGCTCCTACAGTGTCCTGCCTTCTTTCCTCTGACAGCACTGCACTTAGCATGTTCTAGAAATGTCAGATTGTCAGATGACAACTTGCTGTTTCATTATGTGGAAGACACATTAAACTCGTTTTGGTGATTGACTCATGATTGTTGTTAGATATAGAGATTATTATTTCCTTTTCAGAATACATAAAGGGCAATAATCAGCAGTTCCACATTACCAAGCTAGCTCTTCTTAGTGGGGAAGACTGTCATTAAACATGGATTACTAAAGTTGGATAGCAGTCCACAGGGTAACAGTGGGCACTGGTCCAGCAGAATGAGTTGGGAGAGAAGGGAGAGGCAGGCTATGAATCACTGGTAATAGAGTGTGGGCATTATCTTTCTCCAGACACAAAAGCAACACAATTGCATTTGGCTGCGGTTTCAAAATGATGCCTCGTTCCTTTTTTCTCCACAATCCCCTCTCCACCCCAACCCCCCAACTCTCCCAATGAAGTTGCATGAACCTCCTTCAAAGGGTTACCTTAGGACCAGAAACCTCTTTAAAAAATAAGCACTGCTTTGCCACAGCATCCAAGAGACAAACAATTATCATGTATAACTTTGCAGTGATAAAAAACGAACCGCACAATAACAAAATGAGCTCTGGAAATGTTAAATTAATGAAGCAGACAACAGACATCCCTGCTGGGTAATTTAACAGAGTCTTAGGCTCTGGTCCTGTATATTAATGTACAATAACCAGTCTCTCTGATTTTTTTTTTTTTTTTTGCTTCATCCCTCTTGAAACCCTCCTGACCTTACCGAATGATGCTGTTACAGTGGCCGCAGAGAGGAGTTCGGCTGCTGGCTGGGAAACGCTCAGCCCTCTGCACTGTTCCCCGCGCTATTGCAGGAGGCTGGGAAGAACTTGAAACTGGAGATGGGTAAGCTGGAGTTGAGGCAGGAGATGGCACTGGAGCACCCCTTGGCAGGATGTGCTTTGTGACAGTGGTGGTGGATTTTCCAGGTGCAAATTTCTGGGAAAAGGAGTCATCTGTTACCCAGGGAGGGCGACTTGCAGGCTCCGTGTTGGCAGGGGTGTAGGAATGAACTGGTGCTGGTGCTGTTTTGAATATTCCAAGAAAAACCAAGAAGTATTTTAAAGTCTTTTTCTTCTGATGGCAACACAGCAACACTTACCAAAGGGTACTCCACAACACACAAAAAATAAAAGCTTCAGATGATACTTAATTATGGTCTGTCCCTTTATTGCTCATTTATTCTGGACTGAAGCCCAGGATATCAGCAAAATTACTGACTTTTAATCCACGTGCATTACAGGAGTGACTGTCTACTGGCTTTTACAGATTTTATGGAGTCCGTTTTCAAGGTCATCTCTTCATTTTCTAGTAGGAATGGATATGACAATTTCTAATTTCAAAGACTGCCATATAACCTGTTTAAGACAGGTTAAAACAGGCCAGATTATATAATAAAGTTTTAGATAGAATTCCCTAGAATTTCCATAAGTTGTGCTTAATTTTTGATCTCATTATAGTCATTCAGATGCAACATTTTCTACAGATACCACTGTTATCCATAATTTGTAGATTTATTCCAAGGTTTCTGAAGAAAAACAGGCTCACACAGGGAGATAAAGAGCACTGGAAGCAATATTGAGGGAGCCAATTCAGCTCACATGACCAGAAAGACAAAGCCAACAGCACTTAGAGGAAGGCCAGACTGGTGGTTATGACTGATCTCAGTTCAGTTCTTGGCTCTGCCACAGACTTCCTGTATAACTTTGAGCACAGCGTAGTATCTCTGTGTCTCAGTTCCTGTGTATAACATAGAATATTACACTTTCTTTTTTCCACCCTTTGACTATCACATAAAATCTTCAGCACAGATTCTGTGTTTCTGTACACCAGGCTCTAATCTTGGGTGGAGCTTTATCACATAAAAATAAGCAGGAGCTGCAGCCTGCACATACTGACAAGTTTTCCCATTGCCCCGCTCAGTTCAAAATGCCAGATCTTGCATTATGTAGGACTCAAGTTACTGCCCAAGAAACAGCCTCACTTTGCCAAGTACAGGAGCACTAAAAACAGTTTTCCTTTGCAAGGAAAACAAAGTGAATGACTGAAAAGAAACTTGGAGAGTTGAAGTGTTTAGCCCAAATGAGAGAGCACAGATTTGGGAACAGAAGCCAGTTTTCCAGCAGTCTAGGCAAACATTCTGCATAGTAAATCCCAGCACCAATAAAATGATGACCAAATACAACATGTACAGTTTTAAGGGGCTTACAGTTAGAAAGGTGGTCGAAATGTGTCATGGATCTTTCTGAATAATTAAGTAGTGAGATTATGTTCTACTTAACACTCCTCCCTCAGCCCACACCCTGCCACACAGAATAACTTACACTGACTATTGGCAATTTGCAGGTGCTTAAATTGCATATATATCAATCCACTGTGATCACCCTTGTGATCTTCTTTTTATCGAGGTCAGAGTTCAATCTAATGCAATTTCTTGATAAAACTGTCTTATGCTACAGTATCAACAATGTGTCTGCTTCATAAAACTGTATCCCACCTTAGCTTGAGGTGTTTTTTTGTTTTTTTTGTTTTTTTTTTTTTTTTTAACCTGGAAATGGTAAACAGTGTTTAAAGATTTTAGAACAGAGTAATATGCAATCTTTTTAGATCCTGCGGCTGTTGCTATTTATGTATTACAGTACTAAGATAGGCAAAATTACAAGGTAATATTTCATCTCTAATTGGTGAGTTCAAAAGGCTCCCAGCTATGAGGCTCTCTAATGAAATGAGGTGACTTCTAGCACACTTCACTGTGTGAAAGGGCTCTCCCTCCCTCCCCCAGGAGCCAGTCCTGGTTTGTGCAGAGTGCAGACCTCACAGAGGGCCCAACAACATGGGCAGATACTCCAACCCAGAGTTCCAGAAAGGAAGAACAAATGCAGTCCAGGTACCATTTTTAGCCTGTCTTTTTTCATTATTGTCTTTACTAAATTCAGCTTACAGGCTTTTTGTTTGTCATTTTGTCTTCCTTAGCCTCACAATGTTGGTGTTCTATTTTTCCAGTTTCTTAATTCCAATATAGACCAAATATGATTTATCTGGGTTCAGATTAATCTAGACCCCTTTGAAGGATAAACACTGGGGAAAGGCCTTTGTCTTTCATTCCCTCTACCTTATATTTCTTTTTACTCTATTTTTTCTACTTGCTGCAGTAAAATAAAGCAACAAAACAGGATTTTTTCCCTCAGTTACTGAAAGCGCCAGAAGAATAATTGCAAAATGACAAATGCTGTGTGTTTGCAACTGCTCTTTCTCTTTTTAGCTGTTGTAATTTAATTTTACAGGCTTGATTTCTTACAATACATTTTCTCCCCATGAACAACCTGCAACTTCTATTGATTTGAAATAGTGTCATTGCAATGTATTGGAAAGATTTCACTAACTTTGAGATTTTGGCAATTGTTATTAAGAAGACATTATTATCTTATTATCTTGGAACTGTATCCCTAAGCTTATACGAACAACTCTTTTGTCTTAGTAGCTATTGCCATACGCATTCACCTTGCATGTTTATGTATTTCAAAGTCTTCCAGCACACATGCAGCAGAAAAACAGGGGCTGTGTGCTGCTAAAAAAGTACTAACATTCAGTATATCAGAGATTATATTCTCAAAATATCAGTATTGCACGAGCTGATCATTAACTGTTAAAAATTAATACTTTAAATAATTCAGTCACATAACCTCTATCACCTTGTTTCTCTCATCCCTCAGATTCTTAGAGAAGGAAAGAATGAATGGGATTATTTTTGTCCTGAAAGAATGGCAGGAGAAGATGTCTCTATTAACAGAAGTAGGAACAAACCAATTCCTTGCTTTTGAGGAATTTGGAATTCTCCCCATGAGCTCTTCATTTATGGTCAATGGCTATTTTCCCTCCAGTCAAAAAGGTATGTTACCAAAGATTGATTTAGTAAAGACTTATATTGTCTCAAAGGCTTTAGTCATAGACTAGCTCCCACTGGGAACACAATTTTCCTTTTTTTTTTTTGGTTTCTTGGTTAGTAGATCACATAAGTTATTCTCTATTATTTTCAGTAATAAATGAAATTCATAACCACAACTTATTTGGCTTGTTCAAATCTTAGTGGCCACATCCTTGAAAGTCAAAAGTTTTCCCATATACTGTTACAGTATATAGGAGATGATGGACAAAGCAGATGATGCTTTGTAAGGAGACTCTATTCTTATTCAGAAGAATTAAGAATGAAAGGTGGTTTGTAGGCTGCTGTTTTAATAATAAAGGTGCTTAGGCTTCAATGTAGACTTCATAAGGTCTGTGAGAATCTGCCTACCAGTTTCTAAAAGAGCAGATCGTGTCTTTCTGCTTGACCACTTTTGCATACACAAGTTGTCCTGTTTGGCGTGGGGATTTCAAAGGCAAGATCTGCGTTCTTACATTTGGATATTATGTTACTGTGCAGTACAACACTGGTGTTGGAGTTCCTTGGAATTTGTGAAAGCACCATCCCAGTGGGAGAGCCTACAGGAAAGGAATACACGGGGATGTTCTGCCATCTAGTGGACCTTGTTCAGAAGAGAAGTCTACGCTCCTTTTAAAAATGGGTTATAAAATTCAGGAAAAAGATTTCAGGGTTCACAGCTTTCCCTATAGGAAGAAAACAGATTTTTTACAGCAGAAAATTCCCACCCGAGTTAAGTTAGTCAAAGTTGTAAACCTCCTGATTACTCTTATCGAGTCAGATGCTCAACAATTCAGTTTCATTTGGAGATTTGTTTCAGTGTAAACAAGATTTAGCCTTTTTTTTATTTTGGTTTTTTTTGGTGTTTTTTCTCCCCCCCTCCCCCCCAATCTGAGACAGATTAAATATTCTTTTACATCCTCTTAGTGATTAAATCAGGTTTCTTAATATATGGGCATATATGAGCCTGTTGGTAGGTGTTTTATTGGGGAAGTTGGTGTCCCACATTTTTAAGGAAAGCTACTCATGTCATTCCCACAGAACTCACTGCTGGCATAAACACATTCTGCTTCCAAATTCTACACTGTAAATTCTCCCAGCAACCTCCACTATTTCAGCCTTTCCACAAAATGGATCTACAAAAGAAGATGTCTAACAAATTATTTGCTGAAGTGTGAGTGCAGTTACTGCAAAGAAGATGCCCAACACAGGGGAAAAAAAAAGCCTTGCCTCTTACTTCAAGTTGATTTCTTCAACCACCTCATACTTTAACAGATACAGGTTATAATGGCAAATAACTGCAGATTGATTTCTGTGGCAGGTTTGTATATCGAGGACCGGCATTCAGACTTCCCCCAAATGATCATGGAGCTTAGTATCAATCAGTGGATTTAGGAGATACTTTGACTTGCTACAGTTTTCTCTCTTCTGCATAATAGAAATAAATCCTCTGTCTTCATCTTTCCTTTTACAAGTATAAAATAGTAACATTTGCCTTCAGTGAGAACTTGGTAGATGCTGACACACTTAGCCAAAAGCAAATGAGGAGAAGCTGAATGTTTATTTACTTTGAGACCCTTAAACAGCTCTGACTTGGCTTTTTCCACCTTTATGTCTTAAATATAAAGATCAGTCAATTGATTTGTCTGCTTTATGTTTAAGTAAAATTTCTACATTTGTTTAATTTCATGAGATCCAGAGATAGACCATTACAAAAGACAGAGCTTAAGACTTAAAATTCTTGGCCTTTTCATATTTACTTGACTGTCAGGATATAAATCACCTTTTTAATTCTATTGCTAAGATCAGAAAAACCTTAATTGGAAACAGAACTGCACTTAGTCTTATATCACTGCCTCATTTAATTTATTCATTTTGAAGGTTCACATTTTGGCCACCAATGGTCCCAGAAGTTCACTCCATTTGTAACACATTAATACAAAGGGAATTTAAATAATATCAAGGAGCATATTTTCCACATGAATGACCAACCAAATATATTCCTTCAGTTACTAAATATCTGGGAAATGAAGTCAGCATTATGAAGTACATTAATACCACATTCTTTATCTCAAATATAAGCCCGAGTTTGAGGAGTTCAATATATGGTCTTATCTATTTTGCAAATCTATTCTACTCAAGCTAACTCCACTTATGTTATCTCATTCCCCAACTGTGCATTCTTAAGCTATTCTATCAATTCTGTATCATCACTGGGCTCCTAACTGGGCATGCTGTATTATTTTCTAAATGTATTTCTTCTGAAAAATCAGGCTACACATTTTTTATTACAGACTTTTCCCTTGCTTATATTCTTTTTCCTCCATTTGTTCCACGTTTTAACTCTGAAGCAGAATATAAATGCAACAAAATCCTCAATATTCAGATAATTTGAACCAAAACTAGCAACTGGCAGCATTTAGTTCCATGAGTATAAATATTTTGGGGTATGTCTCTGTCCTGTTACAAAATGTGCATTCTTTCCATTTTCTTTTTCTGAGAGAAATGTGTGTGTGCATCTTTTTTCTGAACCCTTTCAGTACTTTGAAGGCACCTTACCTGGCTGGTAGACAGAGGGCTTTATGCTGGCAGTAGTAACAACTCTCATTTTTGAAGTACCAGAAGCAGCAGGACTTTCACCGTAGCTTCCAGAAACTGGCAGTGGTGTATATGACTGGCTTGTGTTTCTAAAAGTAAAATTGTAGGTGTGAACAACTTTATAAACAGCAAAAGTTACTGATAATGAAGTTACAGATCTGGCAGCTTCCAAAGCACTCCAAGAGGAACTGTCTGTGGGAGCTACAGAGAGAACACTGTGAGATTTATCAGTCTTTATCATTGCTAGGAAAGGCTGGGCCAATGCTTTGGAAAGAAAAATTAGCTGAATAAGGATTTTAAGTAGTGCCAAGTTTGCTCTTGTTGTCACATAAAATAGCTTACTGAGGGAATATGAAAAATTTGGAACTCTCACAAGGGATCAGGCTTCAGGAACCTGAACACCAAGCTTATGTTTTCTGTTCCTCTACAAACAAAAAGGCCTGGTCTTGTCTAAGGTAAGTCAATGAGAGATATCTTGACTTAAAAATATACTGGCTCAGCACAATTACTACTAATACTAGAAATGCTAACTACTGTTTATATGCATTGTCGTTTTTCCAAAAAAACATCTCTAAAACTAACTCTTTCCCCCATTTAGACTGAAACCACAATTTACATTAGTTTTCCTAATGTTCAGATTCAGCCTACCCAAAAAACACGATAGGCAATATTATGATGCAATTTCTGCATTTCTGGATTAAAAACACTGGCTCAGAGTTCTGAACATGAGTAAAAAACAGTTCTGCTCTATTTTATGGCTTGGACAGTGATTCTCAATTTGATTACAGTAACACATTGAAATATGTCCCTCTTCTCTTTGCCTGTTATTTGGGATGGTTCTGTTTGGAGTGTCTGAGCTTCATAGACCACTAAAAGAGCATCACAGTCAAAGCAAGCAAGAGAGAATAAAGAAGTACAAGGCAGCGAAACAACAGATACTGAGATGTGTGACTAAGAAGAACCATTCACTACAGAGCATCGTTCTGACTCACCCTGAAAACATAGTTTTACCTTTTTTCCCTTCAGTCTCACACTCTGTGTGAACCCCCTCCCAATCCAGTTGTGCTGACAGTTTAGGAGTTATTTACATAGTGGCTTTGTCTATAGGAAAAAATTTGTCAGCACGTGAAAAGAAGCATCCAGCTTTGCCAGACTATTGGTCCATCTTGACTTTTACTTTCATTAGCAGTGGAAACAGTTGCTGGCTGGAGAAAACACCTTATAATTTTATGTGGCAAACCCAGCAAACTTCTTCCAGTACAGATAAGAAACACTCTGACAAATGGAAACTTCTGATTTTTAATTTTGAACAAAATAAACCTATGCTCACGATGTAGCTTTTTGCTGCTCTGACAGTGTTTCTACTATTGATTTGGTTTGCATAGCATTGCTGCCTCAGGCTAATTTATTTTGTCTATTTAGCAAGACCTACAAACTTAGCTATTGCTACAATGGCAATAGCTAATTATTTCTGTACCTACTTCAGGGCTTAGGGCTGGATTTGGGTCCACTATACCATGAGTGAACAGGACTCTCCAAGATAAACTATTTTAGGGGGTTTGTATTCACTGTAAATTCTGTTGTGAACTGTGCTGTGATTTTGTAACAGCCAAAGCTGTTCTAAGCACAGTAAAACTTTTCATTTTTCATTCTTACCATCTATTTCCTGTTGATACCTTCCCCCTGCAGTGCCTAAGAAGACACAGTACTTGGGGGCAGTGGACAGAGGGTGATTGTCCCTACCATGGCACAGGCAGGGAGGTGTACACTGCAGGCACACCGGTTGCACATTCATCTTTCAAAATGCCATTAGCTAAACACACCATCTACCTTGTTTTAAAATCTATTATTCAAGGTAAACTAGACAGATCAGTGCCCAAGATTTTAGATGATGTGTCATGCAGCCTTAATCTGAAAGTGCCATACGGTCAGGAAAGTCTATTCCCACATGCACAGGACCAGTGGTTGGAAAGACACATTTGAATCTCTCTAATTGCGCAAAATACATAAAGAAGTTCTGAGCCAGATTTGTGATACTTTGACTCTCATGACGAAAAGTGGTTACTCAAAATTCAAGTGTTTCCCAAACGTAATAGCATAGTGAAACCACACCACTGGATTTCCTTCTGTGGTGAGGGACGTGAAGGTGCCAAAAACCCCAAACCGCACACAACACCCCCCATACATTCACAGCACCAAAATCACAGCAAAATTAAAAGAACTGAACTCTTTTACATGTTTATGATGCATATTAAATACAGTAAGGAAGATAAAAAGGCTTGTCAAAGAGAAATAAAGTGTTACACTACATCATTAATGGTTTTAGTGAAGTTAAAAGATTTATCAGAAGTTTTGCTGAAGAAAAGGAAATAGCATGTGATTAAAAGAAAGGAAAAAAAGAAAACAGAAAGAAAGAAAGAAAGAAAGAAAGAAGGAAATTAAGAAAGAATAAAAAGATGTCCTAAGGATCAAAGGTGCTTTAATGGATCAGGAAGCACTGGCATCTCAAAAAGCAGTGAAAGCAACCTTACTGAATTTATCTGTAGCAGTCAATGGCATGTGACAGGCAGCGAATTAAATACTGGCTCTGAAAACTATTAGTTGTCAGAAAAAGAGAGAGTAAATTTTTCTAAGCAGATAATTTTTATGTTAACGCTTTACTAGATGATTACTAGCAGCAATAAACTGGCTTGTTAAGTGCTTTTAAGGTAGAGTAGCTGCATAAAACATTTGTATACCTCTTCTGTGCCTGGTAGCTGATGGAGGTGGAAGAATGCCGGTTGAAACTAAAATAAGACAAAAGTTGTATTTGAAAAAATATACAAAAAAGGTTGGAGCATCTTGTCCTACCACAAATTTCCTATGAATAAGAGGTGCTCTTAAGTGCTAAAGTAAACAACATGTACATGTTTATATGAATAAGAGGTGCTGTTAAGTGCTAAAGAAACCAACATGTAAAAATTTATAATCATATAAGATCAGTATGACAGTAGATTTTGTTTTAAGCTAGGAATCACAGTGAAACTTGAATAATGGTAACATAAGTAAATGAGTTCAGTATATTGCTCCTCAAGTCACTCTCATCCAGGTTTGCTTGTTATTTGCTTGTGGAATTTCAATTCAGCCACTGTACTGTTGGTTTTGACATTCACCATTTATTTATATTAGCACAAAAAAATAAGTATGAGGGGGTTTTTGTCAGTGTCATAAGCTTAAATTGCCTCAAATCTTAAAAGCAAACCTTGAATGAATCAAAGGCCAAAGATCAGGGAGGTTTCCAACTTACGAGGCAGTTGGGATAATCCCATGGAAAGAACAGGTGAGAGTATTTAAAACAAAAATATCATGTTCAACTTTTCCCTTGCAGAACCATTCTACTGTTACAGTCTTGGGTAAACAGGTAGATTTTTTTTTTCTTTTTGGGGTGGGGGGGAGGGACACACCATCATTTCAGAACATAAATGAGACATGCAAATACAGGAAGTCCTTAAAAGCCTGCAGAATATGTGGTCTAAGAAACAAGAGGATTCAAAATGAACACTGTTCCTGTGTAAGTGCAGAGCAGTGCAGAGCTCATGGCATCAATCCCATCCCACAGGAGCACAGCCCACATTTGCCAGAATTACCAGAGGCCTTTCATAGCCAGTTATTTCCCTAACTTCTAGAGAAGTTTTTCTTCCCTTTACCACAGACACAGTGCTTGGATTAAAATCCCAGGAGCAGAAGCTACACCTTCCTTTTAAAAGCATAATCATAACTCCACTGTTTCTCCTGGTTTTGCATTCCCAGAGTGCTGTCTCACAGGGTGCCCTTCTTCTGCTCTCCAGATGGAACAACAGATGCACAAAGAGCTTCAAGTTTATTTAAAACTCTCCTGCTACGCTTTGTTCTTTGTAAGTAAGATCATAAGTGAAAGAGTCAGGTAACATTTCAGATGAAAGAGTAAGAGTAACACAATCAGTTAAGAATTAACGGCTTCACACATTCCTCTTTAGGGGCATTAATAAGATTTTACTCAGGTTAGGTGTTATGCATATGGCCTTGTTCACAGAAGCAAAATTACTATGAAACTGGATCTACAAAAGTTTTATTCAGATTAAAATAGTTAATGATATTTAGATATCAAGAAATCCTTCTGCATTTCCCTGGTGGATCTTTTTAAGCCATCTGGAAGTTAAAAACCAACCCAAACACTAGAATAATGGTGGTAAAATCTCAACCTCATCTACCTGAGAATGTTTTACAGGATGGGGACAATGTTGTAACCCAAGTCATCCATATTTTATTCTGAAATAAAATTATATGAAATGCTCAGTGCTTCTCTGGTGTACAACAAGCTGAAAGTGGATTTTTAAGGCTGTATTTTGGCATGCTAGTGTTGCTTAATTTCTAAATGAAAACCATCAGATGCTCAAAAATTTGACTTATAAATTAATTTAGAAGCCAGTTTTGGTCCCTTATGTTTGAATACACCAGCTGCAACATGCAACAGTTTTTAAAACAAACATGGAAATAGTGCACAAAGATCAAGAACCTATTTCAGCTGCAACACAGCCCTCCAAAACAACCAACCAACCAACCAAAGTTTTCTTCTTGGACCTGATTATCAGGGAACCAAATTTTTACTGGCCCTACAAGTTCCTGATTTGCCTTCATGTCCCAAGGCTTGCTGAAACTCAGACAGTAACATTTGTCTGTTGGTAACAGCTCAAAGTACGTGTATGCCAGCACAAAGCTTGTGCCATCCATTGGCAGCACGCTCAGGGCAGCAGCAGCTAAACCGATCTGCTGTAGGGATTAAGTCTTAAATTGTTGTGGGCTATGAGCAAGAGGTTTTAGTAGTCCATTTAAAGAATTGCTTTTTCAAAAGGACATCTGTTTTTCACAGATTCACAGGGTCTTTCAGGTTGGAAGAGACCTCAGAAAGAATCTTAACCTCCTACTGAAAGCAAGGCAAGCTCCATGTTTTATCCAGCGATGTCCTGAGAACCTCCAAGAATGGAGACACAGCCTCCCCAGACAGCCCTTTTCCCTTCAGAGGGAAAGGGGAAAATGGTCCATGCCAATCTAATGCAGGAAATGTACTTCCAATTCAAATGTCTGAATACCTCAAGGTGATCTTTCTATCCTCATTACTCATTAAAATTGTGTTTCACACTGATTAATCCCTGTTGAAACATATCCACAAATTAATTTATAGTTCTTCAGGCCTCACACAGCTTCCTTTTTCCCCATTAAATGGATATGAAATTGAAGGGAAATAGGAAAAAGCTCAATCAAGATGTAGTATTACATTAGCTCTAAGATAGCCATGCAAGAACTGTCAGCAAATACTGGCCATCTTTATACTAATTTATTAATTGTTTACATGTAAATTATATATAATTGTTTCTTAACTTGTACCTGCCCATAGTAAGGGTTTGGAACTAGATAATCTTTAAGGTGCCTCCCAGCCCAAACCATTCTATGATTCTATGATTTCCAAGACAGCAATGAAAACAGAGCTCATATGGAAGATTTATGGGGTCTGAAGATACAGAGTGGTGAAACATGAATAGATGTGCTCTGTCTGGCCACAGCAGTCACCAAAGTTCAATTTAATTTCATCTTCTGACTGATGGACACATTTCAATCTTCATCTGAGAGAAACCCTAAAATCAAGTGTTTTCTGTAGCTCAGAAGAAATAATAGGTTTTGCATGCCATTTGAAGCTCAAATATGCACAGTTATTATTGCTTAGAAAGAGACCTTACCTGAATATAAGAGGCTTTTAACTGCCTCCTATGTAGAACCCCTTTCTGACAGATATGTGATCATTCCAACTGACTAAAAGAGATTTGTTAGTAAAACAAGCAGTGGATTGAATAGTACTGTTGAAATTTAAGAGTCTAATTGTACTAAAATATTGAACAAAAAAGCAGTGCTAAGTCTTATTTCTGAAAAGCAGAGCACTCTCCTTCATGACAAGCAACATGACAAGAACAAATCGCCTCAAGTTGGCCAGGGAAGGTTTAGGTTGGGTATTAGGGAAAATTCCTTCCCTAAAATGTTGTCAAGCAGTGGAAGAGGCTGCCCAGGGAAGTGGTGGAATCACTGGCACTGGAGGTGTTTAAAAGATGTGTAGGTGGGGCACTTAGGGATGTGGTTTAGTGGGGGCTTGGCAGTGCTGGGATAGCAGCTGGACTTGATCTTAGAGGTTCTTAAACAATTCCATGATTCTCACAGTGTGAAAATTGAGTTCTTTTAAGGGATACCCAAAAGTAATGAATTCTCTAAATAACTCATCACTGGAATTTTGAAAGTTCATACATAAAACCAGAAGTCAATGGCATTAAACAGCCCTGCCTCTGTTTTTACCTTCTACTCCTGGTAACATTCCCCAGCTCCTCGAAACTGTAGTTATGATTAGTTTACTTCCACTCAAATAAATAGAATTACATCAGCAGTTAATTTTATTTCTTATGTTTTATTAGCTCCATACTGCAATTACTTCCCCTATGCAATTCCCATGGCTGTAACAGACACGTCTACATTCTAAAACTGGAAACCCTTCTGATGTTCTGTTCTGTAGCTATTTCATTTTTGCCCTGGTTTCAGAGATGAGAAGCCAACCAAACTGCTTTCAAGTATGACCTATGCACAGCATTTAAATGCCATTTTCTGTGATTCTCCTGAGAAATACTATTTTACTTCCTGATGTGAAGCCTTGAGCACTTTGTGCATTTCAAACACACCTTTGGGTGACTCCTAACCACCTTTTTGTATAGAGATAAGAGGGACATGGATAATTACAGTCTCAAATGTACTGCTAGTTTTTTGCTATTTCAGAAGACTGTTCAAGTCAATCTTAAAATCTGCTTTCTCCTCTGTTAGTGTTGTCAAAGTGTTAATGCAAGCAGTGAAAAGGCTTAGAAGTGAGGGAGTACAGCAGCATTCTCTCTTTCTAGTGACAGAAGCTACCTTACCCTATCACTGGTCTTTCACTAGTCATGATTAAGAGTATAATAAAAGGTTTGTGACTCCTGTGATCCCCTATTTTCACCAAGGGAAAAAAAAGAAGCCCATCATTCTCACCCAGTGTCACTAGACAAATATTTTCATTTTAGGATGGCAAAAGCATCACAAACCAAGCAACTGAAATACCTTTGTTCCAAAAGGACCTTTTGGTCACACATCCTACATCTAAAACTTAGTTGTTTCCTAGCTCGGTTTTCGTGTGAGAGATAAGGAAGATTTCCCTTTAAACACATCATTTCCAACAGACTCTGCCAAGTCAATCTCTTAAGAAACTGAAAACCTTAAATCAGAGAGCATAACACAAAATCAAAACAAATTAGGTTAAAAGAAGAGAGCTTTACAGATATACCTAGACTGAGATGAGATAGCAGATGAAATAGTGGAAGCTGCTAATGACATGTTCTTGGACCCAGGGAAGGGCTTAGGCTGTGAAAGAGGGCTGGGGGCTGCAAGAACTCTGCAGAAGACACAGTAAAAGCATGAAAGCATGAACAAAATGATTTGACAGGGACAAAAACCATGACATCAGAACCAAGCTCTGTCGGAGTTCAGAGGCAGGAGAACTGCTGCATAGTTCCCAGGAACAGGTTTTCTGTAGCATACATCTGCAGACTTACAGAATAGCACAACCAAGCACATTCCTACAGAACACAAGACAAAATGCACACATTATGGAAAAATCTGAAAACCAGACTCTACTGATAACTAAGAAAGACAATATTACAGGACAGGACTTTGTCAATGATACATGCTTTTATCTGCAAGATCTGAAGATGTTTGAATCTGAGTACAAGTTAGAAATTTCAATATGCAAACAGTACCAGACAGAAGATTCTCCTGTTTAAAACAGAAGTCATTGGAATGATTAGTTTTGTAGAGGCACTTTTTTGTTTGAAGCATATACTAGTTAATTCTTTTTTTTTTTTTTCATGTTAAAAGGGATAAAAGTTACTTAAATCTTATCATTATTTCCTATGAAAGTGCCTTAGAGCCCAGTTCTGAATTACAGCATAATACCTTATTCAAACCTCCTCTGCTGGCTGGCTGGTTGATTTTCTTGCACTGAAAAAAAAACACTGAATTCTGGTAGGTCACAATTAGGTAAAAACTGACTAAAGTGAGAAACTAAGTAGCTGGTATGCAACATAATGCAAGTTAACTGCCAAAAGTGAATCAAGAAGTAGAACCAAGAGAACGTTTCCAATTCCATTTACACACATCTAAGATGACTGCCTACAACTGAGGTCTCAATTAAAGAAGTTTACCTTACTCAAATTTACATTTCCTTGGATTTTTAAAGTATGCTAAAATACACATCTTTTCAGAATATTCATGTAGCAAACCCCAAAGATAAAAGAGTAATATGCACCAAAGGAATTCACTTTTACTATCTCCAAAGTTACTGTAATGTAAGTGGCAGCTGTATAAATCCTATCCACTTCCTCACATGATATCTGACAGTTTTCAATATACAAGTGTAAATCCCACTATACTACACATGTTACAAATGTACACCTCCTTGAAACTCATTTCAGCTCTAAGGCTAATTCTCAGTAGAGAAAAAAGATGAAATAAATCTAATAGAAATTACTTGACTTAACTTACAGAGCAAGTCAGTCATCAAATGTCCACCATGGTTTACTGACATCTGCTAGGACATGGTGAGCTCAATCACATGAGTAAATGACATATTTCAATTTTCCTTTTTATGTCCTACTGCAGAAACTCTATTAAAAGGAGTTTCATTCACACCATTAAAAGAACCTCTATTTACTTTAACTATTATGAAGAGCTGTTTTGGTTTTAGTACAAGTTGTGAAAAAACATTTATGGTTTTAACCCTAGACTTGCTTTCTGAAAACAAAGTTACATTTTTGGGGCAGTTTTGTTTTGCAAATTCTTTGCAAACATGAACAACGTACCTCAAAATAAAATAAAAAACCAGCAAAAAAATATAAAAGCATATAAAATAGGTTACAGCTTTTCACACCACATTCTTCAATGAAGAATGTGTGTGCAGCATTTCCAAAGCCGCTTGGGGGGCTAAAGCAATGAAGCATTACCTTTGGAAGGAGGACGAGAAGGACTCTTGCACTACTGAGGCGGTGGCTGGTGGTGTCATCAGGCTGGCTGGGCTGGGAGCAGCAGGAGCAGGCTGAGGTGCTGAAGCAGGTGGGGCAGGAGCAGCAGAACTGGTACACACCGGGGCATGCTCAACAGGGGTACTAATTAGAGTTAAATTAAATAAAACAAGAAGCATTTTAAGAAGGCGCACATTTAAATGTAGAACATAAAACTACTATGTTTGAACCTGCAAACATAGTAGCAGGCTGGGTTACTGAGGAAAAAGCACAATTATGCAAAGGAAAAAAGACATTTGTTCAGCCTTTTCCACTGTGCAGGTAAGACTGTAATGCAGTTTTGGTCCTGTGTGACTGACATTTACCCCAGGGGTTACACAGCACTTTAGTCCTGCTCCCACTGAACCAGTGGTAGGAAATGTGGTGAGCTGGACTTGAATGGTTGCAAAGAGCCTGTCACAAATATTTTGAGCTCAGATAAATTTCATCCAGTATTTACTCCTGCAACTGAAGATAATGTTAGAGTAAACTTTTTGATTAGATGAACAAAAGCAATTTAATAGATACTATCATAGTCCTATATCAGCAGGTTTCCTGCAAATTCTGATAGTCTAGAAATCCAGTAAGCACAGTGTTGTGTTGTGTTCAATCAGTTTCATGCAACACAGGTGGTGGAAAGATGTTTAAAAGAGACCCTTCATCTCTGACTTAAACTCACCTTATATTACACTGGCCAACCCAAAAAATGGTAAGATGTGCTTTGAAACACAGAACAATATACAAAATACAAGGGCAGGATGTAGCATAAAATTTTACTACACTAGTTTTAAAACCACTTGGGTGATGAGCCTGAGTTGTTATCCTTGTGGCCCTCTTGTACTACTGTGGCACAGATAATATGGAACAAAGGAATATTAATGTTTCATTCATTTTTTCTGTATTTGACTGCAAATAAATTAATTGAAATGAATAATGATAATCTGTGTGTATCGTACCCTATGGCCATTTTAGTAACCAACTGAACTACCAGTGCCTTTCATCACCCAGTGCTTATTAACATACTTCAGCCTGAATTCCTCATCTCTTACAGACACACAAATGGGGCAAAGTTATCAGACAGCTTTACAACATAGTTTAGTGAAAACCATCCACTGCTAAGAAAAGAACCAATCTTTTGGGAGGTTCAGTTTATTGTCTTCCATTACCTCATACATGAAATGAAAAAAAAAACCAATATAAAAATCATTGAAAACATTCAAGTTCTTTGATTACTGTTTCAATTATTTTAATATCAACACTTTTTTTAATATCAGAACATTACTGTATGTAGTTGCCTTGTCCATGAGCAGTGGCCTAAGAACATAATGGATATATTTATACTTCTTTATATCTAACCCCTAAGTATATTGCCACATCTCTGCGTTCTTACAAATTACTCCTATAAGGGTGATGGAATTCCATGCTTCTCTTACACAAGATACAAAGAATGCCCAAAATACTCCTTCCTAAGCACAGTAAGTGTCAAATACCAAAAGAAAGCTTACAGTTCCACAACTGTCTCTCAGCCAGCCTTGGCCCTCAAACATTCTCTCAGCATATTTTCCTTAGCAGATTTACCACCCGATGTGCAAATTTTCTGTTTCAGCCATTCTATCTCATAGTTCATTTTCCTTCTCTCAGCAGCACTGACTTGGCCAGTTATACTCCTTGGGACCTACAGTGAGTGCTTGGTACCAGAATTTGAGATACCCCTTGTTCTTCAAGGGTCTGTCCCATTTCCCCACCCTTCTCCTCTTCTTGTATGGTGCAGTTATCTAAATGATGGTGTCTTATTTATTTTCTGTTTGATTAGCTGAAATGGAAGCATGGTTGTTATACCCACAAATTTCAGAGTTCAATGCAACCCCAAACAAAAGCAGAAAATCATTATTTTCTCCCTTATGAATTTCATCTGCAATTATGTACATAATAAGTGAGCTCCTGAAAATACCCAGTTTGCAATTCTGGGTTTCAAAGCATTACACCAAGTTGTCCATCATAACATGCATTTGAAATTCAGATCAGTTTTTCCATCTTGATGCATTTTATGATGTAAGTTCTTCCAATTAACAAACAGACTATCAGTGACAAAGCCTGTGCAGCAGAGCAGCTGTACATTACCCATCACAGCTCTGGGACACAGGAGAGTGTTACTGAGTTTCAATCCCTGTAGGATTTTTTTCCCTGTCAAACAGTAGGAACTGGAATTATCACATTAAAAGGTGGGGAGTCACAATTTAGTACTTACATATCTTTAATTTGGCAAACAGGAAAGGAGTGAAACTATGCTGTACATAAAAACAAATTCTTAAAAACAAACACAAATTAGGATTCCACCTGTTTTGTCTATTTGCACTCATGTCAAAGGGCATTTGCTACAGATTTCAAAAGATTCAAGACTTCCTCCCTTGAAAAGAACAATGAACTCACTTAACTGTAACAATCTCCAAAATGTTAACCAAAATTCATTATCAATGATATATATATTGAGAAGAAAGCAAAAAAACCCTGAAGGACCCTTATGTGTGGACATGGACCTGTATGGAAACAGATTTGAATGGAACAACCTATGTAAATAAAATAAATGGAAATATGCTGGAATACCTTTTAAAGTTTAAAGGAAATACAAGCAAATTTTATCTTGCATAGTGTTTGTAATTTTTATGTGATTAAAATGTTAAGAGGCTTGATTGCCTTCCTTCGTGGTAGAATATATTAATTAACATAACAAGGAATTAAATAAATATAAATGAAGCAGAGATCTTAAAACTCAGGGTGATTTGCTTATATAAATTAAACGCAGTTGGTAACATTCTCAACTCAGTTTTACAGAAAGATCCCAAGACTAATTTGACTGGTTTTAGTTTAACAACTATAAATTTTAAATAATTTTATTTAGATAGTCAAATAAAATAACCTAACTTTTTTTCTCCTCAAGATTGCCTGCTTTCTAGATTTTCAGTCTGATTTTTTTTTTTTTAGTTCTTCAAGTGCAGCAGAATTTTAAGAACTGATAAATGTGAGTGCTGCTTTATAAAAGAGATGAGCTGTTGCAACACCTTCATTATTATGTGTTTCAGAGGGATTTCTGTTTGGTTTTTAAATGCAATAATTCTGTAGACTATAAATGTTCACAGTACTTTCTGTTTTAAGTAAAATCCCAGGAAATTGAAAAAAAAAATCAAACATCTTCATATTTGTGGTAACAAACATAAAGGTGAGTTAGCTGGATGAATACAAACACACATCTCAGCTGGTTTTCACTCATGAAAAGGAACACAGATCAGTAGAGGTTAAGAGGATAATAATGGTTAACAACCATAATGAGAAAACACAGCAACAAATGCACTCTTAGATTTTAAAAAAAGTAAGTGCAGATTATGCTTCTTTCTCTCAGTAAAGTCCCAAGTTCTGAGACTTTCTGTCCAAATAACAATCAAGTGGATTATCGAAGCAGTACTTAGTCTCCTTTATGTAAGGTATGAAGGTTTTTTTGTTTCTGATCCTCCAATGGATCACTTGTAAAGAATTGAAAATATAGGGAACAAAAATTTAAAAGAATAGAGAAAAAACTATCTCTTATTGTAGCATTTGTGGGAAAAAAGTGCCAGAAAATACGTTTAGAGAAAGTCCTAACATGAAGGAGTTTTGCATTTGAATATGGGAATGTTTGTAGAAATACAGAGAAAACAGAGAAATATCAGCTGCTGCTTCTCTGCTGAGGATGCTTAATGACTGTTGTCTCTGCATTTTATGTGTGATCCTTAAGAGAGCCACTGAAAATATAACACCCACATGAACTAGAAGTTGCTGGAATTTGTAGAACTTGGACACCTTCCTTTTAGGCAATGGGCATTTCCATCTGAAGGAGTTAGAGGTTGTTATTCCCAAACCATTCCAAAGCTCCAAACCAGGTCAGTTATGCAGCTCCACATCACAGTGTACCTTTGGTTACTGGATGAGGTAAGAGGGACTTTCTGGCCAGCAGTGGTGGAGCTGACCTCCCTCTGACTTGTACCCGCTCCAAGCCTCACAGAGCCCCTGGAGGCCACTGGCTTGGCACTGTCAGTGTTGGCATCCCTGGTGGGTGGTTTGGGAGGATGCCAAATACTGGAGGTCACACACTGGGGCACATGCGCAGTAACCGTAGGCCTGGGTGACAGAGATCACAAGGGGGTTGTGAATGAGGCATTTCCTAGGGAATGAGGTATTTGAGGAGGAGATGGAATTCCAGCCACAGAAGAAGCTAGAGATTATAATGGTATTGCAGATGAAGTAATGACAAATCTTGATAGTTCATCAGTTTATTATGCTTAAGACCAGGAATGGCTTGAAGAATTAAAAAGGTACCTCGTGTTAAATCTGGATACCAAAATAAGGCACATGGCAAGGCTGTGTTGATAATGGAGATGGAAAAAAGCTATGGTATGACAAATCACACAAGATTAAGGCAATGCAGTATGGCACTAACACAGTCACATATCAGAAATTGCTCCTGGTAAAATATAATAACAATTAAAAGTAAAGGAGATATCAGTGGAGCAGCTGCATAGTCCAGTACATGGCTTTACACAAGTGAAACTTTTGGTGAAAAGGTAACATGTGTTGCTTGCTTTATACACTTTAATTTATATATAGGAATCAAGGTGTTTATTTTCTTCTATTTTCATAATTAATTCAAAAATAAAAATCAATTTCCCCTACTATTTCAAGTGGCAGCTGCCATTGCTTGTATCACTAGTAAAAAATAATACTTGCACTCAGATTTTAACTCTGTGCAACCTTTGTTCAAACGTGAGCAGTAAAAGAAAAAATATAACAAGTAGTTGCACGTTCTGAGGCAGGAATCAATGACACAGAAGAAGGCAGTAAAAGAGAATTCTTTTCATGACAAACTAGTAAGGGGCATTTCTTTGCTTCATGAAACTATTGGTCAGATTCACTCAAGAAGTACCTGTGTATCAGTACTTGTGTGGTTTAGTACATGAACTAATGGAAAACAACACATTTCTATATGGAACTGCAAAATGTGCCATCCTTTGGGAGAAAACAATTTGACACAAAAGAACTTACTTAGAGAGACACTATGTTTTGAGGATCAATCAAGATATGCAAGAATCTGACATATAAATGTTCTTAAAATACCAACAAGATAATCTTATTTAGAGTTTAAAAATACCTTAAACCATCTTATCAAAGCTTAAAATGAAAACAGTTCTCAAAACTCCATCACAAATTGACAATACTCCATATAAGGAATATTTGATAAAAACTTCTTATTTTTCAGGTTTGTAAATTCTGAGAAATATGATCCCCACCTGTCCAGTGTCACAATGCTTCTTGAAGTCTGCATTAGAAAGAAATGTTTAATAAACTCACTTAGCTGAAGCCTCCACACTCATCATCTGTCCAAACAGTAATACGGGGATTGTGGAAATAAACTCTTAGTAGGAAGTAAGTCAAACACAGCAAACATTACCTGTTTTCTGATGCTGCTGCAACATTTTCCTTGTCTCTGTGAAAGGAGGGATACAGAATGAATGAAGTAAATGCAATTGCCAGCAGTGGCAACAAAACCCACCCAAAAACAACCAGGGAGATAGAAAATGAGTTGAGGAGAAATGTTTGGTTGCAAAAAGCATCCTAGAGTGGTTGCTCATAAATATAGTTGTGAGAAATCTCTTCGGCTTTTCAGATGAAACCCACCAAATGTACAAGTTTACTGTATGCTTCTTATCAGTTGCAAACAACTTCATTTCAATAATAAAGTAAAAGGAAAATTAACAGTTACAAATTAGACATTGTATGTGTGTATGTAATTTCAGTAGTTTTGACTTTATTAAGCTCCCTTAAAAAAAAAAAAATCAGTAATATTCCAGCAGAACATACTTTGATGCCAAATCCAAGCAGTAAAAACAATCAGACTTGGGCAATCCTCAAGGATCTGGTATTTTGAAGTTATAAGCAGTTAAATGGGTAACAAAGGCTCACAGAAGACAGACTTCTTATGCTTGGTAGCACCTAAAAATTCTCAGTGCTATTGAAGTATTATTCTTCTCAATGTAAATCAGATCAGAACCAATTCCTTCACTGACAATTCCTTCAATTAGCAATCATTCCTTCATTGAGATGAGGAGTCCATCAGCCTCGATTTCTCTGAGAGAACAGGGCTGTTACTCCGTGCACATGCTTACAAAAGTAACTGATCAGTTTAAGTCCAAGCAATTGTGTATCTGTAAGAACTTAAGACAAGTATTCTCGTAAGGAATAGAATCTGTTAACCTTAAACTCCTAAGTTTGAAATCCAGTTAGTCAAATAATTGAGATAGTATCAATATTTAGCAACTTAGTGGGTGGTTGCATCCTTCCTATTTAATGAATTTGCTGAAATTTCAATAGGTTTAAAGCTGAAATATACCAAATGAGGACATTTTTCCTAACTGGGAACTAAAATTACAAAACACAAAGCAAATGTCCTCATTCACCCAATTGAACCTTCTTTGTAAAGCATCCTTTGAAAAAGAAAAAAGGAATACATGTGGGCACCAATCATTAACTTACATTATGTTTGGAAGGCTATTCTTAAAATTTTCCTCATTATTAGTAGCATTTTATGTATTTCTCTGTGTTTATGTACTTACAGATACATATGTATGTACAGTCACATACTCTTTCCTTAGGTCAGTTCCAATAAAGTTATAAAATTGAATCCAGTTTAGAGAGCACCTATGCCCAAATCTTTGCTGATCTACAAATTTTTAAAACCTCTAACTAAAATGTAATGTCTAAAATATATGAATCAAAGGCAGATTTTCAAACCCAGAAGTGGATCTGAAATGCCCCTCATACATTGCTGCCTAAGAATGTTCCTGTGGTCGGTATGAAAGAGCCTCTCTTATAACCAGATAGATCAATGAGATCAACCAGCTCACCACTCTGAAGCAATGAGGAACCAAACACTGTCTTTATGTAACCCAGTTGTGAGTTCATTGCAACGTCACGTACAGGAAAGCCAGGGTGAAACAAGGTAGAGGAGGATGGATTAAAGACTGTGTGGGGGAAGAGTTAGTACATCCAGAGCCACAGTCATGCAAGAATGTTAAAAACCACAGTCACAGCCCGAGAGAAATAAAGCATTGCTTATTTCCAGCATTACCAAATACTCTACAAGAAGTTACAGCCAAGACCACAAGGCAGGCAGCTGGGGGCAGGCTGAAGCAGCATTAAGCCTCTGTTATTATTAATCTAATCCAAACTATTCTGCTCCACTAGCTGTGGCCACATTGAAGAAGGGAAAAAAAGTCATTTGACTTTGAAGTCAGGATTTCACAAACGTTTTTTCCCCAAGTGTACAAAATAGGATGATGTTCCATGATGACGGCAGGGGAGTTGTGAAGGTGAAAAAGAGAGAGAGAAGTATACTAAAAATACTTCCAGAGAATAAAGCAAAGGAAAAGGCAGAGAGTAAAGGGAAAGATGAGTTCAGAGGCACACAGTACTTCATGGTTTTGCTTCCAGGAACTATTTCTCTTCCCAGTCAACAGGAGTAATGCCCATTTGGTTAACAATAAGAAAGGTTCAAGATCAGTTGTGCCTCTTATTGGCAATACTTGCATTTTGAGGAACAGGCTATTGGATTTCTGGCATTTATAATCAAATACTTTTTCTAACTAAATGCAGAAATAATTTTACTTGCGAGTCAATTACATCCCTGGGGCAGGCTCAGTAAGGTCAATGCCTTTGCCACTTGAAACAATTTGGCTCAGAATATTATGAGCAGTTTGTATCTCTGTGGCTACACAATCTGCTCCAATAACTGACCGTAGTGGACAATAGTTTTGAGCTATCTGGGAGACATTTAAAATTAATGTCTTCTTTTTTTTTTTTTTTTCTTCAATCTGCATCCCTTTTATTCCCCTCTGAAATGGCTTTTGATAGAAGGGCCTTAGTCAATGACTGCTCTGAGAAAACAGTGCAACTCCCACAGATTTCCTTCAATGTTGGACGTACATCTCAAGCAAGAATTATTTATGCAATATACTGCCTTCCCAGTTACATGGTACATTATATACAGTGGAAATATTGAAATGTTTCCTTCTCAAAAATCTGCTTCATGATATGGTCACAGAGACAGAGTGAATGAAAATATAGAAGTAGAGTCTTTCCACCCACACACCAGCAAGAACTGGTGTAACAGAACAAAAAACTCATTTGCAAGCCAAGCTTGTGTGTGCTGTTGGATCCTAAAAAGAGCCTGGAAAAACTTTGAAGAGTTTCCAATGAGTATATTAAATCTGAACTGTATGAACTGGACATTGGAATACTTTCCCATTCTACTTTGTTTTTTGGAAACCAAATGTAAAAGATTCCCAAACATGAACATGTAACAAGCAAGCCAAAATGTGGAGGTTGTGCACCCTTCCATCTGCCTTCTCTTTAGGTAGTACCTAAAGAGTGTATGAGGACCTGATGACATAAGAAACATGAGGCATCCCAAGAACCACATGGTCCTTCAACTACTTTCTGTCTTTCAGTTCTGAAGCAGTAAGTGAATACTTTGAGATTTTTTTCTCTGTAGTCTCATGGAGCAAGACTTTTTTCTCATTTTACAAATAAGAAACTAAAACTTAATAAATTTGCTCATGGTCAAAAAGAAAGTCCACAGCAGGGCAAAGACCTGAATCCCAGCTGAGTATTTAAAATATCAGCTCACCCTCTTTAATGACAGGTTATAGATTTGTTAGTAAATATGTCTATTGAGTTTATCAGTATTTTCCTGTATTGGTTATCCAGTAGTGTTCTATAGAGCCTGACAGATATATACTGGCCTTTTTTTAAAGGGGAAATAGATGTACAGATTATTAGGGTCTATATCTATTGAAATTAAACATTCTGTTTTTCTAGTAGTATGGTGTGGATTGGTAGGATTTAGACTTACCATAGCTTTCATCCTAACATGTAGTTATACTTACATAAGCATATTTGCCTACAAATAAAATTTCCTTTTAAGAAGTAGAAGTTACAAAATAACTTTAAAATAAATTCTTATAGAGTGTCTGGGATTCTGAAAGTTATTTTGTAATTGCCTTTCAAACATTTTTTGTCTCAAAGGCATGAGACACTGACACTGTTGAAAACTGCACACTGAGCTAGACTAACTGCTGTTCTGATCCAACGAGGCTACTTCTACCTTTCTGTGTTTGCAGCTGAGAACTTTTCCATGGTCAGAGGACTATAAAACTGTTGAGGACGTTTGTCTTTTCCCCTCCCTGCTATATTTTTGTTATTTTAACACAGACACTGGAAGACACACAAAGAAATCATAGGCAGTTAAGTGGAGAGGACAGAAGACAACTATCATGCTGGTTTACTTAAAACTTTAGCTCGGGATCAGGAGAAAGGGATAGAAGAGCTGGTCTCTCTTTTTCAGCCACTGTAGTTAAGAATGTCAGCAGCCCACGCCAAAACAATTGCAACATATCCTACTAGTGTGTCTGCTTTCCAAAACAGGGAAGTACATTACTCCCAGAAGGTATCCTGGCTTGTGCAGACAGTGCCACAGAACAGGAAAAGCATTATCATAGATTCAGTGGAAAACAACTCATTCTCAACAAGTAGTATGGAACTCAGGCAAAGCAGCTCACTAAAGTCAAAGCAAAGTGAATGCATTTTAGTGGCAGCTGCAGGTTTACTGTTAAATGTAACAGCCACATAATAAAGGCAGCTGGGCACACAGCAGCATCAGTGCTGGGGAAAGGTAAGGGAACTCTTTTCCAACATTTGCTGAGTGGTATTTGGCATGCAAGTACACATACTCCCATTTTAAATCACCAGCAACTGCAAAATTCTGAGCACGTGTAGCAATTTGAGCTGGGATTAATTCACGTGATTATTCTCTATTTGGCCTTAAGTGTGCAACTGGATTTAACTGAATGATTTGCTCTTGCTTTTTATAGCCCCACTGGTAAAGTGCAGGTATCTGTCACCAGGCACCTCAGCATGGGATCTGGACTTTCAGTCTGTGTTTGTGACCATTACAGACAAAACCAGTGCACAACAGGTTGAGGTTTTGTATGCCAGAAAACAATTCCCCTTTCACTGAAATGTTCTTTCTCATCATGACTTCACTTTTCTCCAGGGAAGCTGAGAGTAGAACAAGAACCCAGAGGTCTCAATTTCAGCTGGTAGTTCTTTTAGACCTACTCTTTAGTTTGTGCACATAGATAAGAAAATTCATACTTCCTGTACATGACATTATGCTAAGTTTGAAGCTGCCTTTGAAATACAGCAATGTATTTGTGCTGTTCAATTCCTTAATTAACTAAGTGATATGAATTAGAACAGTTGTCATTCTCTCAGAATGTGCATTACATTTCATCTCCAACTCTCAAGGATTTTCTTACCTTCCCTCTCTCTGATTTGTAATCATTTAACATTCTGGGTCGGCTACAAAAAAATGCTTACATGGAAATGAACTATTAGGAAGTTATTAGTACTTAGGGTAATTTTGCTGACATTAATGCAATTTAGAAGCAGAATAAAAGGAAGCAGTGCCAGTGCTATGCTCCAGCACACCCTTAAACAAGGCTCTGTGAGCCAGGCTGATGATCCACAGACCACAAGTGAGTGCCTCTGAGTTACAATGCCTATTGGTAAGCCTGCTGCATGTTAAAACTGCTTCTCCCTTGTTGGACTGAAGGCAATGCAAGGAACCAGTCAGAGAGAAAGGCAGCACCAGACACTGGTGTCTTGGTTAGACACCTGCATCAGCTGCAGGAGGCATATGAGAATTTTAGAGGTTGCACAGTAGGAATGAAAGTTAATGGTAATTCCTGCTCATGCAAAAGTTACATGGAGGACAGGAACATGCAGGACACTGAGATGGTAAAGACAAGATGTTACATAGAGGTCAGTACACCCACTCCCAAAATTGAATCTTGAGCTTTAACAAGCTCTGTTAGCTCATGCATTACTTTCTCTATGAACTATTTTGAGAAAAGCTTCCTGGTATTTTCTAATTGCATGTGGAGTCCTCACTCTTTCAATTTTAAGTGGGTACATTCAAGTGGATACACTGTACCCTACAGCCTTGGATCAACTTGTTCTACAGGGAACTGGCTTGAAAACAAGAGATTTATGATCTCTAAATAACCATTTTCCCCCCACAGAACCTCCAGAAGTATTTTGAGGAAGAAAGACTTTGTATTTGACTAATTTTCTTTTCTGATTTCACTCAGAATTCCATGGAGACAATGGAATTATTTCACCATCCCTACGCTTTCATTGCTCTTTAGGTGCTAAAAGGCAAGCAGGGATCAGAATATGTTAAGTTGATGTGCTTATTATCCTTTATTGCAGTTATGTTCCTTAAGTGAGAAATCTACCTAGAGAAGTCTGCTTTATTTTATTGGCTGTTGGGGAAAGATAAGGTATGTCTTTCAAAAGGATTTTGGTAATCTGAGTGGCACATAAATAGGCGGGTTTTGGCAACTGGGAGGTCAGCAGTGCTAATCACTGGAAATTTTGGCCAACTAAGGAAGGGAATCAAAGTGCCTTAGCTTGCCGTGGTGAAGTGAGATGGCTTTGATAAGCAGCAATAGAACAAAGGATGTTATTGGGCTCGAGAGCAAATTTTAGTCAATTAATTTTCATGTATACTGCAGAAAGCTGTCAACTAAAGGGAAATGGGTTAAAGGAAGCAATTATCTGGCAATACCATGTAACAAACTTCTAGTTTTTTAAACTTTCCAGACTAAGATTTGTATAAGTATCCAGGCGTTTTCTGGTACCCACAACGATAGTCCCAGTCACTGAAACTCAGGGCAGACACTGCTAAAGAAGTCAAAATCAACTTAGTTCCTGTGGGAACCTGACTGCACAAGTGAAAAATTGATGTCACCTCACCTGCCCCTGAGGAAGGATTCAAAAAGGCTCTCTGATATGCAAGAGTTGGACTTTACAAAAGTGATAAAGCAGTCCCTAAAATACTTATTCCTTTCTATGGAAGATACACTCCGTCCAGCTGTGGATGATGAGAAAGTGCAATGAACTGACCTCTGTATTTATTGCTTAGCAAAAACATCCTGTCCTTCCTGTGCAGGCAGCGTGAGAAGAGGGTGACAAGGGAAAGAGCCACAGAACCTTTCTCCTTTTGCCATTTTGCCATGCAGGAAAGGAAGACAGGTCAAGTTCTCATACCCACTCTCCTAAAGTCACACTCTAGCCATGTCCCATCAGCACACACACATGCAGTCAGTATTACTGCTGCAGATTAAGCACTGCAGGAGGTGAGCACAAGGCAGGGCAGTAGGATTCAGGAAACAGGTTAGTTTAGATCCAACAGTCTTGTACCACAGCAGAAAATGAGCATGTCCCTGTGCCATAACCAGACAAGCAGATTTACCTGGAAGGCCTTTTGGTTTTGATTTCCTACTGGCATCAGCTTTGCTGTATCTTCATTAAATGCTTATAAGACTATGCTTCACTGGCAATATTGGGAAGGGCAGGGGGTGAATATCACTACCCACATCCTGCATTTTACTTTATTTTTGTCACGGAGGTTATTTGTAAGACAGTATTGTCACTGACCCTTGTCCTCTGCTCAGCAGAGCACTCACAGATCAAAATATATTCAGCATGGGACAGATACACCTGCTTATCATCAGTTCTGTTTTGAAGAATTACAGGACTTATTGAGTCTTCAATCAGGAGCCTATTTTAAGCCTCACTGTCACTAATTGTGAATAATCTTCCTAGGCAAAACAGCAGATTCCTGCAAATGGTCAGGAAACACTGCAAGATGGGGTTGGTCAGTCAGAAGGCACATACAGTGAGATAAGCCTGAACACACTAAAAATAGAGTAAAACCAGGCCAGACTTGACCTTTTGCTAGAACAAAGCTACTGTTTCATCAAAGCTGTTAATGCTTTCTTATCAGACCTAATTCTGTTACAGTCTTTAGCAGTGGTATGTAGTGGAATGCAAAATCCAGTCCAATTCCTCGACTTTCCAAAGTCTGCCTCCTACTCGGGAAGCCAAACCGAGGCCTCTTCATAGTTACATGGAAGAAAATCCATAACATTCACTTTTTGGACTTCAAGATTGCCATGACAACATAAAGGAAGATATCTGAGGAGCAAGAGCTGAGGAATAACTAGTCTAAATATAAACAAGAAATGGAATACAGATATTTGACTGACAGGTAATACACTTGGAAGATATTTTAAAAGGGACTGGATTAAGCAGTAGAAAAATATTGTAGTGAAAATCTTAACAGAGGAATTAATGAAAGCACCTTCACAAAAGGTCTTTAACATTGCAGAAGTTCCAAAAGCCACCAAATCAAGATTTTTTTTTTTCCATTACTATTTTTTTTCCTGTAACTACATAAAGAATAGAAATTCTATAAGCTTGGACAGTGTTTATATTCCTCTTTGTATTCTCCAGAAAAGAGGATTAAAACTATTACTCTATATGATTACATGGTTTATATGCATGAATTTTTATCATTAAATCCACTGAAGCAGAGCTAAGGGGAAGGGGTTCCTTAACTACATTTCCATTAATTTAATATTTGACCAAATTATTAATAAAAATACCTTTCAAAATACCATTAAGTGTAAGCATTGAGATATAATCTAGACATTCTCTTTTTCGTTATAACACAATGCACTAGGGCTATTTGAAACAAGTAGTGTCTGTACTATGTTCACAAAACATTAAGGATACACAATTCCTATTTAAGTGAAGAGATTGTGTTACTGCTCATTCAGAAAAACATCTAATTTGATTGAAAATTAGAACCAGAAGATTTTTTACTTAGGTACTTTTAATGTTTATGCAAAAACTTAACTGCCTATTGATGCCTTTAATTCTATCGAAATTTCCCATATATAAATAAAATTCACCACCACTTTGGTTCACCGAAGTTTGATCTTGGCAATGTTCAAGAAAAGTTAAAATGTTGCTCTTATTTCATGCAGTGCTGCTGATTTTCCCCAGGCACGAGTATGATGGCATGATCAGAGTCTGTCTGTGTTCCCTTAAGGAAAGTATAAACCTATGTTGTATATTAAGTAGCGTGTTTACAGAATTGCTATGGTACTTAGCTAAGAAAAGTAAAATGCTTTTCAAAAGGAAGTAGTGCTCATATACTCTTTAATAATACTCAAGAATTGCTTTTTTAAAAATATGTATGATAGCCCTTTAAGTACTCCAGTATTTGGTTGATTCATGCAAAATTCTCCATAAACAGTAGCTTTTCCTTCCTTCTATAACACAGAAAAAGAATGGGAGTTTGAATGAACTTGGTTCCTGTATGGACTGCTGATACAAATTTGGAAGCAGTGAAAGTGCAGAGTTTCAATCTGATCTCATGCACTAATTAATCCCTTTGATCAGAACTACTGCTACCACAAAAAGGTATTTAATTTGCAGTTTATAGAAGTTAGTGAAAAAAAAAATACTACTGGCAGCCAGCAGGCCTGTGGCAGAGTCAGTCACTGCAGAGACCAAGCAATGTCTCAGCACAGAAACTTCTGCCTCAGTCAGTGTTAAGGACTCCCAACGCAGCCTGTGGAGGGATTACATCAACTGTTCCTATGGAAACCACAAACTGTTTAATGTAGTTGCATTTTTTGTTTCATATGATGATCAGAGCGCAAACTAGAAAGGAAAGTGACATTGCTCTTGATGTACTTCAGAGGGAAAACAGAGTATTTGGGAGCCTTTACCAGAGGTTTACCGTGTCTCAACTGACACAGCTTGTAAAAGCAAAGAATTGTAATGTTGAAATAAAAAGATGTCAATCTAAGCACCAGCAATGTCTCAAGTGCCTTTGCTGTGGAGACAAAGCAATATTTACTGCCAGAAAATGCAAATTATTTGAATGGAAATACTAAACAATATTATCAATAGGTTGCCTTCTAACATCTATGTTTTGTTTGCATTCAAACCTAGGAAAATATTTTGTTCATTTCTGTTGTTATTTCAACTGCTTTGTCAGGTTTATTCTAATTTGTACAACTTAGAGGTCAATCATAATTATAGCTAATAATGGAAAGCTTTTTGACCAAATTTTCTATGTGGGAATGAAAAATTCTCCTTTCAATAATCAGTTGAAGCAGTTACTGTTTTAAAACAGAGTAAAATACTATGCAAAACAGGCACATAATTATTTTAGTTTTACAACCTTTTATTTCAGATAAAGCATGCTGCTATATACAGAAAAAATGTGGGCCAAAGCAAGAGCAATACAGAATGGGCAACATACTCCTTAAAACTTAAAAGATGCTTTTAAAAGCTTCAGTGCACCAGTAGTATGATATGTTCCTCTCACTCCTAAATCACCTCTAGCAAAATGTCATTTCCTTGGAGATCCTGAGCAAACCCAGCTATCTCTCACTTTTATATAATGATAAATTCAAGTTTCCAACACAAAACTTGGAGCAACGGTTTCAGGAAATGACTTGTACCAGTATAATATATTGAAGAAATATAACTTCACATTGCTAATATCTTATTTCAAACAGTATCATTCAACTATGCAAACTAAGTATGTTGTACATTTAACAACGTCTAGGCCAGTCAGTTTTCCTTTTCAACTTACTTTCTCCTACTTCATTATCTTTACAGCAGTAAAACTCCATAAAAGTCTCATTCTTCTTCCTCCTAAAGAAATATTATCAGGAACTTTCCTCCATTTTCTTCTAGAATTAAAGCCAAGAGACTACAATAGTGATATTTTCCTGTATACTGAAGTTTGAGATAGTAAAGGAATAAAGCTAAACTACTTTATAATGAAGAATATGAACTGGGCTGTATCACTATTTTGAGTTGTGGTGACAGTGAATGGCTACCAGGCTACCAACAGAAAGCTACAGAGCGAGGCCCAGCAGTGCGTGTGACACGCTCAGGCTCCAGCTCAGCACAGCAGTGAATGTTGGACTGTAACCCTGTCTGTGTTTGCCCACTGAGCTGGGCCTTTAACTTTTGACATTAAGGAGCTGCGCGGACAGGCCGTGATGCCAGTTGCGCAATTTGGCAAAGCGTGGGCTGTTACGTTCCGTTTCAAACCTCTCCCTGTGGCATGAAGAAAGAGAGAGAGAGAGAGAGAGAGACAGAGAAAGACAGAGAGAGACACACACAGAAGAAAGAAAGGAGGGAGAAAGAAAGGGGTTAGGGACCATGGCTACCACTCCCCTGCCTTATAACTAGGGCAATGGCAATTTATTTGGATTTTCTCCTCAGCTTTCCAACCAGCACAGTGAAGGCTGGGTGATGCTTTTGAGACCATGTATGAAAGGTTTTGCAGTTGTTGATTTCTGAGAAATAACTTGATACAACTTCTTATTCTTTGACTTGTGCTTGGTATTACAGGGCTGCTTTTGCTAGAAATGCAGTGTAATCCCATTGTTTTCCTGCCAGCAGTTTCTCTTGGCTTGTCCCTCCCTCCCCATCAGCTGAGCAGTCAGTGAAAGTTAACTCATACAAGTGCAAAACGAATGCAGATATTTGCCATTCAGTAGCACCTATACATACATTACAGCCCATATACAACCTGCTGTCCTTCCAGCAAGGACCATCGCCGTCAGGTTTCAGCAGTTTTTTTCTACAGCTTTTCTCAGCATTAGTGAGTATTAGTGTTAACATTTGCATAAAAATTTCTGGTCATTGGTGTTACAAAGCAGAACAACATGGATTTTCAAAGCAGAGTCCTGTGAAATACTGGTCCCCTCCTGCCACCCCCAGCTACCTCTGACTGCACACTGGGGCTGTCAAGCCATGTTGAGCACCCCTCAGGTTTTAACCTTTTCTAGACACTGTATCGTTTAAATTCAGGTTTTGTAAATAAAAAGGGGAAGAAGGAGGATGTGAGATGAGAGCACAGTCAAGAAGAAGTATAACAAACACAATGGAAAATAAAGCATTCTTGTTATTTGCGAAATGGATTTGAGTCATTACAAACAAGGTAATTTTTTCCTCATTATTTACACTTAAAACACAAGATAATTAATTGTGTTAATGCAGTGGAACTTGAGTGTGAAACCAGACAAACAGAAATGAGCAGACTGGGCTGATTTTACTCCTCAGGCTAAAGAAAGCACAAAACAATAAACAGAGTAAATGCCAACAAATTCACTGATATTTCTAAGTGTTCTGTTCTTAACACAATGTCATGCAAGTAACACTACTAAAGGAGTCTTTACATATGACTTTTCAAACTATCTTTTAAGCTTTTAAGTAATTAAAAGATATAAAGTATTCCTAGCTGCAACTTCATAATGGCATTTTTTTCCAGTTACACCAGAGGGTACCAGCTACAGTGCTCCTGACATGTAATTTAAGAATTCCCTTACTGCTTTCAAGGAAAAGGTACTCAGAGACATGTGCTTGGCTTGAAATGGGTCCGATCTTTCCAGAAAATATTCCACAACAATCATCACACCAGCAATGGAAAGTTTTCATATCAAGTTATAATCTCATGTGTGCTTTCAAAATAGCAGCAACCTGAGCAAGGGACAGTCACGCAATGAACTCATTAATGTTAACTGAAAGGAACATTCTGACACCCAAAAATGCCCATGTCTTATGGGTTCCTGTCAGAGGATATGCCATAAAGTTAGAAACAGCAATCTAGAAGTGACTATTTTTATATAAAACAGTTCTGCCAAAAATAAGCTGCAAATATCCCCCCTTGCCCCCCAGGTGTTTGGGAGAAACCTGATCACCATTTCATGCAGTTTTTGCTGCTGACTACACTGAAGAGCTGACACAATGAGACAGCAGAAGCCACTGCAGAGAGATTGCTCACAGCATGCCCTGAGACCAAAATTCCACATCCTCCAAAATCTCTGGCAGTTTAACTTTTGAAACATGAAGGACTTTTCCAGAACACCAGTACAGCATGAGATTAATGCAACCCTGCTCCTGGCAAGACTCAGGTTCCACAGTTCCATGGAAAACTTTTGCTTTCAGGAACCCAGGAAACCTTCCAGATGATCTCAAACTGTGGGCATGGAGAAAGGTATGGTTATACAGGCTGTCTGGAGTAGATACTGAAGAGGACTTTCTACTCCATTATTGTTCTGGAAGAGCAGAGTTCAAGCATGGAGTCTGTGCATCTGGCATTATTTACAAGGCCACAAGTGGCATGAACCTTCCCCAGAAATGAAACAGAAGGGGTCCAGTGGGCCCCAAAGAGCAGTACATGATGGATGGATGCATGCACAACCAGGGCTTTTGCTACCACATCTCCAGTGGAGTGTGAGCAATGTTTGAGGCAGGTAGCAACACACCCACATGGGCAGGCACTGACAGTGAGGTAGGAAGGAGACTCCATTTCATTCCTTGCACCAGAGCTCGCACCAGTTGCACTGCACCGTGTAACTGCCTAGTATATGTTTCCTTCATCTCTTACCAATGAATGCCCTTAAGCCTGTTCAGCTGTGCCTAAACACAGCCAGAACTGTCCTTGGGGAAAAAAGGGATAACACAGTGAAACCTCGGCACTGCAGGGGACATGCAAGGCCCAGAATATATAGTCAAGTACTTCAAGAGAGAACCTGCAATTTACACATGTTGATGGGTTATTTACTAATAATTATTGTCAACATATCTGATACTACCTAAAGTTTCTGGTATCCAGTATTTTCCAAAGCCACAGACTATGCCTAGAAAGGCTATTTCTTTAAAACAACATATTACTCTCAGATGTGAATGGGGGACTCTTAAGTGTAGCACAATGCTTTAAATCCCATCGTAGCACGGATTTGGATGTGGGCTATTACATCAAAACAGATAATGCACAATACATTTAATGAGAATTAGGCTTGCACATTTGAGGGAAGAAATAAATCCCTGACAAGCCTGATGTTTGGGCACTCAGCCATGAACTTGGGTGAACTGCAATGAAAGGTTTATAGCAAACATCAGCTGAAAGCACACTTGTATTCTCACAGGGAAGATAGTGGATTTCTTTCTCACTGATTCAACATTTGTAACTTGCACTGTGATCAAAAGCTCAGAACCTTTAAAGAAGCCATATGGCAGTAAAAAGAAAAAAGGAAAGAAAAAGAAAAGGAGGTGGATTAGAGTAACTCATGTGAAACAGGGATTTGAAGTATGCAAACAGAAAATAAGGCTTACATGCAGGATGCTCTTGATTCAACTGCAGGTTTTAAGCTCAGCATAAGAATCTCTAATACATCTATTTCCTGGCTATGCAGGATGATGATAAATCTTTAATTCCATCTCTGAACATATCCACTGTTTAAGTGGTTTTGATACATCACATGAAACAAATACGTTTATCCATTAGCAAAAGCAGTCCTGTGCTTCCATATTCTACAAATTTGGGTCATATTTATTCCAAACAAAACATAAGCTAACGATTATGGGTATGGATGGAAACAACTCCTTTACTGTGTCCTTTAAGGAGAATCAATTGTCAATCAGAGGGTCATCCAAATAAATTGCTCACAAATTTCAGCACTATCACAACATGTATTTTCATCCAGTTACACAATCAAGTAGTTACACAGAGCTGGGAATTCATCACATTCACACATCCAGAAAAGTACGGGAAAGTTGCATGAGCAGAGAGCTTTCAGATTTGAACACACACTCCAAGAATTTTGCACTGTCTTTCCTAAAAACATGCTAATTTGTTATCCTTCTCATTCAAATGCCTCTCACTGATAGCATTTTAATATTAGTGATTTTTGAGTAAATGTATTAGAATATTCTAGGACTAAAATATCATAAAGGAGGTTGATATTAATGCCATTTCAAAACATTATTGGGTTATCAGGAAGGATAAAGCCATATTTTTCACAGGGAGTTGCCTACCTTGACCTCCTCAGGGCTTCTTCATCTGGATCTTGCACTGTAGACAAAAAATGTTTCAGTTAAAGAAATACAGAAAGCAAGAAAGCAATTGGCTTTATGATGAAATTATAAATTTCTTAGAAACATATTAAAAGCCTATCTAAGGAGCATTCACGCTGACTTTGCAGCAGTGGAATTTTTAAGAACATCATGAGGAGCAGCAGTTCCCTGGAGATAGGAAGGAGGATGTTAGGAGGAAAATAGCTATTACAACTACTTTGTCATTCATTTATTAGCAGTGTTTCACAGCTGTAGGCAATGATTCTACAGAGACCTCCTGCTGTTTGGCAGGAAAGTGTAAGAGGCATCAGCAGCAGATTCACAGGAGGAGGAAATACTATTTTCCCCTGATGTGGGAAAGGGCCTTGAACTTCCTTATCTCTAGATCAGATCCAGCTGTGAGGTTAGCACCAGGTGGTCAGAAAAACATTTCCATAGGCAACAAGCAACAAAATTCAAGCTCCTGTGACCTTCATAGCAGATCTAGGTTTAGATAACAGGGCTGATAGAACCACAGAGTCAGTACAAATGGTGATCCGTGATTTACTTTTTTTTGACCTCTAGAACTCACTTCTGTAAAAGACTGTTACAAGCAACAGGACTTATTTTTTCATTTTTCCTAATAAATGCACAGCTTTGTATGTCCAGGCTGCTATAGAACAAAAAATTGCACTGCAGAGATTTGATTTGTAAGTAGAAAGAACTATGGGGTCCCAAATGCTCTTTTACTGTACAGTCTGTTTTATGGTGACACCCCAGGCAGATCAAAGAATTTTCTTCACAAAGCATAAGGTGAGACTGTACACTTTGATTTCCTAGTTGTCTCAAGTTACATCCAGGATCTTATCCCTCACTGACAACTCCATGAATCTGGACACGAGTCTTCCTTGAGTATCAGTGGCCAATACAGGGCAATACATAAAGGCACGAATCTACAATCAGGATGAGGAGGATGTTTTGTTATTCAACTTACTGTACTCGGTTCCAGTCATCTGGGCCAGGATGCGGAAGGACTTGGACTGCAGGTTGGCCGAGCGGCGGCTCCAGTCCTCACTCTCGTCTTCAGGCTTGTTCTGAGTTTTAAGCACAGCCTGATACACGGGGGAGGCACTGTCTACATGAGGGTCTTTAAGAGGAAGGGTACTGCAATTCAGAAAGTGAAACGTTGTGAAACAGCACCTGGTGCCTTTCCTCCCAACCTCCCTGGTCTCAGCTTATCCCCCAGAATAACAGCAATCCACAACAAGGCTTTGAAAGTACCACTTCTTAAAAACCCACATAGATCAATTTTATGTTATCGCTCATTCTGTCTTTGAAATGGCCTGTTTATCATCCAATCTGCATATTCAAAACAGCATAAAAATGCTTGGAAATATCTGTTCATGACTCCTCAGGCCTACAGTGGTTAGAATAACATGTGGTGATAAAGGAGGCAAAAACATTAGTTTCTCTGAGCTTTCTTGTCCCATATTATTTCTCATAAAAATGACTGCATGTTGATACTCTTTTATGTTATGTCTTTAAATTACAGTGTTGGGCCAGTGTACTTTATGGTTGTAATTAGAAATAAAACCCATATTTCATTATAAAAGTAATGTGGTAGGCTTTTATAGCTTTTTCTAGAGATGATTCTTTGTCAAACTCTGAATTAAACTTCCATCTTCCATAACTCTGAATTCACTGTCTACTAAACCTGCAAAGCAAAAGAATTCTAGACTTGTACTTAAGACTTGCATACATATACTGTACCTGAAATCTTTAACAACAAAATGTATCTCAGAGTCTTACAACATGTCTAATTATCTGGCAAAGTGATATATCCAGGAAAACACTTTCAATTGTGCACACCTAGAATCAAAGTTCCAAGGGTCTGTAGCGCAAGTGAGGCATCCTCTCTGATTTATGATGTAAGCTAGAAACAGGCTTAGTAACTTAATAGTGCTTTTTTCCCCCGTGAAAATAACTTCTGCATAGCATATTAAAACTAACTCTTAACAGAGCTGCAGGAATATACACTGAGGGAATGATCTGTGCTTGGAGTAACTTGGCTCCATGGCTTTTCTACATATAAGGTCTATTTCTGAAGCAAGTGATTTATTGTAACAACTTTAACTTGGTATTACATACAGAGCTTTCCAAGCAGCAAGCTCAACTTCAGGAAAACTGAGAAATGGTTCTTTTAAAATTAAGGGCCATTTGGTCCAACTAAGTCACTGCTATAAAGTTCCAGGAGTAGTCCCTTCCTATAAAAGTTTCTTCCTTGGTTCATGCTCAAAGTTTGTGTTCTCTAAGATACCATTGTGCAGAAAAACTTTACAGAGAAGTTGGGTCTGTGATTTGAAAGCCTGATAGGAATCATGAAAAAGCCAAGAAGCATGTTTGACATTCTACATACAGCAATAACATACACTGGGATGAAAAATATTACCAGGTAGTGCATTAAATATCAGTAATTTCCTGCTGGCACAGTCCTCTTCTTCAGCACTGTGTAAAATACAGTTTTGATGGATTTGGACACAATGGCATAGGATGTGTTCTTCAGGTCAGACCACAAGGGGCTCAGAAACATGATGGGTGCTTATATGGACCCCTAAGCAGCCCATCTCTGTAGGATTTTTCAGTTTTTATTGGAGGAGTATTTATGTTCTTCATATCCCCCAATATAAGCAAACTTGCCACTTTCTTGAGGACCCAGCACAGTACAAACCCCAGTTAATTTTTTTTGCATGTTTCAGCACAATCATCAATGTGATGGAGCACAGCTTGGAAAAAAGGGGGAATTTAGAAAATACCTTGACTCTTCAGTTTAAGTTCTGCTACAAAACATACAAGTTATGTAAAAAGGTTTCTCAGTGTGGAAGATGCTCTGTAGGAGGAAGCAGCATTTTCCAGCTTCTCTTTCAGCTCACATTTCCTAGGCCACTATCCTTACAATATCTAAACACCAGCAGGTACATCAAGCATAATGCAGACTGGTTTATTTAGGGAAGGGTGTGCCATCAGTGGCTTCCACTGGTGTTGCTCCTATGTGCACCAATGGACATATTGGTACCATAGAGAGAGCAGTATTCTTCCTCTTCTGGCCTGTCACATGTGGCTGAAGGGCTTGCTGAAGCAGGGAAGGAAGCATGGGAGCAAGTTCTGCCTTCTGCTGCTCTCATGCAGGAATACTCTTTATGCAGAAAAGAGATTACAGAGATTACTGTAATATCAACAGTAACTCAGCAACCCCCTCAGGGCTGTTCTGCTGCTGCCTCTGACACTTGGCTACACTGAAAAGTTCTGTCACTGTAAAGGGTCTTGTTAATGTTCCTCAAAAGGTGACTGCATTTTCAAGTCCCCAGAGGTGCTTCAGGGTGCTTTGCACCCAGGACCTTGCCCTGTACAACTGCTGTAGGTGACTGCCTCAACTGGGCCAACACTTAACTTTATATTCCCAGACTGACTTTTTAATCTTGCTGAAGCTTAAAAACCTGCTGCACATGACAGCAAATTTCCCAGCTGCAGACTGTTGTAGAGTGGATAGCAAACCTCTGCTGATTTCACTCAGGGCCCACTGTGGCAACAGCCATGCACCAGTTCAAATCCCTTTGTTTCAATCCTCTTGCTGAAATGCTTTGTTCTTGTATTATGACCAATATACAAAAAAGCAGTTTAAGGGTTTATGTATAGATATGCCATTAACTCAAGGGTAGTTTAAAAACTAGAGCTAAAGGCTGGACTACAAATGTCACAGTAGCAATGTGTGGCATTAATAAGACATATTAATATCCTTATGGTAGATGATTAAGGCAGGAAATGGAGCTTGGTGAATTAACCTTCCCTAGCAGAGTGAAACATGCTCATGTAAATTGAACTAAATTAATGCAATACATTGGAATATTTCCAAGCCTGCCTTTAATTCAACAGGCCTTTTTCTTTTTTTTTTTTTTTACAATCATAATTATATTGTAGATGAGTAACTAGGACATCTGAGCCACTCAGCTTGGAAGTGTAAAATAGAGCACATCGCTGGTTATGAGCCTTTCATAAACCTAAATGTGACAGTTGATTCTTACAGACAGCCTAAGGATGCACATAACTATGTTAATACCTCTGTTATACCTCTTTGTAATTTAATTTCTTTCCATCTGGGTGTGGATGTGCAGAAATATCATACATCTTTAAGCATGTTACTTTAAATTGATGTTACTGAAAAAAGACACACTTCTCAAATGGGTTAGAGCTTTTGAGGATTTTTGTACTACAGCCTTAGGTATTTCAGTAGGAGTCAATAAACAATGATGCCCCTTTTCCAAATCATCATACTACTCTCACATTAACATTAAAACAAGCTTTAAAGAGAGTCAAACCACTTTGAATAAGTATCAGTGGAGTATTTTTTTTGGAGACTTTATAATCATCTGATCACTTAAATAGGCAATTTTTTAAAACATTACTATTTGCATCATATAACACTACAACATTTATTAGAAAATGCCAATATGTCATAAAACATCTCATATAATCTATGCCTATGGAAGCTATGAACTGTGATAAAGAACACTGAATGAATGAACTTCTTTCTTTGTACTTGGTTAATCAGAAATATAAGTCTACTCAACACCTGTGGAGATTCACTGAGTTATGGACAAAAGCAACTACAGGTATTGTTTGGGATCCATCATTAGGTAGAGTTGTGATGAACAATATTGATGCAAAAAGTTAGTGGGGGGGAAAAAAAGTAATGTAAAACAGAGAGAAAAAATGGCTAGTAAAAGGGAGCACAAGCAAATACATAAACCATCTTAATTTTGAATAAGCCTGGGGCTAACATATTGAGAAGAAACTACGTTGAAGTGTGTTGCTATCCATATATTTTGCTGTCACATGAAAAGAAGGCAAATTCTATTTTGGGTAGAAAGACACCTTGTCAGACAGAAACCTGGCTATATTCACTGCACATGTAATTTCAGTTAAGTTGTAACTCTGGATAAGTTAATTAGATAGATTCCCAGAAACATGCATTGGAAAAGCAGAGTTATTACAGATGAGTAGATTTTGCCATAGTCCAAAGGATATGTGTCAAACATATGTACTGTATGTAAAGCAGGGACAGAGAAAATACCACAAACCATTCCATTCTGAAGAATAAAACAGTAGCCAGTACTAAATAAATATTTTGCATACTTCATGTATCAATAAAAATTCCACACACCTTTCCAGTTATTTCCAAGCTATGCATATAACACAGTGGTTATTACAAAGCATGGTCATCAGAAATGAAAAGCCATCTAATGTCATATACAGAGCACTAGACGTTATTTTGTGGGGTTTACCAGTTTTAGGAGGAATACCAAAAAAGAAAGGCTAAATTAAAGTATCCCTGACAAGGCAGGGGATTGGAACTACATGATCCTTAAGGTCCCTTCCAACACAAACCATGCTATGATTTTCTAGCTATCCATCCTTTTAACTTCAAAACATGGAAGTGCTTTCAAACTTTTTCTAGTATTGGTATGTATTCTTCATGTGTAATACATCCCAGAAAAAAAAGAGCCCAGGAAGAGCAACCGTGTCATGCAGGCAGGGACTGTTACATGTATCATGCAGAGAAAGAGCATTCCACACAAGGAAATGACCTTACCCAGCAAATTCTCCACCCTGGGCTTGTGCCTGGCCTGCAATTGCATCCATGATAGCATCCTGGGAATACATGCTGATCGGGGTGTTATACTGGGCGTGAATTATGGTGGCCTTGCCACCAAGGCCCTTCACCTCAATGGGTTTGTGTGTAGACAGGGCAGAGTCCTTCAGGACATTGGGGTTGAAACGCTCCGTGAACTCCGGGCTGGGTTATGCAAGAGTGAGGTTCCACAGGGAAGGGAGGGGAAGAAAGGAGAGAGGCGTGAAAGTTAAGTGAGAGAAGCATCACCAGCAGAGGATCATGCATGTCTGTCCATGGCATCTCACCACCAAAGCTTCTGATCAGAGAATAGGAGACAACACAAGTGCCAAGTACAGGTGAAAAAGCTGGCTGTGCTAATGGATGACCTTTTTGTGTTGACTCACAGATGTATAAAGAGGAAAACAAAGGTGAAATAGCTGTCTATGTATTAAAATATCATGACAAACCCCCAAGTATTTATGTGATACTTACATATATGAAAATTCTGTTGCTAACATGCATATCACTTATTCCTGTAAGTGCATACAAACCTACAGATATATGTGCACGCCCATGGGATGTACATACACACTGCAGAGAATTCCCACTTTATTCACTGCATCGATTCATGCTCTCAGAAGGGTCTTACGAAGTGCTAGAAAATGCAGTGAGGTGAATAGACATCAGGTCCTCTATTATTTAGAAGGTTCCAGTACTTTCTGTTTGGATTATTAATCATAGTGAAATTTAGTACTTTCACCATTTAATCTTCAAAGCTTTCCTCACAAAGACTAAATCTTCCCAAAATTTGGTACAGCCAGCCCCAAGTGCTGCTACAGCATGATAAATGCTCAGTCTCAGACGAAAATATCCTACACTGCAACCAGTGGGACAACTGCATTTGGGAGAGTAGCTGCCGTAGTTTCCAGTGGCTCCATTTATGTGGAAGGATTTTTATTTGAGAGACTGAGCCTCAGGCAAGTTAAGTGAAGCTCCCATTACATCACAATGAGCCAAGCTAATGTCAGGCTGCAGCCAAGGAGCACCTGGCTTCCTTGTAGTTCCTAGTTGTGCATTGTTCTTTTCCTAGAGCTAGGACTGAGCATTGCTCAGTTTCAATGAGCAAGCCAAACCTCAGCTGTCAGACACTGAAGTAGCTGCTCTTTTCTAACCTACAGAGATCAGATGAATCTCTAGTCTGCTCTTCCTGTCCTGCCAGCAGCAGCGGGATGAGGGTACGACAGATTCTGTATGCTCACTAAACTAGACAAAACTGGAAATTCTGTCCTTTGGGAAATAATGGGCAATTCACAAATGTTTAATTTAGAACTAAATCCAAAAGCTGAAAATGGATATATCTCCCCCTGTAAAAGAAATTCTGAAAAATGTAATCCCACTTGATTGGAAAAATTTTCCTTTTCGGTTTAAAACATTACACTGTAAATTTATCGGCTAATATTAAGTTTTTCTCTTTACACACAAAATAATGTGCCTGTTTGCCAGGGGTTAGGCCCAGAGGGGGAGAGCTAAAGCTGAACCCTCAGTCCAACATGGAGGAAGAGGTAAAATCAAGTGAAGATGGCAGCCACTTGACTTAATCTTCCAGAGATTATCACAGGTGATATGCCACCTCTGAACCCAGCCAGGTTCCACTATGTTTTCAGCCTTTTGTTTGGTGGGATGCCCTGACTGAAGATGGACAGAGAGATACAGTCACACCATTCCAAATACTTGGCAGAACATTGACAGTCACATGCTCAAGGAACAGAGACACATCAATGCACATGCTGCATCACAGCCCCAGCCTTCAGTTACACACACCAACATTTTAAGGGAGGAAAACCAGGAAGCTGAATTATACATTCAAAAAGTGAAAATCATCTTTTTACAAAGACATTTTCACATTTAAAATATATCTCCATTAACTGTTCAGCAACCATGACAATTTTATTATTATCTTTGAATGTGCAGAGACATGCAGGTTGCTATGCAGAGCATGAGCATGCTGTACTTCAGCAACAGCATCTCTTCTCTTTGTAATACCCTAAATGATCCCACGATAACTACAAACACACAGGTCCTCAAGATCTTGATTTCAGTGTTCTCTTTCCTCCACATCGTTGGAAGTATTGAAGAGATTCTAAACCCAAGATCTGAGAAGATTGTGTGAATGAAAGGACAGAGGTTAAATACACCACCTTTAAAGATTAAAGTTCTAATTAATTGGTTTCCACAATTACAGAAGTCAAACCTAGTAATGTCAGAGCAGCCTAAACTTTGCTAAACAGAAGCAGCAGGAGTGATTTGGACTTTCACTTGTGGTCTTTAAACAATTCAGTGATGTCTTCCAAGAGGTTTTAGACACATTACACAAAGGCAAAACTTCAGCCGAAGTTAACAGGATTCCCGTAAAACTAATAGAAAAAGGGACAGATTTTCAACTGCAGAGTTTTCTTTTTAACTCTAGAGGTAAACAGAAGATTTTAGTGTGGGTAAGGGGTGCTGTGCTCTAGGACAAAGGGGCAGAAGTGAGGCTGCGGAGACAGCTGGAGCACTAGAAAAGGATCAGGAAAAATAAATCTGAAAGCAACTAAGATTTAAACACCCCAATAATGTGACTTCTGCTAAGACAATTATGTCAGAATAATTATCAATGTAAATTGGCTAGAGCTTATCACTCCAGGGGAGTTACAGCATTTGCATGACATCCCACCCACACCTCATTAAAATCAACTGAAAATGCCAGATCAGTGTAAATTATGTGCATTAAATATTATTTCAACTCCATATATTCTACTACTAACTTTGCATTTCCAGTTTCAATCTGACATTTAACTATTACAATTATTTGTTTTATGCTGAATTTAACTCAGTCTCCAGAAATTTCTGGACAAGACTCAGTTCAGGGTCAGAAAGCAAGAGTTTAGAGACAATATTTTGCCCTTAGAAAACTAAAGATCAAACCTGAGGACTCTGTGAACTTTCCTAAATAAAGCAGATCGATTACATTTTCAAATCAATAGTTATTTCTTGTTTGGGCAATACATTTACTAAGGTAAATTACTATGTAGTTTTTTTTCCATATCAGTATCTCACACCAACCTAAATTTGAATTTCAGCAGGGAGGGCCTTTGGAAATTAATTTAGTGTTAAAGCTCAAAGTGCATCACTAATAATGCACTACAAAAAGCTCAGATAATGCTCACCAAACTCTGAAGGCATGAAGACTACTTAAAGATTTAAGAGGACTTAAACCTGGACTGTAGAAACAAAAACTCCTGAAAGCCTTTACAAGAACTGAGCAGGCTCAGACGCCAACTCCAATCACAGCATTAAAGCCTCACCAAGAAATGCCAACTCACGGCGTGCTCGGGAGGGAGCACTGCTGGACACCAGCGGCAGCACATGAGGCTGGCCATACCAAGCAGGGAATTAGAAAAACACTTCCACTTGCAAGCAGGCACAGCAGGAACACAGGGGATCATGCTACCCCAGAAAACACATCTTCACATACACAGCGAAACACAAACATTTGGCACTACATAGAAGTGATACTAACTTGGCAGCGGTGTTGGCTATGACCTAAAAGAAGAGAAAGAGAACAAACAACATCAAAACCAACCACACAGAAAGTCAATAGTTTTTAGAGTTCAAAGGGCAAAAGGTATTTAGGAAAGCTTGCTACAGCTCTTTTCAGACCATTTACTAGCAAGAACAAAAATGTAAATGTATGCCTAAAAACCCCAGCATGATTAAGAAAGGAAAAAATGTAGGGATTATAGTTGATCCACTAGGACTTAGTGGGGTACCATGGCATTTTGGCTGATCCTTGAACATGATTTTATTGTTGTACATCCCTAAAAGTACTACTACCAAAGTGTATGGAGGAGGGAGCAGAAGGAAGAAAAGGAGGATTTGCAGAGTATACTCTCATCTGAAAGTAGCATATGAGTGGTAGAAATTGTATTTTTCCCTTAGATACTAAATATTCAGGGATGAAGTCTGATCTCCTCAGGTCACCCTCAGAGCTGGTTGTGCTCATTTTTTTTGTCTTTTACATGCTGGAGAACATCAAAAAATATACTGGTAGATGTTTGAAATCTAAAACTAAGGAAATTACCTTTGTCTTTAACAAAGCATTGGCCTAAATCTGACTGTACCTACATTATGCCAACAGTGGTGTAAGCCAATGAACTTCAGAATAGTCATTCCTAATTTTATTCCATGTGAGACGAAGCAAGCTGTGCATAATGTGTTTTTTGGGATATTAGTATCAGGATATTTTATTCCATTTATTACATATACAGTGTGACAAAACATATGTTCATGCTACATTCCTGCTTTGCTGCATAAACAAGTGATGGTGGATTGCACAGTAATTCTAAAGCAGCATAAACCAGGCCCAAGCAGGGAGTGGTGAACAGTGTGCTCAGACTGTACTGTGGTGTATTTGTTAATAACTCTTCCTGGTGGTTATACAAACAGCAGTAATGGGCTATGATGTTTACTTTAACTGAGCTTTTTCAAAGCTTAAAATACCCCCGGTTTTGCTCTTTTCTTGGTTGAAGATTAATCCACCATATTTTGTGCAAAATAAAGACGAAGAGATCCAGGATCACTTAATAAACTTTTCTTCTTACTTAGCTAAAGAATGGTGTTGACAGAACTAGTCACTGAACCTTCTGATTTGCCACTGTGGCATTTCTGTATCTGAGACTGATACAAAATAGTGGACAGCAAAGTTATGCTGTTAGACTGACAATCCAAGTGGATTTGTCTCCTGATTTTGCCATGCAGAACCTTTGATATTAAGGCTTCTTTCTACATACAGTCCTTTTCCCTTGGCTCATCCAAGGCCTTTTTCATAGAATCATAGAATCGATTGGGTTGGAAAAGACCTCCGAGATCATCAAGTCCAACCCTTGGTCCAACTCCAG
>JAWWEV010000169.1:8426147-8556226 GCA_035583235.1 Hafferia zeledoni | reverse complement strand
TTGAGCCCATGCCCCCTTGTCCTATTGCTGAGTGCCTGGGAGAAGAGACCAACCCCCACCCAGCTAGAACTTCCCTTCCCTTTAGTATGTGATGAGAAAATTCCCCCCAGTTCAGAGCCACACATTACTTTAGTTTGATGCCAAATATGGATATGTATGAAAGACCCAAGTTGCTGCTCACAGAGGTCACAGGGTAAGAAGCCAGTAACCCAAACCACCTGGCACCTACTTGTGGGTCAGGTATTTACTGCCCTTGACCTACAATGTGAAAAATAACTTACACTGGAATGAAAAAAGATCCGCATGTTACAAACTATGACTCACTCTTCGTATTTGTTAACACACTCCAGAGCTTCCAGCATATCACATTCCATGCTCTTAACAGGCCAACACTTTTTCACCCTGGGCCAAGGTGATAAAGCTTTAATGTGAAATGTATCAAAGAGACAGATGCTTCACAGATCAAAGAAATAATCGCAAAATTAATTTTAGCTCTTTGACAGAATTTTCTAAAGGGTTTAGCTAAACCTCTAGCAGCAATTCACACAATTAAGTTGAAATTATTTGGTGAAAAGGACATATGTCATAGTTTGGCAGCCAGAACCAGTTTATCACTGTGTGGGTGTGACCAAAGCTGTGTATTCTTCACCCCCTATGCCATTCCTCATGAACAGTTAACAATGGATCATTGCAGCAGCTGCCCAGGGCATACCCAACCCCTCACTCAGGATGTGAACTGGGTGTTAAAGAAGCCTGTGAGATGGCAGCCGTGATAACTCCCCTCCAAGAAGTCATTAGCACCTTCACACCCAGCCTGAGGGGGCGTGTCTGCTAATGGGCCATCAACGATTCCAAAAACACCCCCTGACTCACAGAGCCAGATCACCCATTGTGGAACTCCCTGCCCTGGGGGAGGTACTGGGCGTTCCCACCTGAACCTGAGGGTATGTAATCTTGGGATTTGGGGACTTCTGGGACCACTTGCTGGATCCAGAGGAGAACCAGAACCTCAACAGGAGGAGACCATCACTCTTGACCAGATTGTGACTGTCATCTGCACTGACAAGTTTTTCACTTCCTTTTACTGTGGACTCAGGAGGACCACAGGGTGTCTCAGCACAGGGGCTGACAAACACCATTCTGTTTGTGCCCCAGGGTGCTGAGTTATACTTTTGGGTTCTGTGGATTAAAACCATTTTCTCTTTGTATCATTGCATTTATTGTAATATTCTTATTAAATTGTAACTCTGATTTATAATCTGTTTTGTGTTGGGTTCACTTCTTCTGCCAGTTAATCTTTAAACCAGCACAATGTGGAACTGAAATATGAAAGACATCTTAAGATCACCCCCCACACCTGAATTTTTCTAACAGCTTTTACCATAATAACCATGTGTTCATGAATTCACAATGAATTCACAGTTTTGGAGCACCATAATATCACAACCTTTACACAGCATTTCCTGTTGTAGTATATGATAAGAATGTCCCCACAAAGTCCAGAGCTGATCTTGCAGAGCTCACAGCACTTTCCCTGTGCTTCTTTCCCATATATCCCCTACAAGATTGAGACTATGAATGATATCAACTTCCAGGGTAGTTACAGGTTCTTTGTGTTATTCTCCAGAGAGCAGGAGAAGAGATGCCTCTTACTTTATGGGTAACAGTCAAGTGGGAGTGGGAATGACAGCATGCTTGAGCTCTGAATTTCTCTGCATGTAAACAGAGATGTCACAGAACAAACATTTATTTAGTGCTTCTGGGCTCTTTCATATTTTCAGAATGTTCCTGGGCTGCAGAATAGACTGATTTTAAAAAATTTCATATTTATTCATCAGTAATACAGATATTGCAGGCAGGTAGAGAGCAATTCCCTAAAATTTTGCTCAAACTAAAAAAAAAACCCAAAACCAACAAAAAACCAGAAACCTCAGATCATTGCACTAATGTACAATTTTGTAATTCAGGGCACTGCCACAGGCATGCACCAAAATGTGCAGATATCAAGGGATAAGCAGCAGAGTGAAGACAGGGAAGTGTTTTCTGCAAGAACACCTTTTTTGTACCCGATAATCACTGTCATATCATACAGTCCTATTGCAGTGCCCTCTGGCATGAAGAGAAAGCCTCACATTGACTTTAGTGAGTGATGGATGCAGCTGTGCTGTAGTTCTGCTAACAAACAGGCACAATGCTGAGCCATCCAAAATACAGCCACTTCACCCTCACCCTTGCAGATGTTAAGGAGGGTTCTGAGGATGACAGGAAAAAGATAGCAAGATATACTCCCATGAAACCTGGCATATTGAAATAAGACAAGGATTGGTATTCTTCAAGAAAACCGTAAACTCAGAGAGAAGCATTCTGAGATTTATTTTGCTGATCTTCCTAACTAACTGAAACTATTTTCTTTTAAACAGTAATTGCTTTTCTTAATTATCCTGTACGAAAAGGGAAGGTAGGATTTCTACAGTTAACTTAATTAGGATTGTTAATGCCAAGTCCTCAAGAGAGTTGCAATGAATCATTTAAACTGCCTGAATCATCTAGAACACATATTTATGCTCATTTATAAGGATAAAATATCCCTACTTTGCCACAACTTAAACCTCCTTGGTTCTACTCTTGCAAAGAGCTCCTGGAAAGGGATATAAAGTAGTTGAAGATATGCATTTGCCATCAGACCTTGAATGGATTGCCTGAATTTTCTGGTTTTTTTATATAGCCAAGCCCCTAGTGTCAAAAATACACTTTTCCCTATATTCAGAGTAAGAAATTTATCCTCATTAAAAAACCCAAAACATAAATTACATTTGTTTGCCAACTAGTATATGAAGGCAGAAAAATTAGGAAAACCTGTTTCTCATTGCTCTTTCTCATGTACTATGCTCCAAACTCCTCAGTTCACAAACCTACTGACAGAGCAGTTGATCTGCAATAGTGTAATATGTAAAACCTTGATAGCAAGGGATCAAACTGTCTGGGCAGTATCTAGAGATCATTTCTTGTTACATACAAGTTAACAACAAAGCTAATGGATGCAAGACAGGCAATGTTCAAACCAGAGGATTCAAAATATTGCAATTTTGGCTCATTTGCATAGGAAAGCCAATACATTAAAGCAGGAATTACTGCAGGACATTCCAGGAGCTGAGCATGTCAGATTTGCTGGTCAAAGCCATTTCTCTTTAGCAAAGTACCAAAGATCAGATCTGGTTTATGCCAGCTGCTATAATGGCTAATGGCAGCAATGGGTTCTATAAGAGTAGAGGCATTAGTTAAAACCGCTGAGTGCCAGAACCCCGAGCTGATCAGTTACTGCAGTCCCAGTGTTTCTCCTCACACTCTGGTGACTACTGACAAACTCTGAAGCACTTCAGTAGCAAAGACCAAGAGTTATTCTGTAACAATAATGGGGATATGCCTTGGAGACTACTGGAAAATTTCATGATTCTTCCAGACCCTAATCGTGATTACCAGACAAATGCACAATAGGGTGGGTACTATTACATTCATTTTTCAGCAAACTCATAACTTATCGAAATATTAAATACGTTACCTACCCTCTAGGAAGTCCACCTTCTGAAGCCCTTCTGTTGAGACCTAATTTATGCATCTCAGCCATTTCCCTGAGAGTCTCTGCTGAGTAAAGGCCAATAGGGTTGTTATACTGCCTTGCAGGGCTCAGCTGGTGTGCAGGGCTATTGCCACCAGCCAGCACAGGGCTTGGTTTGGAACCCAGAGTGCCCTTTACAGGTGAAATGTCAGGAGTCACAGACTGAGAGGACATGGAAGATCTAACTGTGGTAGTCTTTGAGTAGGAAGAACTATTTGAGAAGCTGATCTCTTGCTGGTTGAGGTAGCCTGAAAACGTTCCATTGGTTGCTAAAACACTACCCACAGGCCCAGTCGCCGTGTTAGTTAGAGGGCTGAAGGTTGCTCTGTTGCCATTGATTTCCCAAGCAGGTTCCTGTAGGAGCAAACATGCAGGCCAAGAAAAGAAAAAAGAAAAGAGCAATCATAGAACACATGCAAAAATAACATTTGCAATTACTGCTTTAAACATAATGATAAACTTGCAATAAATAGACTGGGGCCAAAGCATTCAAACTTTCAGGGAAGATTTTCAACAAAAAAATGCATTCTTTCCAAATAACAGAAGCAGAACATACTCAGGCATTTTATTACTGGGTTTTAGTTGAAATTAACAAATAAAGCTTAACATTAAAAGAGCATGTGCTACTAGTCAACCTAACAGCAACAATTTTATATAAACAACACTGTCCATTATTTTCTAGTATAATTAAAAATATTTAAAAATACCTTGATGTCAGAATTGGTTTATATAATGCACAACCAAAAGAGTCAATGTCATTATTATAAATACATAATGATTCTAAAGCATACTGTTCTATTTTCCATGAGTGCACTTCAAGTTATGGAAGCTCACACATTGCCCTGCTTTCCTGGGCTCTGGTTCATGCTAATTAGGCCATGCAGCAGGGTTAGCAGACACACCAACAGGACTTGAGGGCAGGCACTGCCCAAAGAGAAGACCCCTCTGTATGGGTCATTCCTGCATAACTTCCACTTGAAGGAATGTGTGCATGAGAATGTAGATGATGTGTGTAGTATCCTACAGTCATGTCCCAGATAATATTCCTAACTAGGACAGCAGGGTGCAAAGTCATAGGAATGGCTCCTACAGTAGCTATACCCACAGAAATCTGCACTGGTGCTCAAATTAGAAACAATCTACCAAAAACTCATCCTGGAAAAATGCAGTCCTGCACTTTACTTTCATAAACGATTCACTACTAGTGCATCTTAGGGAAACCAAAATAAAAGCTAATATCAAAAAAGAAAAATCATGGCTTTTCAGCAACAAAATGCAGGAGTTGAGTTGTCATATGACTTCTGAGACGTTTTCCTGTAAAACTTCTGTGCTCATGTTGGCTAAAAACACACCTTATCACTGCTTCAGGCTCCTTCAGGTGCAGCATGTGGGCCTGAAGGGTATTTGGCACCTTGTGGGAAGCACAGAGCACCACTGGGGTTAAACTGCCTCATTTCCTTCCAGCTTCTGGCAGCATGTAGTGACCACAGCTCCAGACTTTCTGGAAGTCTGCCTACCTGCACTATGGAAAATTTGATTAAAAAGAAACACAAAATTCACTTTTAGGTGGGCATTTTATACCTTTACTCTCAGTTTTCTTATTCTTTCTCTTCTAAAGGCCCAGTGACTGGAACACAAATAGCTGGATTCTGATATCAATTATCTTTACTATCTCTTTAATGTTTGCGTTTTTGGCAGCCTGAATGCTGGAAATCATTAGCACCTTTTAAAATAACGAATTATACAGCTTCAAAAACTGTTTTATTCTTCACTTCTCTTCCTCTGTAATTATGTGCTTTGCATTAAAAAAAAAAAAGGTCCCTAGCTGAGGTATCCAACAGTTTGAATGCTTGGCAATTTATAGGAGTCAGGATATTCTAGTTTATTTCAGAAGCTTCTTGATCCAGCCTAACTGGAGCTACGTTGTTTTTGTTACAGGAAAAGGATGACTTCAGCCTCTCCCTCTGGACCTGGATATGCTGCAGCCATAAGACAACCCAGATGCTCACAGTTACAAGGCCCACCAGCAGTTCTGGCTGCTGCAGCCCAGCTCAGGGGACAGGGACAGGCAGGGGACACTATCCCAAAGAGGAGAGGGAGCCCACAATCTGGCCTCAATGAAATCCAGTTCAAGTGCAGGTGGTGGCTTGCAGGGACATTTTGCTTCATTTGGGCTGGCACTTCAATTGCTCTATTTAACATCTTACACTCACCTTCCCCACAGCCTGGCATGAAACATCAGCCTGAGAATAATTTGGCCTCTGATCTTATACTTTCACTAGTATTGGTTATCATTAATGTAATTTACTAGTTTTGATACTAGAGTTCACTAGAAAAACATTTATATTGTCCTCTTGGATTTTTCTATATTGCACATTTAGGGAGCATATATTTGGAAAAAAAAAATCAAGATAATATGGCCTGATTAATTTAAATTTATTGAAAAAATCCCTAAATGTCTAAGGATATAATTAATCATAACATTAAACACATTTAAGACATTTTGAATCAAAAATGTAAGGCAGATAAAAGGACCCAAGATAATTTTTCTTAGTAATAAGCAGGAAGAGATTTTAGCTGGCATTAATAGCTGCCTGAGGCTATAGAAACAGATAATCCTAAAAGCATTTTTCAGACTATGCCTTTTTAAATAAATACATTTGAAAGACATACTTTGGTCACTAAACACTGACATGCTCTCTGTGGCCTGCTGCAAACTTCCAGGTATCATTAAACAAACAGAAAACAGAGGCACTCTCTAAAAATGTGTTGAAAACAAAAGACAAATGCACAAGGCCATGTTAAAAAATTAAGTCACCACTTGTGCAAACAATTTTTATGTGGCAACAGAGAGGGACAAAACAATTATTAAAAAAAAATAAATATAGATGCAAGAAAGAAGAAAAAGGATATGCCAGAGTTGTATTTGTTTGTTACCCTGAAAACTCTGTTGCTTTTAGTTAACTGTGGGCTTCCTCCCTAAACCCCACAGTAAAAAGGGCATGCCAGGAGAGCTGATCAAAAAGTGTCACTTTGAACTGCTAATGAGAAATGACAGATTTTTTTTCTTTTTTTTCCCAATTCTAATGCATTTTCAAAGTTTTGGTGTTACTCAACAGTAACAGCAGGCAAAGAGAAAATTATAGGACAGCCACAACAAGAGATGGTTGAGGATTTTGTTCACCTTCATTACACGAATGGAGTTTGTTTCACTCCTCAAACAATTTCTAGCTGGAATACCAGCCTGCTGGCAACTCAGCACTAGAATTCCTAAGAACCCAGGCGTGCCAGCTTAGCATTCTCCATTTTGAGTTCATATTCTGAGTAGCTTTAGGGTGGTTGTTTTCCCTGTGTTGGGCTGGGGGGGAGTGCTAGGAAAGGGATGTAACAGGAAGTGTCTAAGAGAGCAGCTGTAGAACTTCTGAGGAATTCCTGCCCAGTCATCAGCATATTTAGCTTTTTTCCTTTTGTGACTGACAAAGAACCTCTAATTCAGTTTATTCCTGATAGAATATTTTAGAAATTTTTTTCTCCTGTCGAGTGGCAAACCCACATCAATGCAGGATTTCTGACACCATTTCTGTCGGTGAGGGGCAAATTTCTAATACTGAGCCGCAGCGCAGCTTTCGGCATTGCATCACATGGAATGCAGCCGACAGCAACAAACGCTCCCCTGTTTCCCGTGGCTCATCCCGTTCTGTTTCAGTGTCTGCGGCTGGAAAAGCAAGCTGGCATTGCCAGCCATAGGAGTCCTGCAGCCGACCAGAAGAGGAGGCTCTGACACAGCAATGGGCTTCCCCCGAGAACGATGCCGGGATCGGGCAGCAATCCCAGCAAAGAGGAAAACTGCGCTCTCATTTCCCAGCGTAACGTCAGAGAATGGGCTTAAACCTGATAAATGTAGAGGAATTTAATTCTGAAACATTATTAGTATTTTCTTTATAAACATCCAGTTTCTGTGAAAGGCAAGAGCTCCTTATGACTCAGAGAAGTGAGAAACAAATTTATATTGGAAGACAATACCAAGTTTGGCAGGTCCTCTTCCTTTGACAGATCATTTTCTATTTATCTACTGCTCTGACCCCACAGTTGTTACTCACCTTCTGCACTTCGGGGGGAACAATTTTAACAGCATACTAATGAATTTGACTACAAGCCCAAGAAGCAGTTGTTGCTTTTGAACTTGTTATAGAAAGCAGGTAATGGAGGCACCATGGCGCTAAATGACTCTGCTCAAAGACATCCAACAAAGTACTTTTGTCTAAGCCAGTTCTTCCATCCTATGCTTTACTTAAGAAGTCAATCATCTCTTCACCTATTTTCTCTTAGCCACATAGGTTCCCAAATTTGGCAGAAACAAATCACAATTATTACAAGATCCTCACTGGGACTCCAAAATAAGTGTGTTCAGTACTATTTCATAAACAGCACATCATGTAGTCACACTATTAAAACTGAAGAGGCTGTCAGTACCTTCACACAAAGGGACAAATGTTAAAACTATGTTTAACCTTAAAGCTTCAGCTTGAATGTTTTGAACTGCACTGAGCTGAATCTTCATCTGTGTTGTGCCACCCCTGAAGAGCTGCAGGACCTCACTGACTGATGATGGCTTAGTTTCAGTTCTTGGACTCAGGTTTATTCTTACAATTATTTGAATGCTTTCAACATTGGCTATGCCTTTTCTTCTGTGTGTGGACCTGTGCAGAAGATTTGACTAAATCTTTTGACTAAATCAGAAAGATTGACTAAACTAAAGGAACATTGTTTACAGTTTAAAATTAATGTCAGATAAGGATATAGTGAAAGTGCAAATCAATCAAACTTGTATTTCCAGTAATAGCCCTGCAGCTCAGCTGATGTCATACTCATGGCTGCAGAACTTCTATCATCCATAACATTGATCAGCTACATGAAAGAATGACTGACTTTTGTGGAAGAAGGTATGCTTGCTTCCCTAAAAGACAAAGAAACCACGGCCATAGCAGTCAAAGATATGCATGCTTGAAAATTAGTGGAAGCTGCAATCAGATGAGCAATAATGTATAAGAGAATTTAGGGTTTAAACTAGACATTGAACTTGCACATGCAGATTGTTTAGCTAACACTGACATGCCTTAACCTTAACCAGAGAAGGGTGAGAAAAACTTCTCTTGATGTTTGAAGACCATACTGTCACAACTGTCTTGTAATGCAGTTTTTTGATGTTTGTTTTTTTTTTGAAATGCAATCAAATTCACTTCATGTGAGCCATCAGTCTAAACACTATCAAGCAGTGATGTGAAGGTGACAGCTTCTGACTATGTGCCACAGAATTCTTCATTTCTACAGTGATACTGTTACTAGAAATAATAGAGATAAGCAGAGAAACCTTGATTTTTATTTACTGTACCATACCTTACTGCAACATCACCATACCACTGTTTATCAGGAAAGAATTTTTTTTCTGTATTTTGAGACTTCTCTGATGGTGCAATGCCTTCATTCCCTTCCAAACTATCCTCAGAGAAGAAGAATTCTTCACTTAAGAATTAGTTGTCTACTAGTGTAGACTAGTGACATAAATGTCCCTTCTCTTGACCTGCAAAGGGTCCCCCACTCCAGCACTCCACTGCTACCTCTTCCCTCTAGGCCAAAGACACTACACCTAAGGTACTTCTGAATAGACTGCTAGATTACGTTTCCCACCATACCTTCTCCTGGATGCCATGCTTTTCCTCCAGAAAGGTTTCAGTAGTTCTGTTTTCCAGCTCCAGTACTGCCTGCAGCCCATACAGAATAGGCTGCCCCCAACAGCTCCTACAAACCTTTCCCAAGCACCGATTCATAGAATTCTCAAAATGTGAGACAGCAAGCTCCTGAAAATGGGTTGAGTCCCTTGATCCTCACCTCTCTCTGAAGGGTTAGAATAGGGCATGTAAAGTGTCTTTATGGCTTTTATGCCAAAGGCTCTCTTAGAACTATCAGGAAAACCCTACAGTGCAAAGAGTTAACTTTTCTGTACAGTAGCTAGTTAAGGGAGAAAAATGTTTTGTGTGGTAAACAGCTTCCAATATCTATGGCAGTAGTTTTAAAAATGACACTTGACAAGAAAGAAATGCATCTAACACAGAGTCATGAAAATCCAATATATAAAAGCTCTGTGTGCCTGTGGTGGAAGTAGAGAAAGGTTTCATACCTGTGCACATGCTATAGAGAGTCCCAAAAGGTAGTTGCCAGTCTTGTGTTGGTAAATAACTCTGAAGAGACATATCTGCTTGCTGCCTTGAAAACTAACAGCAGTCTGTGTAATTCTTGAGGGAAAACAAGTACTTTCTGCGCTTCCTGTCCCTATTACTTCACTAGTGCAGTCAAACACCAGTCTAACTAAAAAAATGATCCATTGCTTTTGTTCTAGGAATTTCAAAGTACTGTTAAGTGGCTCTTCCAATAACTTTTTCCAAGATAACTTTCATTAAATCATTATATAAGCAGAAACAACTCTGAGCAAGATAAATTCCTAATTTCGTCTTCTCTGCCAAAACACTTACAAAATCCAGTCTGAAATAACATTTATGTCTCAATGGCCATTCAGGTTAATTTAAAATTTCACAAAATAAAATTGAATCAATTGATTCTCCCCATGTGCATTTTCTTCTGTTAGTTTGAGCCTATTTGCAGCAGTTTCAGGGATGATGTTACCTTCTGTGCTCTGAATTTGAAAGCCATAGTATTTATAAAAATTACTGAAAATTGATCTATGGACATCAGAAATGCCAAAACACATAGAACATAATCTAATTCCCCATATGTTTTGATCTTCAGTGTTTCTAATTTTTACTGCATGCTAGGGGTGAAACTGGTACTGACAGAAGGGATAAGCTGCAGCAGTGGGGAATGTTTCTCCTCTCCATTTATCTAATGAAATGTGTCAGCAATACAAACATCCCACCCAGTTCCTGAGCCTAAGGATAAATACCATATTTCAGGTATCCCTGCTCCTCAGTGCCTCCAAAGATACAGAAGATGAGTTGCCAGGTACAGTCAATGAATGCTGGTTATTCTAAAATGAACATTTATTTTATGAAAGATGATGAGCTCTGACAAGAGAAACCAAGCCATCCATTGCCTCATCACTTGCTGTTATTTATTAAATTGACATATTCTCCTTATTTTTTAATCTCATTTCTCCTGAATATGGTGACAAGAGTGCAATATAATGCAAGCTTTCAAAAGCCCTCATATCCTCTTCCCAAGTCAGAGTATTTTCAGTTGTAGTCAGGATTTGGATACACTGAGGTACCACCTAATGGGTTTTTTCCTAATAATCTACAGAAGCAAACATAAGTTTTGAGAAACTTTAGTAGCCTCTTGTAGCCTAGATGAAAACAGGTGTTCAGAAGGGCTTAGACAAAAATCACATCAGAGCCTGGCTGGATGTGTTGGTCCTGCTAATCAGAAATTAACAAAATACAGATCCCTAACACATTGTGTTGCAGCAGTTTTGCTGACTGTGCATTCAGTCAGTGTTTACTTATTTGGAGCAGGCATACCCTATTTCCTGTAGGAAATATTTACCCTATTTACCTTCACCTCAGTAGATAAAAATTGTATTAATTTTGGCCAAGAATGTGTCACTTACCTTCTGGTGGGGAATTACTGCCCTGGGAGAGTCAATTCTGGGAGCTGTGGTTGAAACTGGCACTGGACGTTTAGATCTGGAGATTTAAAAAAAAAAAAGGGAAAAAAAGATGAGCAATGTGGACTCCTATTTTTCGTCTCTAATTTCTTGACAAAATGCAGCTTCACCAGGAGTGAAAGTTCAGCATAGCCTCGACTTTTTCTATCATCATGTTTTCTCTAACTCCTCCTTTACAAAGGTATTATATGTGAGAAAGTTTGAGAAAGTTTCTCTGCACGATGAAAATCCACCAGTTATGGAAGCATCACTGGGGAGATCATCTGTTTTCCAATACCTTGTGATAAACTGCATTTTCAGAGATGAGAATCAGCCACAAGTAGATAAATTCAGGTTTGGGCAGCACTCTGGGAAAGGGACTTAATGGTGTCTTAAAATGCAGGGGCTAAACTTCAGTGCTGAGGTATCTCAAGACCAACTCCTCAAAAGATTATTATTTAATAGTTTAAACTGTAGAGCAACTGCAATTATTTAAATCTCTGCAGGAAGAAATGGGCTTCATTTCAGACCATTTAGTTTCACAAGGAGCAGAACACAGCTGAATTAGCTACTCCAAATGCCTGCCTTTCACCTGAATTTGACAAATATACTTGATCATTTAAAAAACAAACCACACTAAAATGTTTTCAAAACACACAGTTTGCTCTTTCATTGGTAAACAAGCAAGAAAGCACAGAGACAAATGTTAACTGAAGCACTTCTGGGATGCTCAGGTGAGTGAATGTGTTTGTGGGGGGTGTTGTGAGAATCTGCATAGTGCTGAACATTCCACTGAAATCTCTGCAGTACATACAGGATCACCAGAGAAAAATTAAACAAAACCCACAAAAACAGTGAAAATAATCAGAATTATACAAGTGATATCCCATTGCCAACCTACAGATCAGGACTATGCCTCAAATTCTAATCTTTAAAAAGTACATTTCAAAATTTAGGGTGGGTGCAAAAATGAAATAAAAATACTTAAAATCTTACAAATCAAGTACAAGTGACTGAGACATTTGGAATTGTTTGCTTTAGGCTGGAGATGAATAAGGGAAGATATGACAGAGGCTTAGAAAATAATGAAAGGTAGAGAAAGGGACATAAAGCTATACTCGTGGACATTAAATGAAATTGAAAAGACAACACATATAAAATTGATAAAGGCAAACATCTTTTTCTAGAGCACTTGATTAACCTGAGGTGAAACTCATTGTTACAAGATATCACTGAGACTAAAAGAATAGCAGGATACCAGGAAGGATGATATAGTTATACTTTCAACAAAACCCCCAAGAGCTGCTTTAGACTGGGTATAATAAACAAACATACAGATTCTCATTTTTCATGGCACAACTTAAAAGATGACTAGGGGAAGGCCTTCTGTGTCAGGTTCATTATTTCCTTCCTAGCTGCACTTTCCTCTGAAACACTTCCCAGTGGCATCTCTTGGAAAGGGAAAGCTGAGCTAGACCAAAACTGGGCTCATCCACAGTGGCAATCCCTGCATTAGTACCGAGCTTCACACTGAGCTCTGGTTTAGCTTTCATTGCCACACAAAGTTTTTCCATAAACAGCAGTAAACAAACAAAAGACGACCACATAGGAGAAAAGATTAACCCTTACAGGAACTAGATTTGCACACAGAAGGTATGGGAATTTTGCTACTTTGAGAGCTGAAAACAAAGCTGATGTAATAGATGCCTACCACACAACCAGCTACTGTGAAAACGAACAGTCTGAGGAGACAGGGAAAACTGGCATTTTGTTGAACAGTGTGCAATTAACCTGTGAAATTCACTGACAAAGTATTCCTGAAACAACAGGCTAGAAAATTGTTAAAGGCACTAACATTCATACTCACAGTTGAAATGTATCACAATATACTCCTTAAGACATAATTATCTGAGAAAGATATACCTTCAAGTTCTAGGAACTAGAGCTAATCACTAACCGCCTCAAACAAACTTTCCTCAGGCAAATTACTAACTGTTCTTCCCTCAGGAATAAGCACTGTACCCTTCCTCCAATCATTTCAGCTTAAAGAGAAACAATAAATCATATTCATGAGACATGCACTTGTATCATTAAAGACAAAAAAACCAGAGGAAAAAAAACCCCAACTGCAATTCATAACACGAGAGTTGTTGAAGACTGACAGGGACAATTTACAAACAGACTAAGATTTAGGGAAAGATCCTGATCTTCTCTCCAATGGTGTCATTTCAAAGTACACCCAGTTATTTCTGTGAACTGCCCACTGATCATGAATTTTAGTGCCAGAGTTGCACAACACTAGATGTGGAGTGTCACATACAGAGGTGGAGCAAACACCACCACACTGCATGTTTGATGCATAACTGGAAAATAGTTGTATTGCAGCAAAGGAATTTATTCACCAGGCTATTCCATCACTTCTGATGCTTACTGTATGTCTATTTTTTCTCACTCATTACCTGACCACAGAAGATGTTAAAATGCTGCTGATAAACATTATTGATAAACTACATCTGTCTTTCATAGTGCTATCCAACCAAGACTTTTATTTGACACCTACTTAGAGGTTTCAAGATGTTACGTGAAAACAGTGAGGTTCCTACATAACTCTGCCCTGGATGTTTATAGCTTTGATATTTAAAATCAGAATAACGAGGCTTGATAGATTTAGCAGAGGCTTTCACCAGAGAAAAGGGCAGAAGAGGTGAAATCAATTTGTGGAATGAAAGTGTATGCACTTGCAGAATAAAGTGATTGTTTACATAAGAGTCATTACTCCTCTGGGGAAAACATTTGCAAGTTCAGTATATTTTTTTTCTTCCCTCTTGCTAGATGTATTGAATCCTGCAGCAACACAAGTTTGTTTTTCAAGTGATGATGGTGCTGTGGTAAACATATATGTCCAGGTTTACATTTTAACCCATGGATTGCAAAATTATTTTATTCCAACCACTTGAGGAGGGTACCTGCTCAGTAGGGCTACGAGAAGAATGAAAGCCAATTTCAGAAATAACTGTCATAATTTTAGATTTAATGTTGAAATTTTCCATCAAGATTCTTCTTCTTAGGCAATTAATTTGATGTCAACTTTTAGACACTTTCTTCTGTATTTTCCAGGTTAAAAATGGAAGCAAAAATCTCACTTCAAAATGAAAACTCAGAACAGTTCTAATGATGAATAAATACATCACTCTGGTATTTTTTTTTTAAACTTTTCTCCTTTCCTCAGATATACCTTTCCTTTCCCTCAGCACTGGTTCTCTTTTTTAATGTGGTTCAAAACCAAGATGAATGTACTTTTGGAAAGTGCTTCCATTTTGATAGCACTGCTGAAATGGCTGTCAAAATTTCTACTTGTTCCCACCTACCTAAATATATCTTTAATTGAAGAGCACTTGACTTCAGTCCTGGTGTTTTTGCACTCACAATAAAGGTTCATTAGGAGTCAAGTGCACTGAGGAGCTGCCTGCCTAAGGAAGGGCTGCAAAGGAATTCTGTGATTCACTATCAGCTTAAATTGCATCCTCAGAGGAGCACAATATTGTACTTGCAGGGAGGTGACATGATCTAAGAGATAATAGCTCTTTTTCATCTTCATGGGGCTTTTTTCTATTATATCTTCACCAGTCAATGCCTACCTTTTCTAATTCTCAGGACAGCTAAAATGAAAATTTCTTTCTTACAATAAGCTTTTGCTTTCTTTTTATGACACAAACACTGTTTATACCTTGCTGAGCATCTTAATAACTGTATCTTAATATTTCAACCACTAGAAAATGAAAGGGGTCAAGTGCATGGAAAAGTAATAAACCAGATCGTATTAGGGTTAAAAGTGCTTCAAACACTTTTTACATACTTTACATATCACCCAGCTAAAATTGATCATTTTGGAGTGGAGTGGGCGAGTACACAGGAGGATGCAAAATGACAGAGCATGTAGAATTGGGTTTCTGATAGGTATCTGTTTTAAGGCATGAATATTCCTGACAATTTTGTGGGGATGATGATGGGAGCATGGGGGAGAGACATAAAAAGGACCAGGTAAGTATTACTTGTGCTCATCTGTTTGAGGTGTCTATTTCATAAGTGCCAAGATAGCAACGTGCCAATTAAATCTTCAGCTAACCAGTGAATTAAGTAGCCAAATAGACACTTCTTGTTTCAAAGTCTTGCACAAAATCTTGAGTCTCATGATACCATAGTTTAATTCTCTGAGCCCTGCCTGGGACATCAGCACCCAGTCTTAGCGACTCCAATGAGAATCACAAAGGCAAAGCTTTGAGCATTGCACAGTACTTCAAATACACTGTGATCACTTTGGGGCCAGGATGAGACCTGCTTTCCCTCCCTCAGCATATCCTCTGTGCCTGCAGCAAAATTGAAAAATATTTCCCTCAGTGGTTCTTCTCTCTATATATCAATGGCAAATGCAAATATTAGCATTTGGTGGATGACTGATTTGTTAATTATTGCCCTGCATTGTGCTGCACTCGGATTGCAAGCTGGGCAATTACACTTTCCAGATCTCCTGTTCACACCCACAGCAATGTATGGACAGAAACTTTCCATACATAAATGGCATCAGCTTAAAAGGAAACAGCACTCCAGTAAAAAAAGCCATTTGTAAGTTTGTAATATCCATTTCCCTTAGAGGGGATCTGAGTCAGAGGCAACCCCAAACACTGTGGGATAGAAAGGAAAAGGGAAGAAGACTTGGAGATTTTTGTGAATGGAAGGAAAGAAAGGGAACTCAAGCCAGTATGTTTAAAGCTGAGATTTTTGCAAAGGCTCTCCTGGTCTCACTTCAACCCTCTCTACTTCTGTGGCATCTGCACAGTGTCTGTTGCATCTTCCTAACTCCCACCCTCTCTCCTGCTCTGCAAAATCCCTTCTTTCTTGAACTGCCCCACATTTTGCACTCCAGCCTGTTCTCTCCTGAACAAAGCAATTGGCTGTTGATACCTCCCTCTACTCTTAGTTAACTTGGTACCAACCCTAAAATTCCTCCATCCCAGCAGCAACTGTGGGCAAATAGGGAGGCTCTGGCAATATCCCTGCAGCTCTGCCCTGTGTGGGACAGTTATCCATAGAGCACTAAGATGCCCAGCACACACCTGGCACTCACTCAACACACACAGCAAGCTCCACATTTAACCTCCATGTAGCATGAACACCTTTATTCAGGCAAGTTATTTCTCTTTCTGTCTTTGCACTGTTTCTAAACCATTTCCAAAAATGTCCTCTCTACATCACTACAAACACTCAGATAACCCATAAAGAAATGTGGGTTAATTCTAAGGAAATTTCATTCATTTACAGAACTTGTGTTGTCATGGATTGAATTTGTATGTGGACATGTATTGCCATCAACACTGTTGAAGAAATACACTAATTTATATAAAAAAATGTAATTTTGTTTCTAACTAAAAATCAGACAATAAGAACTTGAAAGTGAGCTTGCTTTAATCATGAGTTACCAGACAGATCACTCAGTCATACAGTGATAGCAAGAACCTTGTTGACATCAGAATATCATCATTCCAATCTCTCACTCAGCTAAAGTGCTACATTTTAAGCTCAAATAAGGTATTTTACTAGTTTTGCTTAGGCCACTCATCCATAGATTACCATCACAATGCTACTTACCTGAATTTTTAATGTTAACCCAATGGAAATTCATGCTTAATTTTAGTTTGCATTGCAGGACTTTTGCACAGCTTTTCTAATTATCCACATTTGAATAGCATAGGATTCACAAGTAAAATACTCTTCAACTAGGCTGAAACAGGATTCAGTTGAAGGCAGGCTATAAGTTCTTTCTACTTTTCTTTTGCATGTTTTCTATGGCTATTACTGATCAGAGAAAAGCATCAGATGATCCTCTCAAAGCTTGTTTTAGAATAACAGCAGAAACATTAAGATGAAGAGAAGGGGTACTTTCAGCCCAGCATGGGAAAACCCAGAAATACTCAGAAATATATAAATAGGTGTTGATTATAAATTGGAAGCCACTACTCTCACCTCAACAATAAATTGGCAAACTGCAGAATTTGTATTGTCTAGCTAGAGAATGTCAGTTCAGAGTCAAAAACAAGAGGCTGAAATGCAATCAAATGTATGAGAGAGGGATCAAAGCTTATTGGTATATAACCTTCAGGTAGAGTGTCTGTCTTGAAATCTTAAATTTTAACATACTTATTTATTATTAATGATTTAATTATTAGATGATTATTTATTACTTAGAGATACTAAAAAAATCTATTTAAGGTAAACATACAAATTATAAAAGATCGGAATAAATGTTTGGGTTATGAAAAGATCTAGCAGTGTAAAGGAAAGAACTACCTATTATTAACAAGGAGCAGAAGAGGCTCTTAAAAAAGATTCAGTGCTTGGATGCAGTCTACCACACTTTGGTCTTGAGATGTGACACAAATCTCTGCAATAAACATAATAAGTAACAATTTTGAAGAATTGAATATCAAACATTTACCTAAGCTCCATAGTTGAAAAATACCTGAAGTGAACCACAGTGACTTACTCTTTATTTTTCACCTCCCATGCAAATAGTGTACCTGAGACTTAGACTACCCCCATTCCAGTACCATCAGGTTCCCCTGCAGTCCTGCAACTCACGGCTTCTTAACAGCTTCTCAAAGGTGAAAGTCATTCAGGTACAGGTTTCAGAGCAGCACTGGGGCCTGCTGCAGAGCATTACCCAGAAGAGCCAGTCCCAGAATGAGGAAATTGCAGCCAAACTTCAAAGATATGATGATTCACAAAATAATAACATAAGGCTTTGTAGCTGCCTTCTGTTCAGTCAGAGGAGTTCAAGTGTTGTCCAAATCCAAACAGATTTCTAACACTACACAGAAAAAGTCTGGTCTTCCCCTTACCACTCAATATTTTCTAAAATCAAAAGCCTAACTGAATACTTCAGGCATCCAGACCACAAATTACTTTTGTTAGTCTCCTAAAGCTATTATGAGGTGTATTTCCTTAGCTGATTTTCCTGTAATTCCTCTTTGTTGGATATAGACCTCAGAGTCTGCCACATGGCTTTTACAGCATTTCTAATTGACATATGTGGAAGAGAAAAATTAGTGAACATGGCTAATTAGATCTTAACTACAGTCTGCCTCATTCAGGCCTTCACTTTCTCTGTTTCCAAGTTAAGACACTTCAGCAGCTTTCCATGAAGACCTATATCTGAGGGACATTGACTGAAAACATAACTCTGTCTTCAGACTGCTAAGCCGAGAAGGGTAGCCAGGATTTATCAAAAGAAGTTGTTTTCTTTGGAGGTGTTTGAGTGCTGTTTGGAGCTGTCAATACATTAATGCAGTAACACCCCAGGGAGAGCACAGACCCCAAGAGATGGCCAAGAGCCAGGCAAAATGGACCTCAGTGTATCACTGCTCTTGCTGTAAGAAACAACAGGTCACCAATGATTAAAACTTTGTGAAAAAAGAATGAGGCCAGACAGCTTTTATAGCGGCTGGTGGGCAAGAAACATCACTGCAGAAAGGATCCCAACAGCCTCACATGCACAAAGAATTGTATGACAAGACCGATCTAGGAAAGTCTTAGTATTTTACCTCACTGAACAATTCCTCATTCCATTTCTAAAAGGTACTCTATCATCCATTCCAATTAGCCTCAAGTGTGTAATTTACATCTTTCCATGACCACGCTTAAGCTAATCAACATTAATCAATAAGAAAAGGTCCCAGACTTGTTACACTGTGATATTTTAGCTAATGTATCTGCTTCCTCGTTGTAGAATGCAACCAGTTTGTCTGAAAGAGTGTATTTAGTAAGTTGTGTTAGCCCTTTGACTTCAGTTAGATGTGCCCATGGTACCCATCCTGACTTTCCATGGTGAGTGCAATATAATAAGTGAAAGAATTCACATGGAGATTATGTTTAGGTCATCCAGAGAATATTTCTCAAAGAACGAAAATAATGAATTTTAACCTCGCCTCTAAGCTGGTATTTGGGGGGGGGGGGGGGGAAGTGATGTGCACTCTGAGAACAGTTCTAATCCCTAAGTAGAATCTTGTTGCAATGAAAACTTCACTGCCCTTTTAAAGCCTTGGCATATATCCACAGTTTCCAGGCTCTTTTCTAAAACTAACAAGGACACTTTATGCAGTGGGTGTAAATAGCAGTACACTCAATTAAACTGCTCATGTAAGGAATATATTTGTATATATTGCAGTGACTGACATTGATATTTTATTTCATTTTCCATGGAAGAAGCTGCTCATTAATTTTAACAGCAGTAAATGTTACTGCTCAAAGACAGTACCTCACACCCCTGCCCAAATGATAGCTTGATATCCATAAACAAATCCCACTGTCCTGTCATGCCTGCACACAGAGACAACTGGGCACGCAATGGGACTCACCTGTAATTCACAGGGAGTAAGGCAGGACCACCTCTCTCAGCTCACAGCAATACCATGGAGCTTCCTTAATCCACTTGGAGGATATGCCAGTAATGCTGAAGCAAACAGCATCACCAGAAGGAAGGGGGACTTGGGCACTGGAGGCAGATGACACTCAGGAGTTCTGGAGTCTCATGTCTAAGCTAACTAACTAATATCACACATGACATCCACCACTAGTGTTCCTCTCCTTTTTTGTACTAATCTGCTTAAAGTTTTGAATAGTCCAAGTATGACTAGTTAAGACCATGCTTTCATCAATATTGTTTATGTAGTTCCAATTTACTCTCAAACTGGGAAAGACATCCTCTTCGAATTCTTCTGAGCACAAATGCAGCCTAAATCTGGTTCTGATTTAAATGTGCCCATCAGCAGACCTAAAACATGCACAGAATTGGTTGCTATTCACAGCCTCAGACAAAAGAAAGCAGTTTACAATAACCACTGAATTCCCCTTGCTTGCAGTTTGCTGTCACCACATGCTTTATTTATAGTAGGCCTGAAATAAACACTGCAGGATCAGCCATCTTTTGGTGCTGCACAAAAAAGGAAAGCCATTAAATATTTACCGTAAGTCTCTCATGGCTTTGCCTCTGATACTTTCCCTTTCAGTAGAGAAAAGAATTATTTAGCTCATGGTTTTTTAGCAAAAGACAGTCAGTTGTGACTGTCTGGAAGTGAATGGCAGCATTGCTGGCATGCCCTGGGAAGGGGAGGTTCTGTCAGTGCACACCAGGCAGAGAGGGGCTCCAGCTCCCCTGCTCCTCTCCAGAGCACAGAGTGACGCCAAAGCAGGAGTCAGAGTGACACAGGAATGTTTGTGCCAGCAGAATGAGCTGCACTCATGTTACAGCACTTTCTAAAACCAAGCCAGTACATTTGGTGAATCCTTTCCAAGGAGGCTGATCAGATTACTGAAGATCAAATGAATGTTGTGGATGCCCCAGTGAAACATGTTGACAAATAATACTGCTCTCTTGTGCATTGCACTTACTGTGCATTTAAAAGTGAAACCCTTTTGTATGAAATAAAAATAGATTTTGCATGCATTTTGTTTTTCACCTGTGAACTGAACACTGCAGGACAAAATGTTGTGGCCTAATATGTATCTGTGGGCCAGCCAGAGAGTTAAAGATGAACTTTGACTGGCCTAGAAGTAAAATGCCTGAGGGCAGCTGTGTAGCTCAAGTAACTGATTAGAAACTGATACTAAAAAATGACTGAGAACTAAACTCCAGGAGGTCACAAAACTACTAAAAGCAAGGCAATGCCTTTTTCCACCATGATCCAGGCCATTGCAGAGTATGATCCCATCCTTCCATAGCAAGTCCAGCAGAACTATCACCGATCCCCCCTCAGCACTCCTAGAACAATGCACGCTTTGAAGGAAAAGCTGCACCTACATATCTAATGCTTTAGAATATAAGTTTGGTTTGCCAGAATACTATCATGCCTCACAGAGTTCTACTGGGCACTGTGACAAAGACATTTCTTTCCTTCTCCTCTCACTCCTGCTCTCTTTTCTTCAGCAGAAAAGAATTCACTCCCTGCATGTATTTTGTCCTCTAAACTGAAGGAAGCAGAGCTGGTCTGGAGGGTCCAATACAGTCCCACATCACTGGATTGCAGGTCTCTTCAGAAATGGTCCAAATACTGACACTTGCCTGTCTGCGTGCTTTAACTTCCCAAAAGCAGCACAGAGAGGCAGCTGCAGGTTCTAGAGAAACAGACAACGAAAAACACGGTGTTGCACTCAAACCACTAACAAGTTCTGGCTGCCTGATCAAACCTCTGGCATTGCCAGTGAGACTTCCAGGATAATTTTGTGGTTTCACGTGAAAGCATAACATGGCTGAGATAAGACCAAATTTAACAGGGAGTTTAGGGAAGGAAGTTGTCAGAAAAGGCAGCCAAGTATGAATGGGCCCTCTTAACACTTCTCTTCTACGTTTGATGTCCTGCAATTTGATGTGCTGCACAAGTGCTGACACCATGTACAGATTTTCTTGACAGCCAAATAAAAAAATAAGCAGTTCCACACCCTCAAAAAAATCCTACAGGGAACTGAAGTGTGATAATAAAAGTGAGTAGCAGCAAACACTGTCTGAACTGTCAGGTTATAAACAATGCTCATGAAACCTTCACGGCCAGGATCAATAAAAGGAAAGGCCACTGCTCTTGAGAGCGAAGAGCCATTAGGAAAATAAAAAGCTTTCTATCTCAGATCATTTATGTCTAGATTTCACATCCCACTGCTTCTTCCATGGATTAAGCAAGCCAGTTCACATCTACTTCCTGTGAAACCAAGCCATGGATTGCCTGGTAAGGCCTCCATGACCTTGAAGCATATTCTGTAGAGCCATGTGACTATTTCACCTAATACCCAATATCACCACAATTTAGGGCTTAAGTTTTCCTATCACAACAGTCTATTTCCTCATACACATAAATGCCTTTTCCATCTGAAAGGCTTTTCAATGTTTCCAAATTGTACACAAATAAGATAAGTGAGCATTTCCATCTCTGTGCTCTTTACAGCAACTAGAGTTGTTTTTCCATAGTAGTAGAACACTCCACTCCAGTTTCGTCGCTGCAAGCTATGTCTAAAAATGTCAAAGTGATCTCTTAGCACCGTCATTTTCCTGGTAACCACGTCCCAGGAGAGTCTGCCTGTCTTCTGTTATGTTCTTATATGGCTGGAAGTTACTGTCGCTTGTCATTGCTACCATATTTTTCATGTTAACTGTTATTCTTCTGACTAATAGAACATCTGCAAATATTTTTTGTTGAAAAAATTGTATTGCATTGTAAATTTTAGGAAGATGACTAAACTGACAATCTTTTCAGCCTTAGGTGAATTAACCCCTTTGTGTACAGGGAAAAAAAAGATTTTTCAAGGCAAGATTAATATAAGTTCATGAATATCATGGAGATTGCCTTTTGTTCAAGACGTTGGGATACTGGATTTTTTTAATAGGGTTCTATGAATACATCAGTTTTCTGATATCACATACTGATAACGTTTGTGTAAGTACTGAATTGTGAAAGCTTAATGCCTCTAAGCACAATTCTTTTTGAATAGCCTCTAAACATAGTTGAAAAAAAAATTCCTTTTCAGTTCTTGTCACTGGTTTTTCCCATATAGCTCCAGTGAGGCTGAATGTGTCACCAAGGTGAATTAATAGCTCATATCATAAAGCAGCTGAAGAGGAGATTCTATGAATTGTGTAAGTGCAGAGCAAAATTATCATCTGTGAAAGTTCTCACTTGCTAAAAAAGTACATTTCTGACCCATTTGTGCTTCTTGGTATTTTATTTTCCTTTAGGCCATTTTTCTTTTCAAAATGGATTTCTAGCTCACCTACATCTATTATCTATGCAAGCATATTCAGTCTGTGGAACGCTCTGTTACTGCTTTATTTGGCTGACCATTATCCCAATACTTGATTCTCTCAATTATATGCTATTGTTTTGGAACCAAGAGACAGGACAAGGCTTAAAAAAAATTTAAAAAAAGAACAAACAATAAATAGTGCATGAAAGCAATTAATAAACTCCTACTAGTTTTCTTGAGGTTTTTAGTCACAGCTTTGGAAACACTTCTTCTGTGTGGAAGGAGAGCTGTTGGTTTGTAGTTTTAACTGCCTGGCCAACAGAGGCAGACACTGGACCACTTTTCAAGTCCAATATTGAAGAAAATTAATTCCAAATGTCCACCAACCCAAAGCAGAATAAGAAATATTTTCTCTCAATGTAAAAACAGAAGGATGCAACAGGAAATCAGACAGAAGTTCTAAAATAACCAGAAAGGATTTTCCTTAACTTCCAAATACAAAATAATCTCTAACAATGTAAATATTTGTTAAAAAGTTATAATATGTATATTTATAATAATACTAGCATGCATTAGAGAGGAGAAAAAGGAAGCTGGAATGGGACATAGAATGAGAATTCAACTACACATGTCAAGATAGTGCCCCATCTTCCCTCAACAGGTCTGGAAGACTATTTTCTTCTGATTTCTGATATAATGCCATTTCCAGATTAGGCTACAGGTTTCTCATTAATTCTGACTAAAAGTCTTGTCTAAGCACACTGGAGGCACATGTGCACATCATGTGAGGTGGCAGAAATTACTCCATGCATCTCCCTGCCTCCCCTGCATTCAATGAAACAGGTAGGCCACACCAAGAAAAATCCCTGGAACATACAAAACTCTCCAGTGTTTTAATTTAAACTCTTTTCCAGGAAATATACAAGTTCTAAATTTCCAGGAAGTACATAAGCCTACCCAGTATTTTCACAAACCTAACATATATGCTGCAGTTTTGTTAGCATCTTTATGTTTTGTGCTGTTTTTATGCATTCTACCTGGAATACTCACTTAAAGACTAACTTGAAAGTTAAAGCCATGAGGGAAATTCAGCCACACATTTTTCTTTATAATACCGTGCTCTGTCTTGGAAACTTCAGCTGAAGATCTTATTGCTTTAGGTATTAGCTCCACTGTACCTTCATGTACGAGATTTCTTGGTATATTCTCAGAAAATGTACTTCCAACGTTGCAACCTGGTTTCTGTACCAGTCACATCATCCCACCCTATGTAAAAATTATCTTCTCCACAATGCAGTAAAATTAGCAGCTATTTTGCCTTCTGTAATTATGGAGCTTTAGATATTAATGCATTTCATACAGAAATTCTCTGTGCAAGGTTATCTGACTTGAGAATAAGTTTCCTTGGAAGCAACATTAACCAGGAAAAGTTAAAAGACCTATTAACTGCTTTCTTAACAGCAAGACAACTTTTATCACATCTCTATGAGAACACCTGCCCTCTCCATGTTCTACTGACTCCCTCTCCTGTGCTTGGGCTACACCTGTCTTATTCTGCCAGATGCAAAGTGGACACTTTCAAACTCACAGGTGCCAGACCTTTAGCACAAATTCTCAGCCTGCTGTGACTGCTCTTCCTGTGAGGGCAGGTTCCTCCCAAAGCATTTGTTACACTGCTTGTTTCTAAATAGTTGTTCATAAATTGACCAAACAAAACTGTGTTGTCCACAATGGAATAAACGAAAGAAACATCACTGTTGGATTTATTTAACATAAGCTTTAGTGGATGTGGGATTTCACCTGTACTCAACAGGCTAAATTCCACAAAGATACACTCAACATAATGACCATTAATTTCTACAAGAATCAGAGCAGATTTTGGCTTTCCATCTCATATCTGTGCCATGAGCACTTCAAATAAATCCAACTGACAGAGGTAAAACACACTTACAACACAAGATTAATAGGATGCCCTTAGGAAAGAAAGACTAACTTATATCAACATACTTCTGAAGAGTGAGGCTCAGGTTGTGGCTGGCTGATTTGATCTTGTTCTGGGCCTCGAGGTGGGTCATGCTGTCAGTGTTGACTCCATCAATGGCCACCACAAGGTCCCCCTGATTCATCTGTGACTGTGCTGCCTTGCTGCCAGGGGTGATCTGTGTGGGAAAAGAAAAAAAAGTATTATCAGGATAAGTTATTCTGTACACAGAACAGTTGGAGAACTCACCCAGAATTATAATACAGAACAGATATAGCAATAAATACACTAATAGATACAACATGAGCTGTATTTACTATTGTACTAGTGAAACAAAAAAAAATTGTGGCAAGCAAACAAATCAAAGTTAACTCATTTCCTCAAAGGTCCAGGACAACATCGACTTGTCATTACTCCCATTTTGAGAGGTTAAGCCCAATTTAGTGGTTTCCTCACCACCTATTATCTCTTCCTCAAGGGGATAATTACCACTATTTGTATTACAGTAGTATACAGAGACATTACTCAGAAGCAGAAAACTAATGAACCACTATCTACTGCATGATTTTATTGTATTTTTCCTTCTAAAAGCCATTTTCCCCAAATTAATTCATTTTATTGAGCAGAGAGAAAATGGATGTGTGTGATGGGCCTTGGGCATGCTTTGCTTCTTTTGTTGCAAGCTTTATAGGATAACCTTACCTACATACAACCACAGCTCCATTACCAAGACAGATTTCTATATATCCAGGAGGATCTCCTCAACCTGTTGGAGCTGACACTCCAAAGACAGACCAGCACTGGTAGACATCAGAAGCCACAAAGCTTCAATTACAAACACAATTACTGACACAACAGTTCAGAGATTCTGGTCATTCCCTATGGTAACACATTTTGTTAGTTCCAGGTCCCTTGTGAACTGCATCTGAACAGACAGCACCCTGACCTGAATTTCACACAACCCTCTCAGCTTCCATAAGGATGACACCAACACACCTTCTTATGAAACTTGACACCTCTAGGGAACTCCAGCTAAAACTGAAGAGCCTTTACACACCATCAGTCAGACAAATTTAGTGAACACATCAGAGTTGTACTCTGCTTTCAGCACTCAGTATTTAAAGCGAATGGACATAAGCTATATTTTATTTTTAGAGACTCACTTCCTTACATTCCTTGCTTCTAAGGAAGCCCAAGGATAATCTAAAATACTATAACAAAGGCTGCATTCAAAAATTCTGTTCCTAAGTACAGTGGACATAAAAGAATGATGTGTTTGATTATGAGCCAAAATTCCCCTGTGGATTCAGCCAGGCTGAAACTGTGAAGTTAAATACCTAGGGAGATCAAGACCCAACACAAATTCAAACACTTCTAAGTGTGAAATGAAATTCCTTAACTCGCCTTCCCTAATATGACCTCAAAACATTTATAAATATGTACATACGCGAAACAAAAAACTCCTTCCAAAACAATTCGCTAGACTGCTTACTTATGCTCTTCCCTGGCAAAGAAAAATAAGCCAACAGAAAGGGGGAAAAACCAATCCTTTCGTAACATCACATTACAGGTGTGCAGTGCTGAGGTGGGCAGTCCAACTGACAGTGCAGTCTGACAACAGGAGATGTGAATTCACCAGAACACAAGTTTGTTCTACCTTGTGTGCTAGAACACAGCACCCTGGATACTCAGACATTACTCAAAAACAAAATTACTTTTGAATTAGGCACTGTAAATAACATACCAGAACTGATCCAATTGAAAGAGACAAATTTTTATACCTTTTCATTATAGACAAAAGCAACAGGAATTCTACATGTTCTGAGAGAAAGACAGCTACAAATGTAATGTTCTCATGCAGGTAGAATTCACTGATAATGGCAGCACCATTTCCTGATGTATTTTTCTGGTGTTAAGAAATTAAGGGGTGGGGAAAATACTTTGTGGTATTTTCAAAGATGGAGTTTTATTCTGCAGTCTAATGTACCCTTACAGAAAGACATTAATGGAAACAAGAGGTTCATGTCACAAGCATATTTTTCCTAACCTATTATACAAACATTTGCTCCTGTGCATTGTATTGACTTGCACTGGGCCAAGTACACAGAATCCAGGAACATATACAGATTATTTGCATACCCACATGTACTTGTACCTGCTCAGTCCCCTAAATATGTCAAGAAACAGAAACTGCAACAAAATAAGAGGTGAGGAAAGGGCAAAATATGAGCCAAAGCCAAACTCAAGACAAACAAGTCAGTAAGACATGAATTCATCTAGTGGGACACTGCAGTCAGTTTATCTTTTTTTCCTCTGTTAACATGAACTGTTTGCCAGTCAGGCAGACACCAAGGCTTGAACTTGCTTGATAGAGGGGTTTTAATAAATTATCATCACACATCACTTTTCTGCTTTCGACTTCCTCATGAAACATGCAAGTTCTTGCCACAAAACATTAACTGTGGGATGCTGGTATTTCCAGTAGCCAGACAGCTGGTCCCAAATTCTGGGACACCCCTCCCCCTCTATTTTTTTCTCATTGAAACAAAGATGAGTTTTTGAACATCAACCCAGTTACTGAAAGTCAAATGTCTGCCCTAATTTGGGAATTCTTACTTAACCCATCTATCTCCCCTTCCACTCCTCAGGGATGGTTCAAAGAAAATAAACCCAGAGAAACAGAGTTTCCACAGAAAGGATAAAGCAGGCTAGATCTGGGACTAGTTTAACATAGCTGTAACACACTGACTTCCCTCTCACTTTCTCTGACTTCTGCTTTTGGCAGCTCCAAATGTAAATGTTATATCTTAAAATAAAGATACAGCAGGTAATGACAATTGTCCTAGAATTACAGTCTGTTCAGAGGGAGGGGATAATTGTACCTAGTGATATATTTTATGCCTAACACTTTTAGAAAACACTACCAAAATGAAAAAATACATTCATCACAGGAATTTCTCGAAGAAAAAAGTCCTGAGTAACTGCGAATTTGTGATTTGCATCAATTTGTAACTATGGCCATCGCAATACCCTTTCTGAGGTAATCATATTGTGAAAGAGAAGGAAAGTCTCAGTCTTGGCTTTCCAGCCAGCATTCCTTTATTTGAAAAGGAAACGAAAGGGATTTGCAGCCATCTCTTAAACTAAGTATAACAGTAGTAAATTCTAGGCTGGATCCCTCCACGCAATTCTACCTTCCCAATTCCCATTTCAGGGGTCAGCACTCCACTGACGTCACTTCACCCCTAAAATCCAGCTTGTTCTAACTTCATGGACAGTAAGATTCACCAGTATAAAAGATGGATCTAATTCATTATATCTGTAATTAAGAAAAATATTAAGTATCAGGAAAGAGTTACTTCCTCCCCCAGTATTCCCACTGCCCCAAGGCATGTTAGGTTATTTGGCCCTGTAAAGCTTTACATAGAAGGCTGGATGCAGAATCTGGATAAAACATTCAAACTGAAGTACAAAGTAATACCTATTTCAGTTTGAAGCTGAGAGGCATTTCTGTGAGAGTTTCAAGTGAAGCCACAGCAGGCATTTATAGCAGACATTGAGAACAGTCAGTAATTGTTGGGAACAAAATACCAGTGTACAGATGGAGATATAGGGAAGCCAGATCTGAAGTGTCAAGGCACTTTCAAGACTATCTTGTTCCCATTTTTAAAGGCCCAGCTGAAAGGAATGGAATGCAAAGTGTTTATCTTTTATCTGTTGGTATTTTCTTCTGAAAATTCATCTCTGATCTACTAAAAATTTTTCTAAATATAATCACAAACAGAGAAGAACTCCCTGTGTCTTTATGAAATCTTTAGGGAATGTTTTCTATTCAAAAATAATTTTTAAAAATATTTCCAAAGGACAAATGTTAATTAACCCTTGCAATTAGAATGCAAATCCAGATCTGTCTACACAGCAAGTTCTTGTTTGCTCTCAGCATCTCTTCTATGAACAGAAGTAACAAACAAAGAAATGCAGTACTGTCTAGGCCAAATACTCATTTTTCAATTTGACCATGACTTTTTCTTCTTAAAAAATCTAGACTATTTCAGAAAATCTTTGTAATAGTCTTAGCTCACTTGCTCTGGGTTCCAACACAGCTTTCAGTTGCAAGGTGCTGCAAATGCCTTTATTTAAGGCTACAGTGAGATGCTCACCAGAGATTCAAGGCACAGCTAGTTCTGTCAATTGATTTACAAAATCCAAGGTACGACTGACAGATCTAATTTTAAAAATATTTCTTTACTGCCTCGAGCTCAAGCACAGACTCCATCTTGGCAAGCCAAGCATCTTTCACCCCTCTCAGAAAAGCAGAGGAACACGTGCTGCTTCAGAGCTGGAAATTTTCAGCCCTCACAAATTTCCTACAAGGCAGACATTTGACTTCCAATATCCCTGGCTTAAAGCAAGTGGGCAGGCTGGAAGTATCACATGTTATTCTCAATGCACTACAGAGAATTCTTACTACTCTCTGTTGTGAGAGATCTGTATTCTGGGTGAATATATAGTACCACAGTGACAGCTGTGCCCTAAAAAAATCTGTCTGCACTGGGTTCAGAGTAAATACTGCTTAGCAGGGGCTCTGGGAGGCAGTGTACAAAGTGCAGCTGCTGTGCCACCTTGAGATCTGCACATGTTCCCATCCAAGCCCTCTCAGCTCCACTCCAAGGGGGAGAGATAGGGATCAGGCAGCATGTGAGTGGATGAGTGTTTAAATACTAACAAGAATACTTGGATAAACAGATGGATGTACACAGCTTTCCTGCCCCCAAGGAACTCCTAATTTACAAGGCAGACAAAAATATATAGGAAGGCCTATACAACTGAGGTGGTGTCAATATAGTAACCTGCAACATTAGCCAGGGCCTCTTTTTCCAGCACTTCAGCTACGCCTGACCTCAACCCCCAAATCAACAAGTTACATTTTCTGCTTCACATTTAAGAACTTTGTTTCAGAGAATCAAATATTCACTAGCACTAGAAATACACAAAAGCACAGGGAACGACTATCCTTTTCTCTTCAAGACCTCTGGAATAGAAGAAATTATTAAAAGAAAATGTTCCTTTCCATAATCAGAATATCAGAGACAGGACATTAACTATCCACGACCAGAATCTATAACGTGCTCTTACAAGAAAAGGGTTGGACAGAGATTAAGGATGACCAGAAAATACAGAATGTTTCCTTCATAGAGAAAACATCATTTAAATCTCTCTCCATTATATCTAGACAAGTGCTTTTTTGCACAGATACCGCAAACAAACCTTCATAGACCTTCTAAATTCTGAGGCTCTCAGTGCCTGGGAGTGGCTATTCCTCACTTCATGCACAGGAGCATGACCTCTTGAAAGGAAAGATGTGCTTTTAACCCCCACTGCAGAAGAGTTGCTAAATGTCCATATGAATCCATACATTATCTCTGGACTGGAGACATCAGTCCCCTCCCATTGTGAACAAGTCAGTTGAGGAAATTTACATTATTGTTTCCTAAATGAGTCACTTTCCATCTCCGTCTCCACAATAAAGGTGTAACAGCTTTAAAGGGAAAATCATGGGTCTTCTTAGAAAATAGTCAGTTTTGGATCAGAAAAAACAGCAAAGAAAATGAATAAAACCCACTGGGATAAGTCATCAGGCAGAAATTCACCATTTCATTCAACACATTGTCAGAAGGCATAAAATAGAATCAAGGAAAGAAACAGCCTAGATAAGCTACACCATAGAGCAAACAACCCACTATCTTTGATAATGGCTTTTATAGCATTCCGTGTTATATGGGAGAACTGAGCAAGACTGATTAGATTTAAAGACAGGACTGTAGGAAACCTGAAACTAAAGTTTTTGCATGTATCACTAACCAAACCTAAAGAAAGTTCCCTTTTTGCAGCTACCATTTGCCAGAAAAATATGCCTCATTTTTTAAAATTCACTCTTGAGATTTACTGGATTTTTTTCTTATTATTTATTTGTTTGTTTTAATGAGACAACAAAACCTGCCTTAAATGAACACTCATGGAATCTGCAAAATATGCCACTGACACCTTGAAGAGCTTCCATTTATACTAAACAGAGCTCAGCTGGCAAGCTGCAAAGACACTCTGAAGTGGCCTCTCAGGCTCTGCTTCATCTGTAACTAGGAAGGGAGATTACAGTACATGTAAGAACACCCAAAATAGCTCTAATCTTCCTCTCTTGGGTACCAGGAGCCACAGGGCCGCAGCAGCAGAGAGATTTTGTGGATGGCCAGTCAGGCACTTAAGATTCAGGACACCCTGTGCCAAAAGCCACACTGCAACAGCAGAAGGGCCCTTGGCAGCCCATCTACCCAGCTTACCTCAGCCTCAGGTGTGCCAAGCCATGCTGGAATGATGCCACCTTGATGACCAGCAAAAATTTCCCTTCCCCATAATGCCTTCACAAGGCTGCTTTTCATGCACAATATATAGGCTCTTCAAGGGAGGAGACAGGCAGATAGCCCTTCTTGCCAAGCTAATGAGACCCAGGTGATGAAAATAAGCCAAACGCAAAAGATTTTCAGCTGGGAAATGAAAGGAAGCATATGGGCAATGCTTAGAGGATTGCCCTAGGCAAGGCTTTGGGGGATTTTTTTGACAGTCAGTGTCAATATTCCTGTTCCTTGCTGAAAGATCATTTATTTCTCTGTCCCACCTCCACATTATCTGATTGACAAATTTTCAATCCTTTGTTAAGAAACTAAAAAAGGAAATATTGTGGACTTCACAGATTAGTCTGTTAGAAGCCAAAGTACTCTATGTACACCAACCATATAGATGATAGTAGAAGTGTGGTTGTGGCTATTTAATAGGATGTGTTGGTGTAACTAGATGGTTAAGCAGCTTTTTAAATCTTGCATGGTATGACTAACAGCAATATCTCTTCTCCCAATCTTTATCTAAATATAGCTATGTGTTCAGTCTATTCTCACTCAGCATCACGTACTATGCCAAGGTAGTGTGTGCTGTGCATCTCGCAGAAATTAAATGGAAGCACAGAGTAAAGTCATATAATAATAAATGTTGATTGTTTCATTATGACAACAGGTTTTAAGGAACAGGTGACAAGGTTCTTACTTGGCATCAAAAAGTTTAATAACCTGAATGTAAATCAAAACGGAGAAGAAAACTGCAGCACTGATCCTTAGTATTCAGGCAGCCCCTGTGTGTGTGAGCAGCTCTGTCAACTTCCCCAGGACACCCCTGCAGCGAACAGACACTCGCTTTCCAAGTGCTTGCAGGATAAGAACTGCCACGTTTCTTCAAAGGTTCCCAATCTTCTTCCCTCCTTCTCTTTTTCAGATCTAATTCATTTCAAAGCAGTTGTATAAGGTGGGATGTTTCTTTGTGTTTCCAGCAGACAGATCTCAGTTAGCAACTCTGCCTTTTACATTTTCAGTTATCAGCTTCTTGAATTCTACATTCTGTGCAGCTTTTTGACCTGCCCACAGAAACACAGTTTGTCTTGTCTCCCCCTACAAGGATTAGCAATACACTGAGGGTTTATGTCTTTTGCTATTGGCCACTATAGAGAGATTTTATTTTTTTTTCAAGTTCATTCTGCTTAATGCATCTCATGGTATGTAACTAAGACCACAATGCTTTATAACTTTGAAGGGCTTTTTTTTGGTTCAGCTACAATAAGGCCTGACTAAAAGGACATTTGAGACAATATTGAGAGTTAGTTTGGCAGTTAGTGGCCTGCAGCCACGTCTAATATTAAGCAACTTAAAATAGCTTTGACTTTGAGTAAGTCCTGAGGTTCCAACACAGATCTGACTGATGTATGAGTAACTCTTCTGCTCCTGTGTGTGTGTAAAGTAGGGTACTTATTACATTGATGCAGGTTTGCATTTAACTGTTCTTTAACTGTGAATTTGTTTGTGTTCCTGTTGTTTCTGGCCACCAGAATACCAAGGGAATAATTCTTTCTCTGATCACTGAAATATGAGCTGCCAGTTTGACACAGCAAATAACAATCCTGTCTCTAAACCAGAAGTGCTTAGTACTCAACTCCATGCTTTGCCTACAGACGGTAAACAGTGCAGTACACACAGAAAGGCATCTGCATGAAAGGAGATGAAATGGAGCAAATGTCCACAGCGACAGAGATGTTGGATCAGAACTGATATTGCAGGAACTGCACTTGGCATCGTGCCATTACTTTTGCATCTCAGGTTTTAGGAGGCTGTCTTGCCCAATGTGAATCTGTTCCAGTTGGAGGGCCCAGCATTAACTTGCCAATATATATCAGCAATTACTCATTAAACACTCTGTTTATCCACAAGAATAACTGTTCTGTACCTGTAGCATACATCCATGCTCTGTGAGAGAATAAACAAAAGCACAGGCTTTAAACTTCAGAATTCTTTTTAAGATCAAAGTGAATAAAAAAGAATAGAAGCAAAGACCCCCCCAGGAAAGTGCAATGCCAATTTCTTCTGTAATATGCTGTATCACATTTAATGCATAACATGACATTCTGCCAAGTATCCCAGCAGGAACCTTGGGAATTTAAAGATGGAGCAAGTAAAATACAATCTTGATGGTACCTGCACTGCTGGATGTTTCAGGAAGCTGGGGAAGGTGTAGGGACCGAGGATGGTTCTTTTACCTGTTAAAAGGTAATGTCTTAAACTTTGTTTTCCTAGCTTTTAATTTCAACAGAGAGGCCACTTCTGATAGGATGCCACAGGAACCACATTTGTTTAAGAGGAAGTAATCTGAACATATAGATATAATTTCAAATCTAAAAGGGAAATCCTCTAATGTTGAAGATTGTTCTGTTGAAGCAGTACAACCCGAATTTTGAAAAAGAAAGGGTCTTTTTTTCTAAATCCTTTAAAAAGGAAAGCATCCCTGAGGAAGGTTCTGAGGACTGAACTTCCTTGATAGTATGATGATGCCAATGTTGGGTTTGGGTGTTACAATCCATCAAAGCAGTGGGTACAGCAACCTCCAAAGATTTCCCACTGAAAACTTGCAGAGTATAACAACACAGACACACACACACACATGTGATTTTACTTGATAAAGTACATGCCACATGGTTTTATCAAAGTAAAAGCATCTCTCTAACCAAATTTTACATCCATTAGCTTTATAACCCCATATTGCATAAATGCAGTATCTTCCCACACATCTATCAGTGGCTTCAAGGCATGCAGCAGTATTAAGCTGACAAGTTTTCAAAATGTGTGGAGTTTTTTTTGTTGGTTTTTTTTTTTTTTCAAATGCTAGAGTATTTTCAATAACTCTACAATAACAAATTTTTATATGACTCCAGAGTGGCTTCCCATTTACAGACAAAATAAAATAGAAATGAAATGTTGTAGCATACTGGTAATACCTGTAGCTAAAGGCTACTTCAGACTAAAAAAAAAAAAAAGACCAAATTATTAAGATGGGAAAAGTATAGTTTATTGAGAAAGATAATTTTTGCTTCAACTACTAATGCTTTTTTAATTTCTGGTCAAAAAGAAATCAGATCAGAGGGGTGTGCTGTACATAAAGGCAACCTGGACTAACACTCTTCTTTCCCAATACAGTCCTGCTTCATCAGCTCCCCTTCCCAACCTGCACCATTTCCTGGGGAGAATCTGAAGTAAAAATCTTTTGCAAAAAATTATGCAAAAGACAAAGATATTATGTTCTGAAAATTTACAGGAAGTCTTCATTAAACATCACTGTTGATATGTGCCAACACATCCTGAAAGCTACACTGAAAATACTGCTCAGTTAAGAAGAGTGTATTGAAATAAGGTTTTAACATGAATGCCCCATAAACTTGAGAAGCCAGAGGCAGATTTAGAAGGTTACTTAAAAAGATTGTCAAGAAATTAAAGACCTCAGCCAGTTAATATTTGCCTGTGGTGAATGGCTCTTCATTTAGAATGCGTTCGAAGATCCAAACAACGCAACTTATCTTCATTGCACCACATCTTCTACTTTTATTCACAAGTTTGGGGCTGAAACTTGATTCAAAAATTCCCAGCAACTACCAGGGAAGCAGTTCTTGGGGAATTCTCATTCCAGAGAAGGGCACAAGTCTGTCATCTTGTGATTCTTAATTCAGCAGAGCGCGTAGTTTGAGCAGCCTCAATTATCTTTGGATAAGATACTGGGTTTTTATTTTTATTTTTTGCAGTGTTGTTTCTACTGACATGTTTTGAATTCCCCAAGGATTACCCAGCTCAGGTGTGTGTGGAGAGGGATTTCAGTGTGCAAAGACTATGATGAGTATTAAGGCAGGAGGAGAAGCCTGATCAGTATTTCCTATCCAGCTGATGTGCTGCCTTTTCACCTTCTGTGCTGCCCACCCCGGTGATCAACAGATGAGGGTTAGAAAGCTTTCAGTTGCATGGGGAATGCTAAGATGTATCCCATCTTAATACATTCTTCAACTTCATTTTGTGCTACATTCCAGAGGTTGCAATCAAAAACCTCCATTGTTTCAATTACAGAGGGTAAAGGGGGCACCAATGAATTGTGAATGAACATTTTCCACCAAATCAAAAGGGCCCTGCAAAACAGAGCCTGCAGACCTGCCTGATAGTGCTCTTTAGTGATACTTTTACCTCTTAACTTGGGGAGCAATGCTTCCCCAATTCCTTTTTGGGTACTCTGCTTCTTTCCTGTTTGATCTCATCTAGATTTGCTGTTCACCTTTTACTGGTATAAATAGCACCAAGAGAAAGGCAGGATTTTTCTTCCAGAGCATGCCCGTTTTAATGGAGTGTTTTAATGGAGTGTTTCAGGTCAGGCCCCACAGTCTACATGGACTCCTCCAACTCTCACTCCTCTCTACATTTCTATTTCTTTGAAGTGATTAACTATACTTGGAAATAGCAGCGAATCAAAGATTTCTACTGGTCTGGCAGCAGGATCACTGGTTTAAGAACTGAGTGTGGATCCTCCGAAATGGCTTAGACATTCGTATCTAATAAACATTCTCAGGTAACAAAGGTTTGGTGCATAAATTCTGTGAAAATCGTCCTTAGCCTGCTTGTTGGCTAGGCTTTATAGGGCTGAATATGGTTCTGATTCTTAGTTTAAGATACTTATTCATCCTCAGTTCAGAGCATTGCTCCTTATGGATCATCAGGCTGTGTAATTTATGAGGGAGTAACAGAATTATTCTGCAGGAAGTGCTTCACTTTCATTTCAGAGCTGTACTTTTATCTTTAATTTCTCGCCTATAACTGCAGACATTTTTCACTGCACTGCAAGCAGAGGCTGTAATGAGCTACACACCTTATCACAATTTGTTTCTAAACTCTGCATGTCCAAATTAGGAATTTTCCTCTTCTGATCCAGGGTAAATATGCTAATTATGATAATCTGGTTGCATATTTTGTTAAGGAATAAATGTTCACGGGGCATCTATTTAAGTCCTTGGAAGGAATGCAATCAAGTTCAGAATTTGCCTTAACAGTGTTTTCCTTGGCTGCATTAGACAATAAATTCTGCAATGGAGCATGTCAAAATAATTGGTTTGGAAGAGACAGCAGGAAAGTTGTTGTTTGACCAAGAAGGAATTTCAGAAGGTCTAAGGTAGTCTGCATTTCTGTGTCCAGTTTGTCTTTTCCCCTTCATCTGGCACTGAATGAATTGCTAAACAATGGATTGTATAGATGAGAAAATATGACAGTTACTTTAATAAGGATTCCTGCTGCTGCTGAAAGCATTATGTGCCTGATACAAATGAGGAATGAAAGGAACACAGAAAAAAAGTTAACCCTCCACTTTGATCTCAAATGAGGACTGAGTTAAACTGCAGGACAATGAGTTTCATCACCGTATTTTGTGATCAAGCAAATATCTGAATGGCTAAATTAAAGTGACATTTTGGACTGCATAAAGAAAAAATGTTTTTAAAGAAGATAGATATATTCCCTAATACCAGCATGCAAATCTCAGATCTAGCCAGAATTATGACTGATGGAATTATGAAAGTTCTCTGTTCTAGGCAGTTATATTTACAGTGACATTTCTCAGAGCTGTACACCCACGTGCAAACAAAAATTGTAGACATTCTGGAATTTTAATGTGTTGTCAAAGCTTGATCTTGGCCAAGTTTCTCTAAACCCTCTTCAAATCAGGAGATTATAAAGTGGATGACTGGCTCCCACCCTCCCTAGGTTTATTTTTCTTCTGTTTCCTTCTTACATCCTTTATCCTCTCACAGCATTGTTCAGTAACATTGCTTTGTCTCATTAATCATGTTTGCAGAGAAAATATTTAAAACTGTCAGCGATGGAGCTTTGATGTGATCAATGTCAACACTGTAACAACTACAATGGCAGCACCAAACATTTCTCAGAGTGAATATGCACCTATTTAACAAACAGGAGGCTTTTACTTCAGATACCAGGAAGCGGAAATAAATGAAAATTAGGAATGCTTGGATGATTATTTGGCAGCTGGGGAGATTCCTGGGGCAGAAAGAAGTGCCAAATGGAGCCATGTCAGTAATCTCTCTGTATCCTAGGATGGGTCTTCCATTTATAGAACTATGCAGCCCTTGAAGAGACTATAAGATTGCACATGTGTATGATACGGGAGCAGCATATGCATCTTCCATGAAACTGCCTAATAAAATCCAAAGATGCTCCCAAAATTTTAATGGACCTATTTTAAACAGTACCACACAATATGTCCATCTGGTTTGCTCAGCTGGTGACACGCGTTTTCTTCTGAATGACCTTCCCCTCTGCCTTCCTGTTACGATTAAAAGAAATTCGCTCTCTACCTTCTGCTTCCATTTCCTGTGTATCTCCTACATAAAATCCTTAGAAAAAAGCTCTTCCATAAATCCAGATCATACCAATGAGTCTTCTGGGTCATATCCAGTCCAGTATACATTGTAAAGGTAATTTCTATTCCACACGGTGACATTAACCTCCTATTCTATATCTAGAAAGCAATTATTTCATAATGATGCTATTCTTCAACAGCTATCCAAAGCAAGAATTAGAAAAAGACCCTATTATTCAGTCTTAACATTGAGTCACTGCTGGAAATAACACTTTACCAGAAAAATTTTATTGTCAAATTGCAGACACTCACAAGGCTGCAGAGGAAAATATTAAGCATAAACAGTAGCTGATACTAAGGCTATATGCATCAATTACACGGAGAAAATGTGAAAGTTAGCCTTGATTAGTCTAGCTATCTGTCTTCTCTGATGTAGGGACACCAGAGATTTGAGGAATTCTCTGCTTTGATACAGTAAGGCATTGAAGCCTCCTCCACACATGTCCAGTGCTTAGCATAACAGGGCTTAGACCCTCCCTGTCTCAGTACTTCAGGGTAATACAAGTATTACAAATAAAGAATCAGCTTGTTTCACAGTGACAAAGAAGACATCAAGCAATATTTTGGTCAAATGACACAGAAAACTGGTATTAATAAGTCATCCAGGCATTAAAATGAGTTCCTAAATAAAAATAAAAATAGAAGGGAAAAAACCCCAAACAAACAAACAAAAAAAAAAAAGGAGAAACCGAGACATAAGAAAAAGAGAAAACTTATTTCACAAGTTTCTGGCTATGTCAAAACATCTAAAATCATCTAATCTCATCTCATCTGCTGCTCTGTGTGAATAACAAAGACAAACAGAGGTGACATGAAAGCATGGATTGCAAGCTCTATGCTGCCTGCCCTTCAGTCTAGGCGGTAATTGCAGCATCTGCTGCAGCCTCTGTGAAGAGCTTTGCAGTGACAGTGCAGAGGTAAAAGCTCCACTGACAGTAAGGTGTTGGACTCATCTCTTTGAAGGCCCCTTATCCTTTTGTATCATGCATGACCCTGTAAGAATGTGCAATGCAATCATCCAGAGGAAAAAAACCACTAGGCTTTCAAGCTAAGCTTTTGCTGGCTGCAACTCAGATATGACACCAAGTCATGCCCATCTTATGTAAAAACTGATAAGGAGGCTGGGCACTGTTTATGGTATATCAGCATGTAATTAGAAAGTCTTGTGCCTGTGTTAGTAGGTACACTGATAATCAACTCTCAGAGAAAAAAAAAAAAAACAAACAACAAAAAGAAAGAAACAGAATGGAGATCTGAATGTCTAAATATCAAAAGTGGTTAAATCCTTCTGAAGAAGCAATCACAAAGAACAGAACTGCTCTAAGACTAACAGCTTCCAAAACAGCATCATTACAAGTACCTTCCCCGAGTAAGGTGTGAATCAAGCTGTTAGTGACTGCAACTTAGTGACTCAAGGAGTCTCATGCAGGAAATCAATTCCATTGTGCATATTCTTCCTGTGAGCCCAGCCTGCTTGCTTTGGACTCATCTTCTTTACTTGGACTTTACTTCTGTCTCTTGGGGTTTTATTTTTCTGTCCTGTCAACATGTTAGAAATAAAGCTTCTGCACAGAAAACCTATTATGGTTCCAATTCCCCATTACTTTGCACAAATTTATTCTCTTCAGTGCAAATGCAAGTGTTTCAGTTTCTCTTTTAACTGCTTTGCACCACAAATGCCTTCATAACTGCCTGGCAATGGTAAATCAGAGTTTTCATTTTCACATCAGGCCAAATAGCTATGATGTCTTCTCAAATAAAATTCAGAAAACGTACCTTTAATTTACAATAAGGTTCTAAAAGCTCTTTTATTCTCTTTACAATTTTATGAGTATGGAAGTAAATTAAGGATGGCAGGCAGTTTGGTGCTGTCCCAAAGAGCAACCTCCCTTCTCTTCTTATCAAAAGTAACAACTCATAAGTCCATGTCACCCTTACATTTGTGACTGTGCCACAGCAAACACAGCACAAAGGAGAGCTGTCAGGACTCACGTGTAACTTGCCATCTTGCAAAGCCAATGTGTAGCTCACCTTCCTCTTCATATCAGAGAGTCTTCTTCTGCTCCATTATGCAAACACGCAAAGCACACACCATTTTTGCAGTCTTTTGAATGAGAAATAAGCTTAAATCACAGAAATTAAAGTTTGAAGATGCCTGTATTGGCAGAATGCAGATAACAAGCCCATGTTATTGGGGAAACGTAAGTCCAGAAAAGCCAGAAGAAGGCCCACAGAATCAAAAGAAAACATCTAAATTTAACTGTAGTTGAATCATCTATGAAGCAAACATATCCATTACAAAAAAAAAAAGTACACATCATGGATTTAGGAGAGGCTGGATTTCAGAGTAGTACACTTATCTCAATGGGCAGAAAGGATGATTATAGAAACTTCTGAGGTAAACCCGAGTCAATACCAAGAATAACTTTTTCCCCCTGTTAAAACATTTTTTGTTTCCCTTTCTAGCTTTGTGTAAGAGATATAACAATCAGCGGGGAAACACCATCCATGTGTAGGTAGTGCACACTCTCAAATCCAGTCATATGTTTATACACCAGAGTTTGAGGGATCTGTATGTTTTATGTTTTTCCATAAGCTATAGACCAAGTATTTATCAGTCCATGGCATAGTGGACAGCCATATTACAATATACCATTTTGTTAAACCATCGTTTGAACTGTGTTGATATTAGTAAAGGAAAAATTTTTAATCTATTTTTAACAGAAACTTGTAACTTAAGCTATGATAGTATTTTCAGTATTTAGTAATACAGATTGATGTTGCTAAAGCCTGACTTAAGAGTATTCAGTGCAACAGCACTTGCCAACATATTGACTGTCTTAGTATGTTTTTAAAAGTGGAGATTAGTTGTAGCAGAAATTGTTTTGCCATGTTAAAAAATGTAAGTACTCTTCTAGGAGGCTTCTACTTTTATACATGACACTATTTATGAAGGGCACTAATCCATAGTATTACAAGTACTAAATGCCAATTAATTCTCCCTTATGAGTTATGATAAATGATTATTTTAGGGCGAAGCAATACATTTTCCAAAGGGTCTTTATCACAGCCATGTTGACAGGACTTTAAGTATGATGGTATGCTTAGTACTGCCCTAAAGTAGCTGAAGTATGTGCCACAGCAGGTGCCACAGGCAGCACATAGATTTGCCTTGACATTAGAACACAGGGTATAGAATGAGTGCAGGATTGTTTGATGGATTTAAAAAGAGCATATGTTGAGAATGGTTTGGAAAAGTGGAGCCTTCAGGGTACAGCATTAGAGTCAAAGCTGACTAACTTTGAGGAAATCCTGCCTCATCATGGCAACAGTTCTTTGAACTTCACAATCATCAGGTAGCAGTCATTAAAGAAACATTTCAACACCTCTAAGGGAAAAGCTCACTGAAGTGTAACTTTTGGGGCAAAGTAAGACCAAAGTATTAATACCTGCTGTATGAGCCTTAAGGGATACATTTCTGCCAAAGAACTGTAAATATTGTACTTGCATCTGTTTTACAAAATGTAAGCACAGTTTACATTTATTTAACATCCTTGGCAATGCCCTCTTTGTGAAAACTTCAATTTTTGCACAGAAGGTGACAACTTTTATCAACCACAGGATCTCTCTCTGCATCTATGACTTTATGTGCCCAACCTAGACTGCCCAATTCACTCTACCCAAGCAGGAGATGTAAAGCCTTGCTGGCCACAGCTGTGCTTCTCCTCCAGCACACACCCCCCTCTCACACACACAATCATGCATGTGCACAGTCAGTGTGGTGGGGATCTCTGCAAGGTTTTTCCTACAAAAATTTCTTCACAGCTAGCTCCTAGTGGTTCTGGCCTTTGCAATGCCATTCTACAAAGATGTTGATTATTCTTTCGCTAATATCCCAGCAGGGGTAAACAGTATGTAGTTTTCATTTTCTTGATCCATCTGCAAACTCACTCTCTATGAATTAAGGTCACAGATAACTTGTCAAAATGAAGTGAAATATCTAACCAGTTCACTTGATAGTCAGTTTATGGACTTGAGGAGTGCCAAAAATGTAGCCAAAATTAAAGATCTGTGAAAAATAATGGAATCATCCCAAATGCCACTAGGAAAGCAGCCTAAGCAGTGTTCACCTTTCCTAGATTAGCCCTAAAATATTTACACAGACAGAAAACCTCAACTTCATCTGCAATTAAAAATCTAGAGCTACATTCTCTGATATTAGAAAAAGTACTACATTCTATGGTTGTCAGTCTCCTTAATAGAGTTATACTGGTTTATACCAGCTGAAAACATTACTCTTGTCTTAGGAAGAGTAGAATTTCTCTTACAGAAGGAATTTTAATGTTACATGAAATAGTATTTTTTCCAAGCTCCTTTTATACACCAGTGATTGAGAACAGCAGCATTATCCTTCCACTCATAAGGATCTCTTGACAAATATATTTCCCCTGTAACTTCATAGAACTAGTGGAATTATACCAGGAATAAATCTGTTCCAGTATCTTCAGTTACTCTATTTGGAAACTAGTCATTTGCCTGACCTTCAGTGCAATGCTAAAAACAGAGTTTGTCTGTCATCAAGAGCCAGTGAGATTTCAGATAAAACAGAAGTCATGGCTCCTGCAATGAAATTCCAGGAGTGTCCATCAAAGGCTTGCCAACAATAGCATCTCACTCAGTCAAGACTTTCATACTTTGATAAACCTGGGGGGGGAAGATGAGATTTGACATTGGGAACTGGGGATGCCACAGCAACTTAGTCTGAAATATGCAAACCCAAAAGAATTACATTCTATCTAAACTTTTATGACTTGAATAGCTTTGGTTCTATACAGGTCCAATAATTTCTCACAGAATTAGGAATTCATTTTCAGCATTTTTTTTTAGTTCATTGTGGGGCTTTTTACCCCTACAGGGGAACATTCCTTCCTGCTGCCAGCACCAGAATGTATTTAACATACCATGTAGATCAACACAAAATAAATTATGTTTATTTCAAACACCAACATAAATATTGTGAACAAGCACTGGAGTGGAAGCAGGACTATTTATTCTCCGACTTCCTTGTTTAAGTTACAATAGAATAATCTTGTGTTCTTTAGAACAAGAGGACTGTTATAGAAGGACAATTGCCAAGCAAGACTTCAAACTTCTTCCCCATGGTCCCACGCCAGTGCTCTCCCTTCTGTCAGACCTGACCCTGGCCTTTCTCTTCACATTACTTAGTCCAGACTTAAATCTCAAAATACCATCCCAATCCTAGCAGAATATTGTCAAATGCTTTGATAGTGAGAGATGGTGATAGAAAAAATTTCCATTTTCACATGCATCCCAGATAGCCAGCCATACATACAATGCTTCCCAACAGCCTTGCTATCCTCAAATATAGGCTTACATTCCTGGGATTTGAGCAGTTTGTTCAGTCTTGTAGTTACTTTGGTTTCTACTGAAAGGATATAAGCAGTTATATAGATGCTGAGAATATGGGTAACAGTAGGTTGGGATGAGCCAACAAAAAGGATACTTCATAACACGGTCTTCTCATATCGCAAAATGGGCAATGTATATTTTAATCAAATAAATAAATTCCTGCCCCAGTTTCTCTCATTAGTCTTTGCAATGAAAATTAACCATAAAAGGCAGATGATCAAGGTGTCAGAGGTAAGAATAAAAAGGAAAAAGACAATACACTTCAAAACAATGTCACATTACAGGAAGTAAAAGATGAATTTTAAAGCTAAGAAGAGATTAAAATTTATATTATCAATTTTTAAGTGCAGCTTACAGGCAGCTCTCCTTAAACATGAGGCCATGGCACTCTCTCTGTTGTGTTATCTAATTAAATTGAGGACTGTCACAGTGCAACCCACTCGCACTACAAAGTGATACAAGTCACCAGAGGAAAAGGGGAAAGTGTCAAGAGGCACAGCCAAACTGAAGGCTATTTGTCCCTGGTGTCACAGGAGTGCCCACAGGTTCAGTTGGAGAGGCTGAGCCTGTAGGACAAGTTCTGCAAATTCATCAAAAAAAGAAAACACCACCAGCCATCAAAAGTGTTACCTAAATAGGCAAGGCATGTGAAAACATTAGCAAAAAGAAACAAAGCACTACAGGTGGGAGGAAAGTTCAAGTCTCCATGTCCTTGAATACTAAAGGAATGGGAAAAAAACCTGGACAAAAAGTGAAAACGTACCACCAAAAAACTTTAGATTTTACTTATTCTGGTACCAAAGCAAGATAAACTGGGCAAAATGCAAATCATGGTGTATCAAATGACAGCAAAAAGCTACATATATTATTATATACATATATATAATTAAGAGTACCTGTTCATCACAAGTGTATTAAAAAATTTAAAAGCAGGAGAGATTTTTCTATAGGCCACTTGTACCCAAAGATAAATGCACAGGTCACAGGCAGTGAGGCAAAATCCCACTCATGAGGGAAAATAGGGAGACCACTTCTTGTGTTCCAACCAAAAATGTAAAACTGAGCTCAACTAAAAATAGATTAAGGACACTGCAAGTCACCACCGTTTTCATCTATTCTCAGGAATTTTGTAAAAAAAGATGCTTTTAGTATTTTTGTTATTGTTGTTAACAGAAATAAGCATAGGGATTTGGAGCTTTTAATATTGTAACTACTCAATAAATATATGAAAATATTCAAGTAATTATTAAATAATTAGATGTCTCAAGTTCACCATTTCAAAGTGGCCTCATCACCAATTTTAAGCTGTTAGAATTGAGTCACAAAAATGTTTTTCTTTTATGACACACTGAGACATGGTATGTACCATCCATTTTCAGAAAGATTTTAGCAATTTGGGGGCTTTTTTCAATAGTTCCTGATCCATATTTTGCTATTGTAAAATTGGGTTGTCTTCAGAGGAAAGGAAAAAACTAATATTTTAGAGGGTACTTTCTAAATATCTTCTTATAGCATCAGTATATCCAAGGGCAGTCTCACACTAGTGTGGTTGTGTGGCCAGATAGTCTCTCCTCAGACAGTAGCCAAAAGCAGATACTTTATGGGAAGATTAAAACTAAAGCCTTGTGGCATCCAGGCCAGAACTTTCACTGTGGATGTTCTAAAATTAAGTGCCAACAAGAAAAGTTTATTCCTAAACTCCTTATTTACACATTGAACACAAAGGCTTAACAATCAACTACACAGCAAGAGCTCTTCCCCGGCCTCCTGAGCTTGGAGATGCATTTAATATTGGAACCCAATCCCATCTCTGCCAGACTAGTCGAGGAGGATTGAGACTTAATGGAGACAAAAGAAGTAACATTATTTACGGTCCTCCTAGTGATGCTTTCCTCAGATATAACTCATCAAACGTCCAGTTAATAAGGCAAATACATGTTAAATTATAATAAAACTACTTTTGTTGTGCTGTTTTCTGGTCTATAAAGAGTTTTAATAAACCAGAAAAGATAGAGACCAAATTACGTGTTTGAACTAAATACTCAGAGTGGCAAAAGACATCTACCCATATCATCAAATGGCATGAAACTCAGATCCAGCTTGGAATTCTTTCCCCATGAGAAGGATCAGAATCTCACACTGTACTTATAAAATATAATACTGTACAAGAGAGTGTCCTGCCTCCTTTCCAGGTTGCCTTTAGGACACATGAACTCCAGGGAATTGTGGGTGGAATGTATAAAAGATCTTATTGCAGCTGCTTGCACTGCATCTGTTCAAGGGATAAATAAAGCAGCTAAGTTCTAGTTTTGGTTTCATTCGTTGCCAGTCCCTTGACATGCAAAGAAATTATATACCACCTCCTCATCCTGTCAATCATACTGCAAATATGTCTTCAATATTGTGGAAGTGATGATCACTTTTTTTTAGGCCAGGAATGTTCCCACAAGCTGGGATAATCTCCATGACAAGTCACACACACTGGAGAAAAACCACAACCGCTTCATATTCTTCCAGAGAGCAACTCTGTTCATGTAAATCAGAAATCCTTATACTTCTTCCCATGCTTTCTAGAACAGGAATTAGAATTGGATTTAGATGAAACTGATTTTAAATTAAAACTGAATTAATTCACAAATTGTCTAGACCTTAAAGAGGGTTTACTCTGCCTTTTCTCCCCCCTCCACTTTATTCACCTCTGATTCCCAATGCTAAAAGCATAGAATCATGTTGTATAAAAGCAGGAATACAGGATCTATGTGAGTTGAAGATCCAGACCCTTTTGATGTGAGTCACTGGGGCTCTCTCCATTACCATTTAGGACACACATGCGCATCTTCACAAGGCACATTTTCCACAAAAGCTTGTTGTGTCTGTTACTCTGCAGGGCAGATTTTTTTTTAACTCTTTCATCCACTTGCCTATTTCTTTAGGTCATCTAAAGAATGTTTCCTAGAAATTTAATCAAGTAAGTGCTGTTAGCCTCAGAGGATAGAACATGGGCTTAGAAATGATGCACAGATTCCCACTTTTTGCCATGAAGAACTTATGGAAATGCTCACCATCACTATCTGCCTTTTTTTTTTTTTTTTTTTTTTTTGAAGAAGAAGAAGCAATATGTCTTACTATGTTACCATATTTTCTTTAGAGAAAAAGGTGGATATTATCTTCTAAAATTACATTTTGCAGGGTGAGGAAGCAAAGCTCTGCAGAAACTTAAGCACAGACACATAGAGAAAGGGAACTGCTGATGAGCAGGACAGAACCATCCTTTTGTGGACCATAGGATGTGTGATTGTAAAGGGAAGAAAGTTTCTTTCAGGAATGCTCAGAGGAGATATTCTGTATTGTCAACACAGAAGTTATATTGATATTAGTTGCAGCTTGAGTTCCTCAACACAGGCTAAAGAAGACTATTTAATACAGCAATACATGTAATTAGAGAATCAGGAAACTCCATAGCTTCATGTAGAGCAGTTGTGAACTTCCATGAGGTGCCATATTTAGCCAGCTCCTTGCTGCACATGTACATCCCGCATATTCTTTCTTTCCCTTTATTATTCTCTAAGAAACTTTAACATCCTGTGGAAGAGTAAATAACTTTCCCTTTCCAAATGTCTCCTTCATCTCTTTGCTCCTCCACTCTCAGAGCACTTAATCTGAACACCATCAAAAGGGAGGAGCAAAGAAAGGATAGCAGACTTTGATGAAGGAGGATGTGTGGGAGTAGCGCAAGGAAAGGCAGGCAGGGGATGAAGGCCACATCCCAAGCATATGGAAGGAGGAGACAGCACAGAACCATCCCACATGGAGCGAGGATGAATGCCAAGAGGCAACATTGGAGGTCTCCCACATGATCACAGCAGTATCAGTACTTGTCCTTGCAGCCAACTGCTACAACCAAGGCACAGAGTTCTCAAGGGGGGGATAATGCCTCCCTCAAAAGAGAGGAGAGCTTTGCTTTGCCTCAGGGATAAAACAGCCTAACAATTCTGGCACCCCAATAATCTGCTCACTCTTTCTGCCAGGTGTCAACAGTGTGCTACTCACAACTCTGCACACTCGCCCTGAGCTACTGACAACCAAGTGCCAAAGCAGCACATACTGCATTTTCAGAGGTGTTACATTGAAAAGAAGCAGTGCCAAGCAGCAGGCAATTAAACGGAGAAGACATTGCTGTTCAAATAGGTTTGGTTTGTTGTTCACACAATCTATGATGCTTACAGACTGCTGACCACTTCTTGTCATCAAGAAAGCAAAGCACACATGTAATACAGAGATCCTCACCCATCCCACCCCATACAGTTGATAAAAGGATTTAATCTTTAGTAACTTCTTAGGTAATTTAAGCAAACAAGTGAGATAAGAATCTTTTAGACAGGAAAGCAATTTTGACACCAGGTCAGGAAGGCACATGTATTTTGCAGCTCCTGTCAAAAAAATTAGCAAAAAGACTATCCATTTATTTCCTGCAACAGCTAATCTTAGCCAGTGCTGATGAAAAAGAACATCTTGTTTAGGCTGCCCATTTCTTTTTGAAACACCTGCCGCAGTACCAACTGCCCTTGGCCATTTTTGAACCAGCTATGACTAGGTAAGGAGAGAATGCTGACATTCTCAAATAGAGCAGGAGGGTTGCAGTGACCCTCAGGATCAAGAAAAGGCAACCCAAATTCACCCTAATACCAGAGCATTCCGATTTGGCACTATGTACCAGAATCTGGGGTTACACGTAGTATTTTTGGAGTTTTGGATACGATGTCCCATTCCAGAAGCTTGAGGTAAATGTAGCATTGGTTCCAATTCAAAATAGCTTCCTAAGTTACAGGATGCTTTAAATATAGCATGAGAGTCCCACAGAGGCTTCTCAAGTGTGTGCATGGCACCCTAACCAGGTATAGTAAGTACTACAATGCATTACAAATATTTTTATTCATCTCACAAAGACTAATTGTCCCTAATGCTGGTGTTAAACTGAGAACCCATGAGTTGTTTATAGTAAGTGTGTGCCCTTAAGCCTGTTACTTTTAATAAGAATAAGGGTTTATGTCTGTATTAACAAATATGGCTAGGCAAGAGAGGCGAGGGGGCCAAAATAACCCAGCAGCTGGAATTTGGACTCTGAGCAGGAGAAAGGTGGGAATATGGTGGGAGCGTATGAAAGGCTGTGTTCCTCATAATCCTCAGCTGCCATTGCTACAAATCAAGTGTATTTGGAAGGATTCTGGAGAAAGGTTAAATCCTATTTATGCAGTGTCCAGGCACTGAACACCTGTGGCACAGACGATCACAACACCAGCTACGCATGTGGGAGGTGCAGAAAGAAACTCTACCCTTCCCAGGGGATTTGCATGCCGAGAGGACATTTGACCCATTACATCTTCCTAAAAGAAGAGCAAGATCTCATTGACTTTTTGGGAAAATGGCTGCTAGCCATCACTAACAGAAAGAGGAGTCACCTTGTATGAAGTCCATTCAGGATGTCCTCTGGAGCCATTTGTAAGCTGAAAATGAACTTTTCCAGGGTATTTAATTCCAGGTACTTCCTTCCACCTATTTATTGTGTTCTCTTTTTGCTGAAAGTCTCTCAGAAAAACACAAACAGCTTTACATTTAGGGGAATTATTATACTCTTAAACGATCTGAAAAATGAAAGTGTTTAGAACTGTTTCCAAAGGATTTCCAACAATAAGGCTGAACCAAGCTTTATGGCCAGATTCATATGATTAAGTTTCATCTCTTTTAGGACCTCAGGTTATAATAGCAGCTAAGTAAAATAAACTTTTTTATCATCATTTATGCAGCACATTTTGACAGGTAATCCCTGTTTGCTTTTAAATACATAAGGTAAATTATGGGTCAACACAATGTGCCTGAACAACAGGCCTTATCCTCACTCCATGCCAACAAGAATGAAATACTTTATGAAACACCATTTATTAAATATCATGGCATAATTTTATCAAATTAGGATTTAGAAATTTAGACAACTGTAACAAAAAGCCTATTCTGAGATTTTGTTCTCAGGTAAGCTTTCTATTAAGGCTTTAAATACACTAGTAAAGAAGAAACAGCCCTTTAATAACATGCTGCATATAAGCTACTTTTTTTCAATTAGCATTACTCATTTCAAAGCATACTGCTTCTAACATTGCCAGACAATGTCTTAATTAATTTCTTTCCTCAAGGAAAGTTGCAATTGATTTTTACCATGTCCAGCAAAAATTCCCTCCTTCCTCTCCCCTTCTTGTGATCTTTCAATGAGGATTAATAATTTACCTGCACATTGATCATCTGGCCAATCTTGCAATAAAACTCAGTGAAAAAAGAACAGTATCTCATATTGTACTGGACACTATTTAATGCTCTATTATACATTAAAATTGTGGCACTCAGGTACTCATGTGCAGAAATTTCTAGTTACACACAAATCAGCAGCATGAAATTGTGCTCTCAGCTACCTCCAGTCCACTATGAAATCTGCATTCTAGTGAAGACCATTTTGTACAGCATTTTTGTACTTTCACAGTGCTACTCAAGTTTTGTGGTGCTATGTTGTTTTCAAATATCCACATTTTAGATAGTTATAAAATCACAGACACTTTATGCTACTAATTAGAGAACAAGAGTGATCAGGTGGGAACTGCTGCTGCTAGAACAGAAACTTAATGCTAATGTATTTGCAGAGCTAATTTCTCTTTGTGTTCCACTGGCTGGAGAACATTTTTTCAATAATGTATTCAGAATGGAGCTAATGACAATTATCTGCTGTGTTATTAAGACAGTCATTTACAGAGTTCGGACATCAGACACTAATAAAAAGTTCTACCTGAAAAAAAGTTTATTGTGCATTTTAATTACAAAGCAGTAACAGTTCAGCAGCTTTAAATTCAGAATTTAATGGTTACCTCCTGATGTATTTACTGGTTCTAAAGGATCTGCAAAATTATTAACTTTAATAATAATTAGGTAAATCTGAAGACTTCCTGAAATACTACATGACCTATATTCTCAAATAAATAAACTCTAGGTCAAAGGCTGAGCAATTTATCAGAACAGATTATCCAGTTGCCAGGGAACACTCTTAACTGTTAAAACAAGAGAAAAAGGAACATAATTCATTTGAGTGGATTTGTTTCCTTAGGTTAAGAAACCTTCTCCTCCTCCTCCATAAAACCACAATAACTATTGTTATCCCCACTTGTGAACTTCTCATTTTCTCCCCAGCCTTGGGCCCAAGTTTCTCAGAGCTGACATTATATGCCTCCTGTGCAAGGGAAGGGTTATGTTCCCCTTCCTTTTGCAGGAAAGAGAGCGGCAAAGTCACTTTATAACTGGCAATTGCAGAGTTGCCATTCAGCCCAGTTATTTCATACACTGAGCTCTTTTCATGGATAATGCCACACAGGGATTGATGATTCAGATACAGTCACACCCCCCAAAAAAGAGCTGCATTTAGCAGGTGAAATAAAGGGCTCCAAACCCCCAGGTTATTGTGTCAGAGCAGTTGGAGCAGCAGGTTTGATGATGTAACATCATTTAAGCCAGTACCTTAGTTACTACAGACCATTGTTTATATTAATCTGGCCTATATTCTAACAGGGCTAAATGTTTCTCCTGAAACTCAAAACATGATAGAACTGCAGAACACAACCTTAAACAGATGATTTGTGCACAGATACTGTGCAGAGTACATAATAGTCCTGATATACCCCTGACCTTCAGCAGTGGACTTAGTATTTAGTGATTACTTTAATCACACAAACAGATAAGAGGGGCTGCCTTTCTGTTCCAAGTACATACTTGATTTAAAAGAGAAATCATTTGACCGAGAGCTTTAGTTGGATCCTGAAAGCCATTTGGTTGAGTGTAATGCACACATTTGAATCCCACTGCATTATGACGCTATAGTTTAAGCAAAAATTATAATAAAAGGACTATTCTACAAAAAATCCTGAATTTAAAGTTACAAGAACAAACTGCATGGATTTTTCAGAATGTTTTCTACACGGGAAGAAAACAAAAGCTTCTTGCTTATATCATGACTGTTTACCCAAAAGAGGAAAAAAACTGCATCGTGCTGGAACTGCTTTGAATAAAAAAAATTGGGTATTTGTTGAAATCACATCGGCTCTTAAAATTGTTACTGGCTCAGGTGTAACATCCATTGGGATTACTCCTCAGACATGATAGAGTATTTTTGGTCAAGATAGGAAATGTTGTCTACCTCAATAACTGATGCCTTACCTCTTGAAGGACCTGCACAGCATGTTTAAACCTCTGTTCTGTTTTCTTCAGAGCAGACTTGAACTGACTCCCCCGTATCCAGGGATTTATTGATGCCCATGTGCTAGAACCCATTTCTTTCTCTGGTCCAATAAATATTATTTAAATGGAATGCCACTATAGAATTTGGTCCTCTCTCCTTGTCTGACATACACATGACACTTGTGTTTGATGAGACATGCAACCTGAGCATACAAATGCCCTGTACACTGAACTGCCATTTATAGTACAGATGCTGACAACTGGAACATCTCGAATAAACAATACTAAATCAGGAGGTTGAGGAGTTACTTGTAGGGTTCAGGCTCACAGAAATACACTATTTTCTGACAACTGTAGCTGTAAACATCACAGAATTGGCTTGCAAATTAGTTTGAAAGCAAACATACCACCTAAAGTAACTAGCACTTGCACATAATACTGACATTTGCACATATAACAAATAGTTGGATGTAAGAGAATTCAGAATGCTGTAACTTCAGATGGGGTGACTGTAGCTCAAGATGTGATCTACAGATTAAATAATTATCCCAAAGAAATTATGATGCTCACAGAACAGTTGTTGTATCAGAAATCAATAGGAAAGTTTTGGAGTGTTCTTAAAAGTTGGCTTGGAAGTATTTAATTTTCCTCTTTCAAGGAACTATTTTGAGTTAAAGTGTAACAAGACTGGAGGAATGTGAAACTGCTCAGGCATAAGAAATTACTACTTATCTAGACATAAGACAGTCATTATATTAAATAGCTCACTCCTTTCTCAGAAGTTGAGTCAGTCATTTGAACTTTGGAGGAAAAAGAAAACATCTCTACCACATAGTAGTTAAAGAGGAAGACTTTTAGAGGACTTGAGACTTACCTTTTCATTTAGTAGAATATGAACAATTACAAATAATAATCTGTGGCTTTTGGTATTGTGAAGGACTTTCTTTTTGGAGGTGAAAAAAACAGCTCTCAAAGTTGCAGCTGTAGCTGTAGGACAACTGCTCAGCAGTTCCATTCACCAGAGGTGGATGCTTAACAGGTGATGTGTTATCAACATTTCAAGGGAACTTGTTAAATTGCTTCAGCTCAGTCAATAGAGGTAAACTGCATCCTTCTGATTATAATTTGTGTACAGCACCACATGGTCACTCAAATGACAGTTACAGAATGCACAGAGCCTGACCCAGATCATTTGAGGTTTTCCTGCTTTCAAGGATAGAAGAAAAAAGTGAAGAGGGACTGCCTTCCCCCATCACTTGTCTGTTGTAAGGCACTGATATGCAATGGCCCACAGGAAATGAGTACTCTCACACTGCTCCTCTAAAGCAAAGGCAGGCACAGCCAGAGGCTGACATATGTATGCTAGGGAGGGGAGAAGGGACAGGAAGCAATCAGGAAGAGATGCTGATTAAAAAAAAAAGAGCCAAACAACTGTGAGAAAAACCTTCCTGCTCCTGCAGAGACAGACTGCAAAATGCTAGACCAGCCTCAAAGAGCTGCTTCAGGCTGTTTGTATCAGAATAAGCATACAGATGAGCTATTTTAATTTTTTCATAGTAGTATTTGCTGTTTCCCCTCACTGCACCTACATCCTTATCATATTTCAACTTTTACCTCATTTAATCAAATAAAGAAAATCAGTTCTTGAGTGCTTTTGTTTTGTTGAAACATTATCTTCTCCTTCAGGCTCTGGCTTTTGATTTGGAACCCAAGCAAGTAAAAGTCCTCTCTATTAGGAACTACAAAACTGTATGGATAATCACAGAAAGAATATACCAGTCATGAGTTATCTCAGTGTTCTAGATAATATTTTCACTACCTCAGATGATGATAGTTCCTGCACACCTTTCAGCTCATTGCATCCCCTGCAAGCCAGTCTGTCCCACTAGAAAAGTTTACTGTTCAGCAATAAACATCCAGAAATGTATAAAGATGTTCTGCTACTGCGCCCAAACATGTACAATTACACCATCTTAGGTAACATGGCAACAGAGCACTTAGATAATTAACCTAGTCCAAAAGCCTTCTTACAGAGGATTAGGTCTATAAAATTAATGAATTCTGCTTGCTTCCAGACAGTTCATGCAAGCACTAGGAGAAAATAAACGGCTTTGCTGCCCACGTCAATTTGGAAAGACCAGATTTATGCATATGACCATGCCACTGGTGACAGCTCTTAGCTTTGCCAATAACCTGCAAGTCTCATTCATTTCAGGAGGGCTGGCAGATGCTCACCATTACTAAAAGTCTGTCAATACTGTTTTCTTATCCCTGCTACCTGCCCATGACATCTCATGACAGAATCTGAGATCTCAAGACAGAATTTTTCTAGAGTATAGAACGGTACATAGGGTGGGGACCGGAAAAATAGTTTTAAAATCTTCACAGATTATTTTCCAATGCCATTGTTAAAGGAGTGTGAAAGCTTCAGAATGACCTTAAATCTTCCACACTTGTTTTTGCCTCCTCTTTTCTTGTCCCCACCCTCTATGTTAGTCAGGCATTTATTTTTAGATAAAGAACAGATAAGCAGAACAATCCATTTCAGAGAAACATATCTTCACCTGTCACCCAGCTGACTGACTGTGACTCCTGTGTTTTATGCAGTTGACTATTCAGCAATGAGCTGATCACCTGGATCTACCTGAAGGCAAGAAAATACAGGTCTCAGACACCATTTTAAAGATTCCTTTAAAAGTGAACTGTTGTGCCAAACAGCTCCGAGTAATTTCCTTCCTTGTCCACTGTTTTAAGAGCATTTTTCCTGAACAGCAGCACTAGCAATGCCACGATCTTGTATTGTGCTTTTGCCACTAGGCTTCAAAGTCCTTCTGGATTTCATTTCTGATCCGCAGGAAAATTGCAAGATAGGTGGGAATCATATAGGGCTGGCTGGCAGAGTACAGGTCAACAGAGAGCTAAGCCACAGCTCTACTTCCCAAGTCCAGGGTGTCCACCTTGTCTATGCCTGAGCCAGTTTCACTATGGCACCATATTAGCATCCTCTTTTGGGAAGGTCCTTGCAAACATGCAGGCACAATACTATGGGTGGGATGAACAATGCCGGTGTGTTGCCATCATCTTTCTCAGGAGTTTAGGCTCAACTCCCTTGCAGCATGACAGAGGAGCACAGAACCTTCATCAAAAAGGATGAATCTTTTTGTTCTCTGTGGCCCACCCACAGACAGTCTAATTGCTCGGGGGCAGATGGAGTATAATGAGGATGTCTGTATGCAAACCCGGTCTGCACCAGAGAGGGACACTACACATACTTAGGCAAAAGGGCCATGGCACATCTGGCAGTAAAGGCAGTTACAAGATACTTTAATTCGAAGTGTTTGGGGTTTAGGATTCATCTTACCCATAGAAAGTCTTATCTCAGGGCAGCTGTGGATCAAACCCAGTCCACAGATAAATGTACAGCATCCACAAGCAACATTAAGCATTGTGTGCCTTTTCCTCTCAGTTATTCTTCCCCCACACTGTCCTCCAATATCTTGAGAATTTAAGGACAGATTTCCTCTCCCCCTCATGATAAGATTGCAATTATGGCTAAGTTCACAGCTCAACTCACTTATGACTGCAAATTTCTGATTAAGGAGAATATCTCATCTGTTTGGAGATACATTTTTGTGAAAGATGCTAAAGAAAAAATACAGCATTACCATCAAAAGCCATGTATTACAGTGTGTTACAATTAAAACCATCACAACCAGCAGGCATTACTATCCCAGTTCCCCCTGAAAGAGGCTGTGTTCATTCCCCCGTGCATGCTTTTCCCCTTGTAAGGCAGGATACAAAATCCAATCCCATCCCAAATCAATAGACCCAACTGAAAACTGGGCCTCTCTGGGAAAGAGTTCAAAACATTTAACAGTGCTTTCTGACACTGCTACTGCTGGAAAGGCAGTCAGCTGTGTGAAGAGGTAATTCCTCCACACCTCTGGGAATTCAGCCATTGCAGTTTCACTCCTGCTCCTCATATGCTCTCAAAAGCCCCACGAGAATCAGGCAGCCTTTGGGCATAGTGTTTACACTTTAATAAATTACACTATGAGACAACCGGCTTTTCATTGCTGATTGTGTCATACATAGTGCAAGTGCCACAGCCCTTGTCCTTAACTGAGAGCCTTCAGGTATGACTGAGTGACTTATAAAACAATCATCAACACTGTACAGTGCAGGCTGCAAAGTGCCATGAAAATTCCTGTGGAAATATACTGACACCTCTCTGTACTTACCTTGGGTGGGATAAGAAAAGAAATACCAACACTACTTACAGGAGTGAAATTAATCTGAGTTTATGAAGTGAGGTTATTTTTGTGCACAGGGGGTATTTTAGGTTGTCCTTTACTTGTTTGCTTTTACTAATACTTACTGAACATCCTTCTTTGCAGTTACTGTACTGTTTCTCCACCAGGAGTTATGAAAAGTTCCTCTCATCATCATAGGGCTTAATACTAAGGTAAAGGCAGCTCTGTCTTCTGAGGAAGGGCTTATGTGCATATGAACAAGGAAGACCAAATGATACAAAACTTCACAGAATGAATATGAAATAGTCTAGTTAAGATTTCAGAAGCTTGTTGATTGACTCTGGAGCACGATTGTTGCACAGATACCAATTTTGTACCCGCAACCTAACAGACTGTATTTTTTCACTACAAAAAAACCCCAACACAGTTTTAAAAGTAGTGTGGGTGGCTTTTTTTTTTTTCCCCTCTTTTCCCCAGTGGAGCAGACCTTTTGTTTGCATTCTACTTGTTTGTCTGATTAAATCATTCGGGTATTCCTTTTAAACACTGTTATGTAAGTAACATCTCTTGTCCATGCACTGCAAATAACCCTTATGCAGGTGATTTGTGGAGGAACCAAGACTTCTCTAAAAAGCCCTGAACATTCTGGAGTGGATTTGTGACTGTCAGAAAGAAAAAAAATAAAGAAAGGAAAAGAGAAGGGAGTTACCAGAAGTTACACAGAGCTATCTGATAAGAGAAAGGTAGGTAAGGGAAAATCAAGTTTCCTGAAAATATTCCAATGTTAAAGACTTTTAAGAAATAGAGCTAACTCAGATAATAGGGCTAAAATAATGCTTTAAGGGGAAGGGAAAAATAAAGCAGCTAGGAAATAAATGGAATCACCTGCAATTGACAGATACACCAGGTAATTAATTATTAAATCACATGCTGTTTGTCAGCTGCAAATGGAAGGCTTCTGCATAATTTAAGGCTGTATTTTAAGCCCTATTGAATCTTCTGCTTGACATGCCTAATTTTTATTCAATTATTGCACCCCCTCAGAAGATGGGATACATATCTCTGTCTTTGTCCATTTTTAACACCTGACTTCACATATTTACAAGAAGTTACATGTTTATTCTCTAGAATAAATTCTATATTCTCATTCACAGTTGTTCTGCTCCCCTCCTCTCAAACAGACAGCACCAGTGAGGCCCCTATCAGCAGCAAAAGAGAATACTGTACAATGTAGAACTCGAAGCTCCTTTAAAAGAGACATTATCATCATTCATAAAAATGTACAAACCAGAACTGTTTTCCTGAGGCATTACCCATGTCAGGTTGTACTTTGAACTGGTATATTTAAAGTCCACATTATATTCTCTTTATTCACATCTAGGTGCAAAGATCTTCTATTTTGCTAGTCAGAATGTGCATATGACTGCTATTTTCCAGCCTAAACAAGCTCAACAAGATTTTGTCACACACTTACTCTGGAGATGGTCAAGGGCATGTTGAAGTCCTTGCCCCCCTGCAGTCGGAAGCCCCACGGTCCAGGTCCATTCAGAGTCACGCTGTAAGCCATTGTGTCCCACTCTCACCAGAACACAACAAGGCACTGCAGAACACAAGGACAGGGTAGACAGAGAAAAGTGTGAAAAACAGAATGAGAGGAGGGAAGAGTTTTACATAACGAAAGCAATTCTCTTTCTGCCTTGCCTGTTAAGTCGTGCTCTGATACCACCTAAGAATAGATGGGAGCTATAATGCAGATGCTGATATCCCAGCTGAGCAGGGCCCATAAAAGGTTTGTAACCAGACACCTACTATGCAAAGACTTCATGACTCAGAGGTCTAATATAGTCCTCAGGGAAGGGGACAGATCTTTCTAGGCTACTCAAGCCCCTTGTTCTGCTCGGTTACTTTATGGACAAGACACGTTTTAATAAAACAAGCAAACAAAATTCAATCACAAACACCCAAATATCTTCACTAACCTGTTAACAAGCACATAGCCATTTTTAAATTCTTCTTCAGCATGTATGTTTTTTGTATTGTGACATATAATACACTATAAACAAGTTCTTTCTACATAGCTCTTACCATATGTAGGAAGAAAAGCAGCAAAAAAGTGTTTGCCTTCTTTTGCAATGGTTAAACTCAAGAAAGTTTTACCATCACTGAAAGCCCCACAGCTTCGTGTTTGTCTCTTGGTTCCACAGCCCTTGCTTTCTCAAGGGAAAATTAAAATTTATTCTCTCTGAATACAGAAAGATGTATCATGAGATACTTCTAATCAGCATTTAATTTCTGTGGCAAAAGCACAGTTTCACTATATACCTGTCTTGTCATTTCAATACAAGTCTTCTAAAGGCATGACACTTGAATGAAAGTCTAAGTACAAATAGTTACCCAACTACTTTCTTAATTTATTCCTTGATTTTTTTCATAGTTTATGTTCCAGTTCTGAGGCATTCCATAAAACCATAACCCTTGTTCAGTTATGCTGGATATTATTTCTGCCTTAGACTGGAAATTGCTAAAATACAGAGGACATGAGGGAAGGGGAGAGGCCGTTGGCAGAACTACAGATAAAAAGAAAAAAAATCTGTTCTCAGGGTAAAGCTAATAACATTAATTAATGCTCACCCCTTTCAAGTCATTAATATGTGCAGGACCTGTATCTCCACAGCATTTATCCTCTGGTTAGAAAAAAATTGTCATTATGTTAAGGTAGGGAGAAAAAAAATACACAGGTTCTACTCTGATAATCAAAAAGACAGCCAAAGCCACACAATGCACTAGAGTGAGGCAGCTCAGTTTGAATGTTGATAATGGGTCACTCTGCCACTATGCCTGCCTTAAAACACATTAAATATCTGATGGCAAAATGGCAGAGAGCAAACACTGCCAGGAGCTCAGTCTATCTGAGGAGATGGTCAATAATTTTTCAAAATCATTAAGCAGAAAACAGTCTGTTTAGTATTCAGAGTGTCAGAAAAGGCACTTTTACAAGGGAATAATTAATCTCTGCATAGATTACACCATATAACCATATCTTTTAGCCAGAGGCCCACATTAAACCGCAGCAATTCACACGGATTTCATGAAAGTTACACTAAGCCAGTAGAACTGGCCCAAACCAAAGTGAAAGCAAATAGCAAGACAGAGCTTAAGAAGAAAATGGGTTTTGATGTCTCACACATACCTCTAAGGCACATTTACATTAAGAGAATTTGTAAGCTATCCTCTATGAGTCCAGAACCAGTGGTGTTTGGATGATGGCTTTGAGGAGAGACAGACAAAACTGACTTGCTGGCCTTCATATTGCAAAAGTTTCCAGGCCTGCCAGTTTACCTAGTACTAAATTTATTAATTTTTTTAGAGTCACATGCACAAACAGGTTTGAAGGTAAATTCTCATTGCACTATTACTTTCCTTTTCCTAGGAATTCACTGCTGGTTTAGTGCCCTTTCTTGGCTCCATTTCGAAGGTTCAGGAGAACATAACTCCTTACCAGAAGTAAGATAAACACAGCAAGTCATGCTGTTTAATCAAACACTATGTGCTTCTGTCCTACTTTCACATCTCTAACATGCCATTCACTTATCAGCTAAGGGCATCTGAAAGGATCTGAGAGATCCTTCAGGCTGGGTGGTGTGCTAAGAAACTGGAGTGGGAATCTCATTAGGGGCTCTGTCATTTGAATGAAATGTTAAACTAAGGTCACTTGTTCCTACTCCTTTGGTTTCTGTCAGTGTCTGCATGAATGTTCAGCATAGCTTGCCACTTTCAAAAGGAAAGTGGAAGGAATATGCCCGAGTGCTGCCCAACATTCTCCTTCAATACAACAGGACCACAGCTCTTTCATGTGTCTGCACTATCACTACCAGGTGCAATTTGAAGAAAAAGAATATTCCACAGTTTTCTTTCTCCAGGTTTCCTTAAGTCCTTTTTCTCCAGTGTCTGTGTCTGTCCCCTCTGCCTGCCTGGGTAAAAGCTCTGTGCCCAATAATTAAGTTAGAACACTACAGAAGCTCATGCTGAAGTCACAGCTCCATTTTTTAGGGACACTCTTAGCACAGCTCTCATCTTCTACAGACTTTCAATACTATCAGCCTCTAAATAAGAAAGCTGGTGATCCACCCAGATGGTTATTTCAACCCCACCCTGTTTTCAAAGGTGCAGCAAGTACAGTGCCATCACAGCTACCAGCACAAACCTCAGCAAAACCTTCTGGGAAACCTAAGGTTGCAATAAACTGTGTGTACATAACAGACAATCTCCTTGTTTTTTAGAGGCTTGTGATGTTTAGATTAGGTTTTAGTTGCTTTACATGAGTGCCAGTTAGACTGTTGCAAAACTCATTTTTGTTTGCTCAGATAACAGTATTTTGTTTCTCTTGGTGTGCCTTCTGCCCTACCTTCTCCTGCTATGCCAAAATCTCTGATTTGCTTATAGGTCCCTCCCTGCAGAGAGAAGCTATGCTGAGTCAGATGAGGTCACTGATGTAAGGAGTGACATTTAAACAAAACACATATTCCAGGAGCAGGGTGACATTTTCTCTACATGTATCAAACCAGAGAATTGTCCAGAGCTCACCAGGTGCCCCTCCCGCCCCAAGCTATTCCCAGCTGACTGATGGGAACAGTTGGGAGGGAGCTGGATGGGTACCAGGCTCTATGGCAGAGGACAGTGCCACCACCTCCAGCAAATGCCTCTGAGCCTGAGCAGAGCTGTCCTTCCACAATGGCATCAGAGATGTTACACTAGCGGAAACAATCCCCATGTGCTGGGAGACTGTGCTGTACGTATTACAGTGGACTGACTTCAGCAAAGCTACGACTGCATGCTTGGGAGTGCATAGCCATGAAGTGAATGAAATAAAACCCATGAGTGTGAATGCTAAATAAAGGTGGGAGGAAACAAGTAATGGAAATTCCAGTTGTTAAAGTTGCTACTACTGGACGCATTACTCGTGGGTTATATTTTAGCTTCAGTGGTAGACCTGCACACAGAGGAGCCTTGAATTACTATTACTGCAACAATACAATTGTATCTTTTGTATCATTAAGGATTTCAGAAGCAGGTCGCTAGAGAGTTTGACTTCTGGTCTGCAATAGACTATGCATCTCTGGCTCGTAAAAAGATTCATACAAGGTCATGGTTTATGTTTTCCTTTACACAAGTGAAAGACTTGTGGCACAAAGGAACAATCATTTCCTCTTTGATAAAAAGACCTTCAACAAGCTGGATAGACATTCCTTTAGGGAAATAACAAGCCAAACCAAGCCAACAAACAACCCACTCCCCCACCTCCAAAAAAAAAAAAACAACAAACAAACAAAAAAAAACGAAAAACAAAAACCCAACCTGAAACCAAAACAACAACAACAAAACAGAAAGATTGTGTGCCTTTATTTCAGCCTCCCTCACCTGAGGGAGTGGCAGTATGAGAAGGCAGCATTCAGCTTTATAACAAACATGTCCTTTTTGTTCCATGGATGCCTGCACTATCCCCAGTATGACTATCTATAGTCTTTCAGAAGAGTGGAAAAGCAAAGAGAATGGAGCCTTTGAAGAAACTACTCACTAGACACACATGTGAAGAAAACCCAAGCTTTGAACTGGTTGTCCAATACATGCAATACTAGAGTTTCCCAAAATTTGGTACTAACTCAATGTTAATTCTATTTCATGTGGAATCAACAGCTGTAGCTGGGGAAAGATCTTCATTGTGATCCACAGGACAAAACAGCACGTATTTACTATATATTGGCTAAGCAGTGCTAAAGAATTTGAAACTGACACTTTAGAAATGTAAAAAATTTTTAGCTCTGAATTCCTACCTTGCCAATGTCAAGCTGAATATAAAAGTAATTAGCAAGAGCAAAGATTTTTTCCCACAAGTTCAACACAAGTTCAATATTTCTTCCAAAGTAAGACTATTCTCCAATGCAAAAGAGCTCATTGCAATCTCCTTTCCTTCACTGCTGAGCTCTGAACTAAGTTGAGCTAATCTTACTTTTACTTCCATGTACAGCTTTGTTTCACCTATTAAATCAAAATCCTTCAATTGTCCCAGAACTTAGTATTTCTGAGTTCCCTTTAGCCCCTTTATCAAGTTACCCTAAGTCCTGTATTTTGATCTTTCTTAAGAAGCTAAATTTTCTATCACACTTTGCTTCATCACATTCTGCTTTGTCAATACATTTCTAATAATGTGCTTTGCAGGTTCCAATGAAAGCCAGTACTGCTGGAGAGATGTACTAGAGCAATATAATGGCAATACTATCTCCCTTCTCTGTAATACAATGTCTTCAGAGATGCAGCTCAAGAGTTTCCTCTTTGGCTGTTTGGTCCTGCCATTATCACTTTACCAATTATTCAAATTTGCTATTTCCTCTCCCTCTAGATCCTTCACCATGACTACTTTCACCTCTACAAAAAAATTGTATTTCCCACATTTTCTCCTACTAGATGGCCTTTTTTTCCTGCACCGATGTCTTTACCACAAAAGATTTGTATACAACCCAGTGTAGTCAGAATTATCTTCAAAAGTTTGGAAACATTTTTAGTAACTATGTTAAACTGGAAACCTGTGGAGAGCCACACTCTCAAGGGAAGTTAATAGGAAGATAACTGTCCAGACTGTTTGCCAAGACTTAGGTGTTTGTTACTAAACTCACCTTACCAGCTTTTCAGTCACTGTTTTAAAAGGCACTCACTACACCATGTAATACTTAACACTTCTGTGGCACGTACCTTCCCAAGATCATAACATTTCTCTTTTTTTTAAGAAACACCTGTTGCTTTAACTGTGCCCTGAAGCAGAAAAAAAGCAGTTTGCAAAATGCAAAAGGCAGTTTGCAAAAAAACCCATTCAGTTTTCATTGTTTTTTTCCAACTCTGGGCTGAAACCAAGAAAGTTTACAGCAATCCTGTGACTACTGTAATTTGTGCCTTGCTGCAGGGGATCTGAAATGTTTTCCCCTAGAAAGGGGAAAACAGCGAATGAAAAAACCCCAAATGACCCCCAACAGACCCAAGAACAGCTAAAGAAGCTGTGTGCATATCATACAGACCAGGGGCTGAGCTTTGACATCGAGGTGACAGCACCTCTGACAGCGCTGGCTCGTCTCCAGACGGCCGAGGTCTGGCACAGCGCAGACAGCGTCCAGCAGGGCTTAGGAGAAGGATCCTGTGCCATCAGTGTCACTTGGCCACGGCAGATTCCTCAGGGATCACCACAGCACACTGATGTAGCCGTGTGCCCACGGGCACAGGAGTAGAGTGCGCGATAATCAGGCAGCGTCCCAAACGCCTCGCCCGCGCACCTCTGCCTGCCCCGCAAAGGCTCCGCGGGGCAACATTTTCCACCGCAGAAACTCCGTAGTCGCGGCGCACCCACCTTGCCCACCTGCAGCGTCCCGAGCAACCAGCCGGTGCCTCCGGGCCGCCCCCCTCACCTCCACCTCCACCGCCGCCGCGCTGCGTGGATCGGGGCCGGGGCCCGCCCCTGCGGAGCTGCGGGGCCGCACCCACGGACATCGCTCCCGTAGCCGCAGGGCGGCCCCGGCCGGGCAGCGGCTCCAGGGGCGGCGGGACCGGGGGCGCCGGTGCCGTGGGCAGCGGGGCCAAGGGCAGCGGGATCGGGAGCAGTGTGACCGAAGGCAGAGGGACCGAGGGCGGCGGGACCGAGAGCAGCGAGGCCGGGGGCAGCGAGGCCGGGGGCAGCGGGGTCCAGGGCAGCAGGACTGAGGGCAGCGGGGCCGAGGGCAGCGGGGCCGGGGTCAGCGGGACTGAGGGCAGCGGGGCCGAAGGCAGTGGGGCCGGGGGCAGTGGGGCCCGCTCCGGCCCCGGCGGTGCAGGGGAAGCGCCGGGCCCGCAGGGAGCGCAGGCGGCGATGCCGCGGGGTGCCGCGCGGGGGCGCGCCGGGCAGGCTGTGCCGCCGCGGGCGGGAGCGCGGGGGCCTCAGCGAAAAGCGCTGCCGGCCGTGGGTAAATGTCCGTGTGCGAGCCCAGATCCGCTCGGGGCCGCGGTGGCGGAGCGGGAAGGTGACACAGAGCCGGGGGAGCGGCTCGGCCGGGCGGCCGGGGCAGCAGGTACCACCCCGGGGGTGGGCGGGCGTTCCGCGTCTGAGCGCCCTCGGGGGAGGATGCGAGGGATGAAATGGCGGCGGGCGCGGGGGGGCCACGCCAGCGGGAGGGACCCGCAGCGCTCGGGAAGGCGGCGCTGGGGGGCAGGAGGGGCTGCGGTCCTGCCCAACTTCAGCACAAACTCTCCAACATGTTAGAGTTGTGCGGACTTGGAGTCCGCAGCCTCCAGCCCCTTCGCTCAACGTCGGAACACGATTGAAATCGGTGGTTTCCTTCATTGTCTCACAAGAAAAGTGGAAGTGAGATTGTTTTCCCCTATTGATTCACTGGTGTTGATAGGTGATGGTCACTTTAATCGAGTGGAAAAGTTGAAAACACGGCCCGAGAGGACACAAAAAATATAGAACGAGCAACGTAATTGCCTATCAGGACATTGATACTGAGGTAATTTAAGATATTGAGCCTTGCGGTGCCCTCACATGGCTGCTGAGTGCTGTCAAGGACCAGACGTCCCGCTCCACACATTCCTCTATTCAGCAGCGCTGTGTGGTGGTTTGGCGGTTGTTTTTTTGTTTTTTGTTTTTTGTTTTTTTTTAATGTTACGCTTCTCAAAGTACCCTCCAGAAACTCAGCTGTTTTCTCAGTGCAACGACGGAGCCACTGCTTTATGAGTTTGTCAAAAATCAAAAAGAGAAAGACTGTTCTCAAGCGTCAAAGCATTGGAAACACGGGCGGTTCCCGCATGGGACGTGCACGGGAGAGAGAATTCCCTGGGCTGGGAAGCTCCTGGCTCAGTGGCGCGGCCCTGGGCTCTGCCGGGAATGCCGGCTGGCCGCCCCGGGAGAGGGCTGTGCCCGGGCTGGGCTTTGCCATGCCGGGCTGTGCCGGGCTGTGTCGTGCCGGGCTGTGCTGTGCTGTTTCGGGCTGTGCCGTGCCGGGCTGTGCCGTGCCGGGCTGTGCGGCCCCCGGTCAGCACCAGGGACAGGGCGGAGCCGTGCAGGGTCGGGCCCACCGCGGCTCCAGAGCCCGAAAGCGCCCCACAGGCCGTAAATCCAGCAATGGCACCTCTGGAATACACAACTGTTTTGAGCACTTACTCAGCTCCAGTCTCCTGAAAATAATTCAAGTTTAGTGTTTCTTGTCTTATGGAACCTAGAGTCTCTTCACTCTTTAAGTACTGAGTGTGGTACATATTAAGTGGGCTCTTTTACACAGGGTGCACAGGCCAGGCCAGGAAAATATGGGAATCTGTATTTATATGAAGGCCAAAATTCATATTTATATGGATTATAACTTAATGATACTTGCAAAAATATTCTACTGACAAGTTGCTTTACATCCCTAAAGGAAACATTTTGCCTCTTGTCAGATGCCTGAAATTATTGCTTTCCATGGAGGATAAAGTTTCAATAATTACCACAAGACAGTGCAGTTTGTGTGAAGACAACATGCAAATAGAGCAGATCAGTTTTACCACGGATTATGAAAGCAAAATCCTTGCAATTTACACACTCCCCCATCACCCTTACAAAATATGAGAAAACAGAAATAATGGGATGGTTGCTGTGGAAGGAAGAAAAGCATCCCACAGCATTGTGGGCAGTCAGTTTTTAGATCACTTACTTTCCAACAGCATATTAGATATCACTTTTTCCAAAATCTGTTCATAGCTAAAATTATACATCTCATTAAGAAAAAAAGTGATTGTCTAATAAAGAAAGGAATTAAAAAATTGATTTTAAAATGGATGTTTGCAGCTATTGACACTTCAAGCCATGGAAATACCAAAGTATTTTTTTAGAGTTGCTTCTTATTACAGTTGTCAAAACTATGAACCTGATAGATTAGTCTTGAGGCAGCAGTGAAACTGTATGGTAAAATAGAAGAAATCAATTTATTTAAACTTTGTGTCTCTTCATTCACAAATGATGATACTAATGACCTCCAATGATAATAGATATTTCTGTATCTACCAATTAACAAATATAGTGGATATTTGCAGGGAGTAACTGTGCAATGAGGTGATTTTCAAGTAAGAGATTATTTGATCCTAAAGTTGGTATAACAAAAGAGCTAAATATTTTCTTCTCTTCTGGTTAAAAGCTTTTGAACTTCAAGAGATATTTATTTTTTAAGCTATGAGTTCTTTTACTGTAATGTACATATCCCTTTTGTGCAAGTTCATACCCTGTTTGCATCAAGGCTGCTTGATTCTTTTTAGGAAGATTAGTTGGAAACAAATGTGATTTGACTTTCTGTGGAACATGTCTACACACCACTTCTGTGTGCTCTTGATAATTTCATCATACACTGTATGTATGTGCATTTAAAACTCTCCTCAGACCCTCAGTAGGGTGTTTTAAGGGGAAGGAATTTTGTTTGTCAGATTTTTTGCAGTGGGGTTCAAGTTAACAAACATGAGGATGAAAATACATGCTTTCTTATCCTTGAAATTAGCTGTATCTCTTTGTAGTCCTGTGAATTTCTCATTGACTCGTCTGTCTCTTAGAAGCCCTTGGAATAAAAAAAAAAGCAGCAAAATTGCTACAAAGTAGTTCTCCTGCAGGTGAGCAACCTTGTAAAGTAGCAGACTTGATGACTTAGGCTGGAGAACATGATCCAGATGGTGGGAAATTATGTTTATTTTATTATGATCTGTTAGATTATTCCATTCTACATATGCTAGAAAAAAAAAAAATCGTACATCTATTGTAGGGCTTATATTTGAACCTTTCCAAGGCCTTCAGCAACCTGATTGTCTGCTCCGTGGTAAATGCATGAGCAAGAATGACTGGAAATGCACCCATAATCCTGTTTGGATAAGTAGCAGATCAGTTTTGCCTCAGAATTTGTTTTTGTTTGAAACAGGATGAAATACATGAGCATGTGTTACTCATGAAGTCACTCAAGGCAAGGGAATTTCTACATATGGGAACTCTACCTGCTCATCACTCTCTAAGAGTCTGCAAACATGTTTCCAGAAACTTGTGCCTCTCTCTTGGAGGGACAAAATCCTCTGTCCTATTTTTCTAGAAAGCACTAGTTACAGTATTAAACTCATATTTTAAATAATGCTTCACCAATACATTGCTTATCTACCAATGGCCTTGGAACAGTTCAGTGAACCACCTTCAAGATTACCTCTTAGTAGGAAAAGCTGCAGTCTGAGACTACAGTGGCCAGGCCTGTGCAAACAATCCTATTTGCTTTCTGGAAAGTAGCTTACTGAAGGTTTAGCTGGCCATGTTCCTCAGTGATTCACTCAGTGTGATTTGCTTCTGACCCATTTGCTTCGTTCCAGCCTGGGCAATTTCCTTTCTTGGGGAATTCAGTTACTTCTGTCAAGGGCTAATTCTGGGGTTTCCATATGTATTTCTCATAGTCTTTTGTCCTTTCTTCTAGTCACAGTCTGATATCTCCAGCTGTTGCATTAGCTGTTCAGCCTCAGATCACTCATAAAAACAGTGGTTTCCTTATAAATAAGCCCAAAAATTTTCATGGATTTCTTCAGTAAGGTTTCATTAGGCTTATGAGGATTTTAGGAAGCTGCCTGCACAGTTTATTTGCAATATCTTTAAACTGAAGGAACAACCCCCACAGGTGCAAACTTAAAAGCATGATTGCTACCCAACAGATTTGGCCTCCTTGGCTACCTAGGGGTTCCTCACCAGTGATGGTGTTAGGAAAATTAAGCATCTAAGTCTTACATCACTGCAGCACAGGGTATGGATGTGCTTTCTCCTGGGATAACGCTTTTGACATCTGATCTCATGCCCTGCCCAGCTGAAGGGGCTACAATTCTGAGCTCAAAAATAAACTAGTGATGAGTGTGGCTTTCTGAGAGCTACTGAGTAACAAGTAACCAGTAACACGATAGTACCTTTGGTTTGGAGGGGCTGAGTAGGTGTTGTTTCTCTGTGGTGATGCTGATGTGACTGTTCAGACAAAAGTGCTGTCATTTAGAGGAGAGCAGATCTGGGCTGCATTTGCACTGCCATTTACCCAAACTGTAGCAGCTCTAGTAAATGAGGCCATTCCATTTGTGGCTCCTTATTGCCCAGCAGTTCTGATTTTCACAGCCCTTTGCATGTGCTGTGTGAGGGGACAGGAGATTCAGGGTCTGTTCCTTCTGTCATTGGTGAATGAATGGGCAATTTGCAAAACAACTCAAAATTTTCACTTCACTTCTGACAAAAGACTGGAAGAAATTTCTTTAAAACTAGGACTATAGATATGTCCACTTAACAGTCTGATTCACATGGGATTGTGTTCTGGCATTGGCAAAAAAGCTGCCAAAGGAATCTAATACTTTGGATCTCTGCAGTTATTTTCTTTTACAGAAAATCTTAGGAAATTGTAACAAGCACAGCTCAGATGAGAATCATATTTTTAGACTGACTACTTTAGTAATTTTACCCTTGAAAGATAGAGATTTGCTGTTCCCATTTTCAGTCTTAGTAGTTTTGCAGAGTTCCTACATTTGACCATGTATAAGAGCAAACAAACATGCAAATAGTCGAAACAGCAACATAGAGTTTGATAAAACATTGTGAATTGCAACTCTAGAGTGTTGCTCAAACATAAAAAAAATAAGGCTGTCCATGTGGCAACCTCCTTGGACTGTTCCTGTAATTTCCCTGGGTGTGTTGTTACCATAACATTCCCAGTACAGGGTGAAAACAGAGTTATGGCAGTAGGTAATTCAAGATGGACTGTCGACAGGATGAGCCCCAGCAATGCCGCTTGACTTATAACCCTCACTGCTTTCATGCTTGGGACCAGTCCAGCCTCAAAGTGCACCCATTTTATACAGAAGAAAAGCTGGAAGTCTCTTAAAGTTTAGTGTTTTCTCTTAGTTTGTCTAAATCAATGTTAGCCACTTAATTCCAGCTCACTGTTCAACTGTAAATATTTGGTTGTAGATATTTGCTATTAATATGAAGGGAAAGGTGTATCTTTTCCCGCCTGTTTCCCTTCATATCACTCTGCATCTCTCAGTTGAAGGCTGACTAATCCATTATTGCATCTTAGAACAGCATTGCTGATTTTCTGTTTGAGTGTGGAAAAAGGCTACGGGTTGCAGCTTTGATGCAAAACTTTCCTAATTTTGCCTTGCAGCACTCCAAGAGTAAATGATACACCCTTTTACAGAGAAACTTGGGCACCGCATGAAATTGGATTGCCAAGGTCACAGAGAGAGCCAATGCCATACTCTCACTCAGAACTGACTATCTGATACTTACCACAAGCAATGTCTGCTGAGTATCAGTCTTGTTCAGTTTGATTACTTGGTGCCTTGATCTGATGATTTTTTTCAGGTGAGCCTATTGATCTACTGAAACAGTTTTAAATGTGACATCTGAAGACCAGGATAAACTTCACTGAGAAAACTGTGAGCCCGTTGGCTCTTCCAAGTAAGGGCTCAACTCAAGCACCACTTTTCCTTGAACACTAAAATACTGTGTGAGCATTAAAACACACATTCATGGAATCTTTTAAAAGAGGTATTACAAAGGGATATATTTTTAGACTATCTAATGAAGAAGGATTGCCCACCTCACCCACTTAAACCAGAATTATTTTGCTCTGCTGATGATTCGTTGACTGCATCAAAGCAGTAAAGGAGGAGCAAAATGACCCACATTTTTCTAAGAACTTTTCATTTAATTGTAAATAGAATACGTGAACTTGCTCAGTGGCATTTTTCACAGTGGACTACAAGTAATGTTTTAACCCCTTTGTAGTTGCAGGTAAAGATAATTATTTTAAAATTAACTTAGCAGCTGATGGAGAATGACTTCTCAAAGGATTGCGTCTTGGTGCCCCACCTTTCAACATCCCACAGAATTTTTTCTGCCTTTTCAAGCATAAAGTAAATTTGTTTAACACCACCACTTCAATAGATAACTAAACTATTATTGTAGCAGTATGTATGTTAAAAAGGAAATAGAACAAAGTAGACTAAAACCTAGCACAACAGTTTTCATTTAGTACATTCATGCTATCATTCTGTCCTGCCAGTTACAGAAATCTACACAAGAGAATATGTGCAAAAGCAAACATCTGCTACTCAACATTAGTTAGGAGACAGTAGCCAAATGCTCCAACAAAATGCAGCGTCAGAACTGCTTCAGATGAGGACTTGGATTTTTAATAATGATTTGACCATGGCCATCTTAGTTTCCATCCACACATTCTTGCATTTCTTTCTGAGTGTTTTTGGTGGTGTTGAAAATAAGGAAGGAACTGAACTCCAAGCAAGAAGGGCAGTGTGAGGGAGTGTGCTGGCTGACTTCTCTTGATTCTCCCAAGTGGTATTTTTGTGCTCTTTGAAAAGTGTGAGGGAGGGTTGTTTCTCCATTGAGATGAAGGAAGATCAAAATGTCTTGATGATCAGGTGTGAAATGTTCAAGTGGTAAGACAGGATCTGTACTTGTAAAATGTCTCCATGCAGGGAGCAGAATCAAGGACTAGTAGAGAAAGGCACACCATGTCAAAAAATGTTCTTGGCCATCTCTGTTCAATCACAGCAAGTAAAATATATTAATTTAATATGTAGCTTTATTGGCAACTTGAGTAATAAAAAGTTTGTTTAGGGCCAGCCAAGGTTTCCAACTGAGTTTCAGTGGCTTAGGGGAGGACAAGTGGGAAACAAATTCAGGATCCTATTATATAAGTAACCCATTTCAATTCCCCCATCTTTTAAAGTAGTACATGACTTAACAAGAACAGAGCTTCCAGACAAGACAACAGGAATGTCTTATTCTTTATTCCACTCATTTTGTTACTCAGCCCTTTCCTTTACCTGCTGGGTATCAGTTACAGAGGGAATGGAATAAAAGTCCAATGATGAGCTTTTTTCTTTTTATGAGCTCTTTCAAATTAAGATCAAGTAAATTAGTAACAGTCAAATTATACTGAATTCAAATATTTCTACTGGAACTGAGCCACTGGCTTTTGGAAGGAGGAAGCACAGAAAGACAAGTGCCTACAAGTTAGTCACATGTTGAAATAGAAACATTATGGGGTCTTCTTGACTTGTCAAATCAATGAAGATTTTGAGTGTAATGTGGTGTAATTTGCACTGTAAATGTTAATAACTGGAAGTGTTACATTAGTACTTAGGCTGGGACTTCCAAAGATTTTCAGTTGCTGAAATTCAATTGAATGTCCTTTGCATGAGAAGAATCGCTTTTCAAAAACTTCTCCCAGTCCTGAGACATATTAAACTGGACAAGAAATACTAGTACTGTGAAAATCTTAAGCAAGTAGTCACAAAGACACAAAGTGCTTTAATAAGCAATTGCCTTTGTGCTGTGACCCAGTAAAAATGGAGCAGGTTCAGCTGTGATGGGGACTTTATTTCAGGAAACAGCACAATGAAGGGAAGCTGCAAAGAACAGCTCTTTAACGTGTGCTGTGGCCTCCTTAGCCCTGTCTCTGAAGTCACCATGACCTGCCTCCTGCACACACAAAAAAATCAAGGATAGCTGAGTCAGTGAAAGGAGCAAGAAGAATTCTGACAAGAAGGTGGTGACTCTGAGTGCCTTTTCTGGTAGTGGCCCAAAATGAGAAAGAGAAGAGTCCTGTTTCATATGAAATCTCTGTGTTTTACAACAGTTTAGGATTCCGTGGTTTATTTGGGGTCACTTCATTTTGATGCAGTGTTAATGGGTATGCCAAATTGTGTTTTCTTATTTGCTTCCTTTGCCTTTGGCCATACTCTACTGTGACAATTTGGGGTAAAGCAAGAATTAAAGTGAGTGTGATTTATTGCAATAGAGTTTCATATGATGTTTACATCATATTTTTACATGTTTTTAATTCCTTCAGGTTAAATAAATGGTATCTACAGTGCCCAAAGAGGGCAGTTTTGACTGTGTGAAACCTATTTCTCATCTAACTGAACATAATGATCCTGAACCTGAATGACTGGTGTGGCTTTTTCTTTTTCAGAGGAATGATTTTCAAAAGGAATCTACAGAGTGACTGTGATGAACCACCGAGCTGCTTGATGCTACTACCTCAACTCTGTCCTTCATCAGATTACGTTCTCTTCTTACTTCACTGAACAGCAGCAGAAAGTGAGTTTTAAAAAGTGCATCTGGAAAATAGCACTTGGAATAAGATCTATCAATACACATTAAAGGTTCTGCCATGTGCTTCTGCTAGTCAGAGACTTGAGCTGAGGACAGCAGCAACAAAAGGATTCGTAGTTTAAAATCATTGTTGGAGGGTTATTATAAACCCAGACCCCATCTGTTTATATGTTAAGGTGGAATTGTACATAGTTTCTTTCAAAGTCCAGGAGGGGGCTGTGTTTAATTAATGCTGGGTTTGGCACCTGAGGGTGTTGGGGACTGCTTGGAATAGGGTACTGGAATTGTGAACTAGTGAAAACTAAAAGATGGAGATACTGAAAGCAGGACTGTCTCTGGGGTGAGTGCCAAGGAAAGCTTGACTGCAGGACCTGCCTGATAGAGCTGAGTACGGGGCATATGGGCACTCAGGAGATTAGGGTTTCAAAGGGTGAGAAAGGGTTTCAAAGTGGAGTGAGAAACAGCTATTCCACAGCAGGCCCATGGAAAGGGTAAGTGAAGGCCTGCCCTCTGGCCCTGTGGATTAACTGTGAAGAGTTGACTAGTCCCACATTCCTGGGAGTAGGGAAAATGAGAAGGAGCTGAGCAGGATTTCCCCAGTCTGCACAACAGGATAAAGGTGAGCAGTGACATTGGGAAGGGACTTCTAAATTCAGATCTGAAACTTTTGGCCAAAAAGAGAAAAATTTTTCTTGGTTTTTTTTTTTTTTACCTCTTTTTCTTCTTTTCCCTTTTTAAAAGTGAACTTGCATGGAATATTTAAGATAGACAAATACAGGAAAAGGTATTACCCAACATGTTCTAGTCTCTGGCTATGTGCTTACAATATAACCAGTCTAGTGTACATTAATGCTACTTAAAATATGATGGAGAACTGATTTCCCCGAATCTGAAACTTGGAAAATTTATTAATGTACAGTTCCATGGAGTTAGCAGAAAAATACTAGCCTGGAGAATTATTTTAAAAATCTAGTAACTTATAGTACTGACCTAACATATGCTGAATGCCTTTATTTCACTTGTGTGTCCTAAGGGGTTGTGTGAATATTTGTGCACATGATTAACTTTGGGCATCTGAAAAACTTCATGAAAAGCAGTTATACCAATCCAAAGGGTGCATCTGGGTATGTGTAATGCATTTCTGAAGTACTGGGGCTTATGAAGGAAATGCTGTTACATTAGAGGTACATTCACTCTTTGTATCCCTTTGGGCATGACACTGTGTGGACGGGTATGGATTTTTCTTTCTGTTTTTCCAGTCAGTGGAAAACATGGGAGTTGTAATTATGCCTGTAAGTGTCCCAGAGCCTATTCAGGAAATGTCCTTTATGAAACTTTACATTAGAGAGCTCATGCTGTGCAATGATGTAGACTCAGATTTTTGTTTCTGTTTCCAAACCATCTTCTTGTACACTTGGGGAAGTCACAGTGAAGTCTAAATGTTGAGGGAAATAAACACTGGCTTTTCTTTTACATTACGGGCAAATAGGAGGGAGGAAAAATTCGCTGTGTGAGGGGTGAATCCCTTTCCATTTTTCTCAGCCACTGGGGTCATCCTACTATTTACCCCCAGTTTCAGGTGAATGTTAATCTTGAGAACCAATTTCATTGCCAGAAGTATTTGTAGGCAATATGTGAACCGACCACCAGGAGTTCATCTCTGCAGTGTAGTCTGAGATTCTGACACCTCTATACATAGTGAGGTGAGCATTCTCCTACACTGACGTGACTTTTGCAGCATTTGCTTTGCCTTTGAGCCAGGTATATAGAATTCCTGTGCTGTGTCTCCCTGCTGCTGCCAGAACTGCTGGAACTAAAAGAAGTATTTTCCTACAGAAGAGAAAAACAATCTTCATATTATAGTTTGTGTTTTGTATCAGACTGTTAAGGTTGGATTTGCTGTGGAGAAAATTTTCTGGCTTTATTAAGGTTACACTGATGATCTACTTAATCTGTTGTCAGTAGAAGGGAAGTGAATAGATGAGCTTATAAATCTTGGCAACTGTGAAGTTTGCATAAGGTTGAAAATTAATATTTAGGTTATAAATTCAATGGATAAGGTAATCATTTAGTGTACAGGATTGTGACTCATGTCTAGGTTTGCTAGGAATTACACTATTATTAATTTATTTATTTGTTTTAAGACTAGTTTTATATAGGACTCATCACATTCTTACAACATTAACAACTGCAAGGCTACAACTACACATGTGACCTGAGATACCTGTTGCTCAGCCACTGAAATACTATTGTCTGATACAAGCATTGCATTGCAGATAAGGGCCCCCACCCAATAAAGCCCTGTGGAAATGGTTTCAGCAGCAGAGACAGCAGGTGCCCAGTCAGAGGTACTGAGGGATCACAGGATGAGGCCCACATGGCAGCACTTCTTGGAATGGCCTGAGTGAAAAACGGCACCAGCCACACTGACAAAAACAGGTACTCATGGGAATGGTGATTGACCCATGTTTTACCCTAAAGCTGTACACCCCAAAAGCATCAGAGGTGTCAGTTTAATTTCTGAATGTCAAGCTTGCTATTGGTTTTGCATATGACTTCAAGAGAAGTACTCTTTGCTACTCTGTCTTACCTGGGAATGTGTGAAATGTCAATACTCAATGTCACATGCTATGATGACACTTTTTATTCAGTGGTAGATGTAAAAAAGTTTCCACAAGTATGGAAAATGAGCTGCAAAACCTATGGACTGGGATTCCTGGCTGTATGTGGAAGTTGGAAAGATTGGCACCTTGTGGCTGCTGCCTTATGCAGTCCTTCAGTCCTGACTTGGAGCAGCCATTTATTACACTGGCTCTTGGCACCTTCTTTGCAGGGCCAGCAGTAGTGACCAATTGCTCAGCAGTTCTGCAAAGTTGCTTGAATGGTCAGCCCAAACATTTTCTGTTGTGACCCAAGGCCGAGTTTGTGCCCCTTGGAGGGGCAGAGCTTGTCTGTTAACTCGCAGCACTGCTCGCTGTGCCTTTGCCAGCAGCCTGCCCTGGGAACAGCTGCTGTGGTACAAAAGGCCAAAGGGAAGAGCCTCAGTTTTGCTCTACTCCTGTCACACCTCCAAGTCACTGGAACATATCCAAGTGCATGGTAAACTACAGGCAGCCTCTCCACTGCAGAACAGGCTGTGCAGTTGACTTTAACTGAAACGTGAATCATCTCAGTCCTAAATTATTTTAATCCAATCAGTCATCTGTGTTAAAGGGTGTAAAGAGACAGCAAAGCAAAGCAGAGTGGCTGCCAAGCAGAGGATACAGGACACAAATAAATCTGCTAAGATGAGATGAAATATGAACTAATAATGATTTATTCCAAATGCTGCAGGGGTTACAGTGTGAGCTACTTGTGGAGATATTCAGGTGAGATGAATTTTGTAGACTTTCCCCTGCATGATTTTTATAGTCTCAGCAGAGGCAAAGGGAAGGCAAAGCTGGTAGTTACACAGGGAGTACACACAAGGGTTTTGAAGTGCTCACAAACAAATTCTCCCTAATTAATATATGCTTTACAAGTCTCTTGTAAGTAGATGAGCACAAACAGCTGTAGTTCTTTTTATAGATACAAACTAATCTCTAATACATGTTGGAGTTGAAGGATGCAGAGGAAAACATGCTGTGGATTCATAAAGCTTTTCTAGCCATGGAAGTATTCTTTTTATACCCTCTAAAAGTGGAAGGGAATGTAGAGGAGTGCAGAGTATAGTCTTTAAGAATACTGCTTGGAACAAAATCATGACAGGAGCAAAGGATCTAGCTATTAATGACACATACCATGCACTCCTTGTTAACACACGAAACAGCATGTGTGAGGTTTGACCTATTTTCTTGACAGGTTCAGTCTTTTGTGACCCATATGAAATAGGCAGCATTTGCTAATGTTTCTTCCCATTTTTCACTAGTGTCAAGGGCCTTCATGACAGAGGAAGAATTACATGCTTCATGTTTTTAAATAATTCTAAAAGCCTAAGCAATAAATCATAATAGAATTCCTTAGACTTGATGCATATCTTTGGACATACTTCCTGTTGGAAGATGTTTTGTCCTCTTCTTTCTCCTTATTGCTGGCTGTGTGTATTATCAGTTTAATATTGTCCTCTGCTGGGAGACAATATCCGGTTGTGGTAGGTGAAGGGAGAAACTGTAATAGCTCCTTTCCATCTCTAATGCCTAGGATTTTATTTACATAAAAACATTGTGGATTTTGAACAGTGCATTTCTTTTGGCAATTTATTACCAGCCTGAACAGCCCACTTTTTCCTGATCTAACATTTGTCTGCTGCAGAAGTCATCATCTCCTTCATTTTTAGTTTTAATAACCTTTCTTTTAATATTCCTCAGCTTGAAGTTAGTTTCCAAAATTATGCTTCAAAGCAATGCCCCAAATCTTCTGGAACCCATTGATTTACCTTTTTACCCCCTCAAAGTAATAAGATGGTTACATTTTTATTGTTTTTATGGCTTTTTCTGAAGTGACATAAGGAAGAACTGATTCACTTAGGACAAAATACCTTGCTGGGTTCCCTCCATTATTGCAACCAAAAGGGGAATTGCTGGAGGGCCTATGGGGAAGAACTATTTCAACAGCTCTGTGCCCTGTTCTTTTGGGCTGACAGAGTCTATATCCCCACTTAGGACTGACTGTTTCTCATAATTCTTGCGACATAGACTGCTAAGAATTGTGAATGAATTTATTCTTATGCACTAGAAGAAACACCAGGGGAAAGCTGGAAACCACTGTTTGATGAAACTCCTTTCAGGGGAAAGTACAATCTTATGGATTCAATCACTGTGGAAAAAGCCCCTCAGCTATGTGAATGCTGCTGTTTAGAGAAGGGAAAAGTGAAAATGCCAAAGTGGGGATGGTGTGGATTCCACACATCTCTAAACAACTATTTTTAGGGAATCTACCCGTCTTCTCCCAAGACTTACTTCAGAAAAGCACATCTAAATGTAAACCACTTTGAAGTATCAGAAGGCAGATATCAGAGCCTGTGGGGAGATTAGCTAAGACTGGGTTAAACTGGTCTCTTAAGCCACTGTTGGAAAAAGAAGCCGAGGATAGAAAGGACCATTTACTCGTCCTCAGGTGTTATTCCTTTCTCTTTCCCCAGAGTCTCAAAAATTAAAATAAAGATGAGACTTCAAATTACCACTCAAGTGCATTGCCTTTCTGTTGGATTGTAGAAGAAAATGGGGTATGGGGTATGTCATTAGTGAGAGAAGGGAGCACTGACTGTGTGATTAAGTTTTCATTTGGTTGAGAAACTTCAAAATAATGAGGAAACCATCTTCAGAAAGTAATGTGCAGTTTCCTCCAAATCTCTCAGCTTTACTTCTGTAATAGCTTTGAAGTTAAACTGCACTAAGTGAGCAAAGGTAAGTTTTTAACATTGTATTTCCCTTTCCTCTCAAGTTAATCCTAGGAGGCTTGTAGGTAAGGTCTGTGTAGTGGTGGAATATACCTGAGCAGAGTAAAATCCAAAGGAAAGAAACTGTTTCATGAGCTGCATAGAGAAGAAATAATAAAATACAGAGTGACTCAAATCAAGATGTGAAACACTGGAGAGAGTTCTGATGCTAAAATTATCAATCTTCATGCTTTTATCCTTGCTTGTCTTGTGTTGTGTCTTTCTGGGGGTATTTCAGAACAATGTAGGAAGGTATTCTGGATTCAGCCAGTCCATAGCTGTTCCAGAGCTATTGGCTAGGATGATATTCTGTCTTGCACCACTCAGTTAACTGTTGGACTTCTTGTTCTGCTTGTTGGTCTTAGGGCACAGGAACCCAGAGTTGTATCTAGAAGGCAGCTCTACTCCTTGGATGTTGCTGCATGTTATTGTAATAGTGGGTATCTGAGCTGCCAATGATCCATAGTGAGACTCTCCTTTCCTTTGTTGAATACTGTTCAGGCTCTCGCCTTCCTAAAGGATGCAAAGATTTAAAAGAGATGGAAAGCACGAGGAGATCACATTGCATCATCTATGAAAAAGGGGCATATTTGATAAGCACTCTGCTGATCCCCATGACTACCTCAAAACCAACTTAAGTGATGGAGGAAAAAGCTAGATCTGAACATTTATTTTTTAAAATTTCATTAATAACTTATAAGGAAAAACCTGTTAAGTTAATGTATTAAGGCACAGACCTTGCATTTGCTACCTAAGAGTTGGTCTACTTTGAAGAAAGACCAGGCTCATGAAAGCACATTCAACTATGAACAAAAGTGCTAAGAATGTGCTCAGAGAGCCTATGAATTCAATCGAGTAAGGAGTTCCCCCATGAAGAGGGGCTGTTTAGATTCACTGGGGGCAGAGGCAACGTGAAGTGTAGTGATAACAGTATGTATGGATAGTCTGAAGGAGGAAGCAAACTGTATAACAAGGTGAAAACAGTAATTGAGGGAAAGATTAATTAGCATTTTTTGACAATAAGCAGTGGTAGCTCTCGCTTGCACAGCACCAGCAAATCAGTTAGGATGAGGCTAGCAATAGTTCTTCAAGATCACTGCTAACAATAGAGAGATAATTTAAGATGATTGTATTACATTGGGGTTAATACTGCAAAGATAAAAATGCCTTGTTATCACCTGTCAGCTCTTTGCTCTTACTTTCCTATCTGTTAAGAATTAAGGCAAGTTGGCTCCCTTATGATAGATGTCAAATTGTTTTACACATGTACCATAGCTGTGTTAGATGGAAAATGAAACGGACACTAGAACAACATCTTACTGAATAGATGACATGGCATGTTTCAAAAACTGACCTTGATTTCCTCCAAGTTGCATATTTTAGATGTTTTCTGCAACCCAAACCAAAAAACATTAAATAGTTAACTTTGCACAGCAATACTTGCCACAGGACTATGGCTGTCTCAGAGGTACAGCCACGAAAATGGCTATCTCAGCTTAGTGTGCATATTATTCATAGAAAGGTGGCATGAAATAAATGCTTCTATGCTCCACCAAGGAAATCACAGACCCCATCAGAGAACTTACTAAATTCAAGAAAATATTCAGGTTCCTTCAAGAAGGATCCTGTAGTACATGTGTTCTGCTTAGTTTCAGAAATGACCTACCCTTTGTGGTCATGTTTTCTGCATTCTGCTGTGAGTATTGTGTGATATTTGCATCTCAAAAAATAGCTTAATTTGTGCTCAGGGACTGTCATTAGTTTTTGTTCCCTCAGTTAGTTAGATGCATGCCAGATATTAAAATAATAGTTCTTACAGTAGGTGTAGCCATGTACTCTGTGACGTTCAGTTCCACCATCAGTATGTCATCAGCATCTATTGCTGTCTGAAAAATAAACACAGGTAAGAAAGACATAAATGGCATATAGGTATGTCTCAATATTTTACATATGGAAAATATGAAGTACAGGGGAAAAAAGAGAGCAGAGGTCTGACTGAAAATATGCTACATAGCCTTTTTTTATATATATATCTTACTGTAAGTGCTCATTTGATTGCAAATAGTGAGACAACAGAAAGACTGGCCAAGTAATTTGGACAGTGAAAGATCTATATTACTAAATACACACTTAAAACCGAACACAAGCCAACATACCATTCAGATGGTTCTCTAACACAGCACCAGAAATGCAACAAAGACAGCTAAATAATGAACCAGGATGGGAATAAAAAGCTGATGACCTTTTACAGCCTCTAAGTCATTATTCATTGTGGTAACTCATAGGTTGTCAGCATCTTCTTGGCAGGAACCTTCATGATTAATTGTGGTACAATATGCAGATTTGTTAACTTGCAGGTTGTCAGAGAATGTAGGTAATATGTAGGCAGTGTATTACCTTGTCACAAAGCCCAGAATCCTGACTCTTCAGTTTGGGTTTGGCTCTTATGTCACTAGTCTGAGTCGTGTCTTTACCCATTTCACAGGAAATCCGTCTGCTGGCGAGTCTGGAGACCATACTGGGGGTATCAGTTTCTGTTTCAGTACAGGCCTAAAATTAATACAGCAAAAACAATCACTCTGGGTTCCTTAGATTTTCCTCCAATTTGCCCCACCAGAGTCAGTGTTACCTAGACAGAAATCATAAAAGAGACAGGCATTGCATAACAGACATTTCACAAAAGTTCTGCCGTATATGACTTCATTAAATGTTTGGTTATAAGAACTACAAACAAAACTATCAAGCCTGTTGTGTCTAAAATTAGGCTTACTTTTTTTTTCCTCCACAGGATGCACTGCAAAATTTCAAAGAAAATAGTGTTTCATTACAATCTGTTGTTGAAAGTTCTCTGATGCATCTTGTAGCTCCAAGGACAGTGTTTCCACCGTAGCACCCAATTAGGAAGCACAGGTGTTTGGAGGAATTAGGGCCAGAGTTCCCAAAGTGGCTTGGGTGGAAGCAGAAATAATTACAAGGAAATGTCTCAGGACTGCAGAATCAGTTCTTTAGAAACAGTCTGTTTCATGAAGGAGCTCTGGTTTTGTAAACTTTGTTCCAAGTAATGGGAAAACAAAAAAATACAAGGACAAACCCCCAACCCACCAGAATTTCCTACAAGTCAAAACTTCTATTAATTTTCCTCACTTTGTCAGCCTTTTCACTACAGTGATCAAGAATCAGATGATAATAAAAGAATGAAACAGTTAATGGGAGCAGTGAGCAGATCATGACATGCCAGTCTATTTTCTGTTGGACAGTGCACTTTGCCTTAAAATGGGTGAACATAACAGTGTGATACAATTTCAATGTTTTTCATTCCACAAGGGTTTTTTGTAAGCAATCTATGTGCTTTGGCTGTAGCTTCCATTAGATGGGAGCATATGATTGCTTGAAAAAAACCCAAAGCAATTATTGATACTTTCAATATTTGATAATTTCATTTATTGATATGTTGATAAACTTTCCCCAGGGAAGAAAATAAAAATAAGATGTGTAGAAAAACATGGGCTCTGATGGAACTGAATAAACTGGCCTAAGGAGTCTGTTACTACAGAGAGAAAATCCAAATTGGTGATGCTATAGCAGAGTTTTAATACATGACAGATTGATTGCTCTGAGAAGGATCAGGATCATTTTTTTCTGTGTAACTGCAGGGAAGGATAAAGGGGACACAGAAGAAGGGGAAGGGAAAATTGATTGATTTGGAACAGTGACAATCTAGACTGTATTTTCAGTAGCAGCTTTCTCACTATTGGGGAAGCAATGATGAAAAGGAGTCTACACACTGAAGTCTTTCCAGACTGAAATGTCTTCATGGAAGACCTTTTAGAAGAGCTTAGCAAATGATCCAGGAGAACAATCTAAAGATATGTTTTCCTGCTGAAGCAGGAGAGGTTGGGCTAAACTATTTCCTAGATTCCAACATTTTAAAAATTGTGTATTGTGCTTTCCATTCTATGTCTAAAAGCAAGCATAAAGATAATTTATCAGCTTTCAGTTTGATGATCAGCTTTGACATAAAACACATGGCAGCATATGTACTGCCTTGTGAGTGTATGTCTAGAAATTTTAGAACTTAATTGAGACAAATACAGTGCAAAAAACCCCCCAAAATAAATTATCAGTGAGCATTGAAGCAATATTGTTTTGCTCAAACTTGAGCCCTTCTTTGTGCTCTGAACTTCAGCCAAGCTGATATTACTTACTAATAAATTATTTTATGGCCAAATCAAATATTTAGGGGAACATACATTCTTGTCAGAAAATCTCAGCTCTGTCATTGTTCCAAACAAGATTCAGACTTACTCGAGGCTTATAGAAAATTCCAGAGTGAAGCAAACCAATTGCTTGGAATTTTTTACTCTGGAGAATTTTTGTTCTCCATTCCCTTTTTTACTTCAAGTATTAAGAGTTGCTTTCCTGATCAAGTTAAATTGTTTGCGTGGTTCCCCTTCCCCAGCACTGATGGTAGTACAAGAACACACAGTCTGACTGAAGGAGTGTGTAGTTTTTTATGACTCAGGATTCAGAGTTTAGGAGATGCAGTAAAAAAAAATTTCTTTTCTATTTGCCAGTTTGAAAACTTTCCACTTGAATGGTGGCTACTAGGCAGAAGAATTTCATTTCAGTTGGACCAAGAAGTCAAAAGAATAGAGAGTGCAAAGAAATTGAGATGTCACTGTTGGAAATAACTGTCAGAAATCAGCACTTATCTGGATGAGATACAATTATTACCTTGCTGTGAAAAAGAATCACCAAAAAAATCGTGTATTTGCATATATTTGGAAATTTTGTTTAAAACAGTCGCAATGAACTTATGAATGCGATTAGTTCCTTAGTAATGTAACTTTGGGTTGCAGGACAGAGCCTGGATGCCAAATACTTGCTCTGTTCTCAGCTGCTGTACAAAACATTTGGTTTCACTTACACTGGCAGCAGCAAACTATTGAGGTCTGTTATGAGAAAGATTCTATAATGGATTGTCTACATCTGATGATGAATATGTTTCCAAATATATTGCACTTTCAGAAAGCAACATCTGTTTCATTACAACCTTGCTTTCACTAGAGAACTATCCAGTGACTAGCAGTTTCTTCTTTGTGTGTCCAGACTGCAAATCTGTTGTCAGACCAGCACAGCCTGGAAGTGTGGTCAGGCTTTCAAGGTTCTCTGGCTCTAAGCTTGCTTCACTTTCTAAAATTCCTATTGTTCCATCTTTCCACTCTTCCTTCAATGTCACTAACCATCAAGAAAACAGTGATCTACATTCTTTTACACTCCATCACTCTGTCTTTTATTTCACTTTGTCCCTCCACTTTCCCTGGAGCTCTTGTAGTGAGCACTGTGATGCATTTCTGGCTTTATTAACATCTGGAGGATCTACCACTTGAAAGGACTCTATATGAAAATGAATTATTTTGAAATTAAAATGGGTGTATGGGAAGTGTGTCCCTTACTGATTCACTGTCGGAGAGAGAAGACGGTCTCCTTTTTCCTTTGTGCAGCCCACTTGTCTCAGAAGACTGGCTGGTGATGGTGGCTCGTCTGGAGGAGTAATAACTGCTGAAAGACCGCGAGTCTTTACGAGAAACTCTCAGTAGGGATCCAAGGCAAGGAACATGTGTTGCAATTGCTCTTCTAATGAATAAGGTGTAGAATCAGTCATATTTTTTTCTGTTAGCTCAAAAATGCAGTCATCATAAACAATGCATTTATTCAGAAAGATGAACTAATGTTGCATAGACTGGAAAATTACTGGGTACAAAAAGAATTTTCCAGATATCAGGTATTTTATCTACAATCACCCTGCAAGATCACTTATTCACAGTGTTCTCTTCTGCAGAACTCAAATTTATTGCTTGGCAGGGATAAGGGCATTAAAATATAGCTCTTGGAACTGAAGGAAGCTATTAAAATCATGCTTTATCTGCTTTCAGCTTAATCAGGGCAAAAATAAAATTCTGTGCCTTTAAACTGAACCTCGCAGAAGTACCACATAATGAATTATTTTAATCTTCCCCTAAGCAGCTATTCTAGTTTCCTCTTACACATCTGTTTACTGGCTATCTCTGGAGTTGTACAAAACGTGTAGTTATATTACAGTATTACTTTGCTCATATGCAGTGAAAGGCAACTCTTGCCTACCTTTCCCCTTCCTATCTGCCTCTCTCATGAAGATAGTTTAAAAATGTACAATCCTTTCCTTTGAGGTGGAATAGGTAAACACAGATCAGTATCCATAAACTTCTCTAACTCCCATCTGCATAGTAATTTATTCCAAGTACAAATTCCACTGCCATACATACGGCATTGAGAAGTTTCCCTGGGGAGGGAGAGGCTGTCCTGCAGGGTGAAGGTGAGCAGGTGAGGGAGAGATCAGGTACTAGTCCTAGAAGTGACAAAGTTACTCTGAGATTTTCTTTGCTATATTAAACATAGCTTATAAGCCTGAACTTACCTGTATTTGGGGTGAGTGATTGCATAAATGATGGGGTTATGGATGACAGAAGCTTTGGCAATCACGGCTGGTATGGAGTTCATGAAGGGTGTTAGGGCATGGGAATACCTAGAGTAATGCAAATACATTATATATTTAGTGTTGAGTTCTGTATTGTCTATGCACTTATACATGGGCAAGACAATGCTTTATTAATATTATAGAGAAAATAAAAGGAAAGCTCTGCTCCCAGATAGTAAGAAAACAAATTTCACATCCTTTGCCTGTAAAGATCAACATTAGTCTAATTGCATTTCTGAGAAATATAATTTTCTTGGGGCTTCTTTTGCAGCACTTCACCACTGTGACTCAGGGTGATGGTAATTCCCATGTTATTTAGCCCAGGGACAATGTCAGCCTTCAAGAAGTGAATGTGCATTCATCAGCCTTGTATTCCTATAATGTTCCAAACTCAGCAGATAAACTTGCTGAGCAATATGTCACTAAAAAAGTGTGCAAATTGAGGCACTATAGGGAAAGATAACTGATAAATCTATTTCTAGTAAAAATTCACTTTTTTGCCCGATAGTGAGCTAAAAAGTGAAGGGAAAACATTTTTCTGAACTGAAGAGTGAAAGGAATTGATTGTCAGGTGTCTTATGTAAACACTCATCTGTTACTGTGACCAGGCATATATACATGTTGTCTGAAGGATAACAGAATTATGATTGTTGTCTGTTGGCCATGCTGCTCTCAGCCACTTAATTTCTGAATATAGCTTGAGGTAATCCTTAAGTCTTGGTCAGATAAAAGTCAATAGAACAGCTCAGACCAAAACAACAGTAACATTTCATAGGCAGTTTCTACCAGGTAAATCCTCTATAGACCTTAGAGGCTATGAAAGCCTCTTCCTGCATTGGTAGAGAGAACTCTAAATGAAGAATACGTTGCTCTGTCAGATGAGTTGTCTTTAGTCTGAGACTGTAGCCACAGACTCCATGTCTGCCTCCCAGATGCAGCCTGCAGTGATTTTATCTGAGTTTACTGTAATACAGGTTCACAGGAGGCATCCAGGCTCGGTCTATTAACCTCTGAAAAATCCCAGAAGGATTGCCCAAGAGGCATAGTTAAGAAATGGAAAAAAAAAGGCTGGATGAAGCCGTGTTGCTCCCTGGATATCTTCATGAGCAAAATTCGCAAATGCTCATTTGTGACATGCTAAAGAGTTATAAAATTGTCCATTTGTTCAGATTTTTGTGAGTGTGAGACATGGAACAGAAGTCAAGTTCAGCAGGCACTTGATCCTCCTAAGTTAGATTTGATTCTCCTAAGGTAGAAGCTGAATCATACAGGACAGCCTGACAATTCTATGTAGCTAAAATGGTTAGCTTAAAGCATCTCCTAATTTATTTATTTTTAGGACTCTTAGAGTCCTGTAAGGTATCTGTGCTGCATTTCTGTCTCCTTGTCCTTCCTCTGTGTCTGACTGGTCACATACCAGCAGTGGTAGATATCCAGTACTTAAGTCCCCCTTTGACAGGAAATGGGACACTCAGACACATCCTAAGGATTTGCATTTCTGAGTGAGGAGCATGTTTACCTTCAGTTTGCTGCTGCTTGGTACTACCCTTCTGGATATAAAGGGGGAGAATCCTCTTCTCTCAGTATTTTTTCTTCTTAAGCGTAAGATTTTAGAAGTGCTATGTTTAGAAAACCACCTTCCTAAGCTATTTTAATCAATTTTAGGCAAACCTACTTTTTGTTTCTGACTCAAAAAATACAAAGCAAATTGTTTGGTGGTCCTGTCAAAGGAATCTTCCACTTGAGGTTTTGCAGGTGACAAGCTTTCCTAAAGCAGATAGTCACACACATTTTACAGAGGCTGAATTGAAGCACAGGAAAATTCACATATTAATATAGGAGAAATAACCACATAGAGCCGAGGCATCCAGACTCCCAATCTATTACTTGTGCCTGGATTGTATCAACTATAGTCTGGTGTCAAGCTCTGTGCAGATACTCTTTAAATACTGTCATGTTTCTGTTGAAATTAGTGTATAAAATGCTGACATTAAATAGATGAAGAACATCCTTTGATGATGTATATTTAGGATCTTTTATATCTGGCATCAAAAAGCTCCCAATGCAAGTATGTACTAATTTTGAACTTGCTCATACATATAGGGAATTTCAGCAGTTTGATGTAACATGAGAAAATGAATAGACTTTTGTAAGTAAAAGAAGTGGAGAAAGAAAAGAGAATAAACCCCTGTGTGCATCTTTTGGGGGCACTTTATTTTAGTTCAAATATCCTAGCACAGTGAATCTGCATTCATAAGTCTTCAGCATGGTAGTTTATGTTGCCAGTCATAATAGTCCTGTTTTCTTTTTCTTTTTTTTTTCTTTACCTATTCTTAAAGTCCATCTAAGAAAAAAAATCACAGTCAGCATGTGCCCCATTTGTTAAATATCACTTCTAAATATGTGAAGGTTTTGGATACACTTCAGATATTAAACTTGACAAGTAGCTTTGACTTTCATCTTTCTTTTACAATTCCATATCTTTTGATTTCACTGTATAGTGGTTTGCTGATACATTTATAATTACCCAGCAAAAGCTACCAGAGCAACAACAGAGTATGGTGACCAGGAAATGACAAAAAGCAAGATGACAATCAGTGCAATTTTGGCCATTTTCCACTCATTTTTCATCCTCTGATACTGTTTCTGGAACTCTTTATTTCCATGTTTGCATCCAAATGTCTGAACAGACCTAGAGGAAATAAACATATAACAGCAAAAAACAAAGGTAGGGAATTGAGCAAGTAGCTTCATAAAGTGGGGCAACAATTACTCTTCTGCTATTTTAGGATAAAACTCATGCACTTTTAATGCATGCTAATGTATGTCACTAGTCCCCTTGCACTAATCAGTGGCAGAATTCACCTGTGCTTCAGTGAAGAAAAGTCCTGTACCAGAAGAATTTTCACATAAAACAGGTGTTGAGTTGAATAACACTATGTTAAAGACAGAGCAGTCTCTGCTTCCCTGGGTCTGATTTTGCTCCCTGTCTGTCACTTTGTACTTCTGAGCTAAGTGACCAGATATGTTGGTACAGATTCCTACAGGCTGCACAGGTAGTGCCAGCCTGGCCTTCATTTTTACAGCTAAAGTGTTTTTGTTTCAGAGACGTGATTAGATGTTGTATATCCTTGTCACCCTTTGTCAAGCATGGATTTTGTCATTCAATTCCATCTATTTTTCTGTGAAATAGTTATTGATACAAAAGAGACACACCTGACAACAGTGTATTTCTTATGGTTAGTTCATTTGCATACCCTTTTGGGTGTCATTAGATAATATACTGAACAGCTCTGGCTTAAATTCAGCAATAGCACTTCCAAGGATCATACTTCCTATCATGTTGACTATTGACAGAATTCCTGTTTGGTTTCCTGTCTCAGTTGTGCATACAAAATAAAAGTGAAAAACTTGCCATTTTTCTTCTGGTTTTTCTGTCTTTGTTGTTTTAAGAAAATAAACAGTCACTTAAACAGAAGGACAGACATTGAAGACTGTTGGCTACTTACTTGTTGGCTTTCTTGATAGCCTCAAATATAAAGACATAGCTGTATATGATAGCAATCAAAGGAATGAAAAAGACAAAGCAGAAAAGCAGCATCGTGTAGGCACGGACTGATGGTGTGAAAGTCATGTAGTCCCAGGAGCAGGAAGTCAGCAGACCCTCAGGAACATATGCACCTAAAAAGAAAGGCAGGAGAAGGCATAAACCATGAAGTCATTCTTATTCTGAGTGCTGAATTTAGAAAAAGATACTCAGAATAACATGGGATTTAGTCCTACTCTCTGAAAGGCAAAAAGAGTTTAAAAGAATGAACAATTCTTCATGTAAAGCACCCCTCTATTTTCTTGTACTCTGTTGTCCTATTGTATTCACGTTTAGCAGTCTAAGGCTTCCAAAAACTGAATAATTTTGCATCAGTTCTGGAATATTGTTTAAAGCTTACCATATTCTAAGGGCATCTCTCCAAGTACTTACTGGATCTTGGGCCAGACTTGTGTTTGTTTTCAACTAATCTCCATTTCCTGTCAAATTGCTGTCTTCCCAAGGAGTGAAATCAATTGCCATAGCTACCACTTTTTTAAGCTCATGCAAGTAGGAGAAATTTACTGGGTAAAGGAGAAAGATTTATTGTGTAGATCAAATGAATTTTGTCATGAAGTAAAGATGAGTACAAGTAAAAAAAAAAAAAATCATACATACCTAATGTTCTGCATGAAATAAGATGCAATATATTTAAAAGAACTGTGTCGAACTGCTAAGTAAATAAATTGTCAATAACCATATCTTTTTACCACTGAATTTTAATTTTCACTGTTTACACTGCTATTTTCTATTCAGCTCTTAAAACTATTGCACCAGATGTTCTCAAATGCATCTAATTACAGTGTGAGAGTTCATACTGTGGGCACTATTAGAATCTAATTAAAAGATAACAACACCTTTCAAGCAATTATTCCACCTTCCCCAATTAAGAATCTAGAATCTAAGGCTATATTGTCACTTTGTTGTTCTAACAGCTCCTCACTCAGCTGAAGGCTCCTTCTGCCTGTACTGCAGTTTGCCTACTTAAACATGCTTCATGTTTAGGGGGGACAGAACAACAATAGTGTGACAACAACAAAATTCTGCTGAAATTCTGCTCAGTAATTGAGTTGGTTACAACATCCTTAGTAAAGTCACACATGTCTATGTTCTCATCTCATCTGAGAGACACATTTTCTTCTGGAAATAGGGAGCATAGTAATGGACTGGGCTTTTGAATGATGAGTTCATCCTAACTTATTGACTCTAACTGGTGACTCACAGGAAATAAATAAGTGGTAGTGAGGCAGATTTAAATGAGGAAGAGTAACAGAAACTTTCTTCACTATTCGTGGCAAGGAGTAAGGTGCTGTATGAGTGTTCCAATTTGCAGGTGTAAAAGTCAAATTTACAAAAGGATTTTTGTTATTACTAAATGCCATCCTTATTGGAAGCCTTAGTGACAACGCCAATCACTGAATGGAGAAGGTGGACAACACATAGTGCAATTTGTCACTCTGGAACACAGTCAAGACTTACTAAATATGTACTTGCACAAAATGCTCAGACTATATTCCTCTTTAATGTGAATAAAGAAAATTAGAATGAGACTACTGTCTTACATTGCAACTTTGGGGGGGGTGGGGGAAAGTAATCAGAAATGACATAAATACATTTATTTCACTTTTATATTGTTGACTTTAGTTCAGTGGAAGTAGGCATGGGCTAACAGGCAGGCACATTCTTCATAAATCTTGGCCGTGAATTTATCTGCTGTTCTTTATGTGCCTGAGGGAAGGTGCTGTTGTCATATAATATGCTGTAATACACACTGGATTTATTTTCTTATTAGAGATCTTCAGTTTCAGCATGTATTTCATCAGGTTTTTTTCCAATTGATTTATTCAAGCCTAATATGCAAGCCCCTAATTAACCCTCTTCTATACCTGTAACCAGTCATTATTCCAATGCTATAAGGGCAAAAAAGTTTTATTCCATTTCACTTACTCCATCCAAAGAAGGGTGGGAGACTCCAAGCCAAAGAGTACAGCCAGACTCCTACCAGGATTAACAGGGCCTTCTTCTTAGATGTCACTCCAACAGAAGCCAGAGGTTTTGTGATGACAAAATATCTGTCCAAGGCAATCACCATCAAAGTGATCATAGATGTAATGCCAAAAAGAGCTCCGCAGAAGGCATACAGCTCACAGCCTTGCAATGAAGATGACAGAAGTAGCAGTGAAATTAATCCACCCACACTAATTAATTTCTGGGAGAGTTCAAGTCTGTGTTTCTTATGTACTAATGTCTTCTGGAATTTGTAAAGCAATGAAACTTCAGTTTTCCTGCAGTTATAATGCTATTTCAAAGCTGCTGTCTGTCTTGCTAATTACTTTATCCATGGAGATAAACTTCAAAGATTTTGTTTGCTTTGATTGCTGGAGACAGTGATACTTAACATATTTTCACTCATGATTTCTGATGTTTCTAGTGGGATCATTTCAGCTATTGGCTAATATCTTGTTTAACTCCAGTTCTACTGCATCTCCCATAGAGACAACTGTTTTGCTTAACAATGGGTTATAGTTCCTTTTGTGTCATGGAACTGTTCCTATCTCAAGGTCAGCATAGCTGAAGTAAATATGCAGACTATGAATATATTAATGAATAATTTTGCTGAAGTAAATATTCAGATTATGAATACATTAATGAGTGAATTTAATCGCTCAAACAACCTAATGATTAAACGCAGTGGTTTAGACTGGGTTTTTATTTTAAAATGTATGCAAATGAACAATTAATGGAACAACAAAAATATGCTTTTGGTCATCAGAGATCAAAACAGCAATTTTGCTTCTCTGACTTCTCTCTCTGTCAATACCTGTTCAAGAGGGAAAGACTAGAATTCCTCTTACAACAGTTATATAGGAAGAATGAAAGCACCTTCATTCCACATTTTATTACTATACAGGAAGTGTTCGTTTAATATTTCTATTGTGAAAACTCATATTATTCCAGGCTTTTTTGCCAGATGGAAGTCCTGGAACAGGTTATTTAGAAGAGCTTTTAAGCTGGTGTGCTGAGGGGTGTTGCTTCTTTGTCATAGGACTCTGACTAAGTAACTAAGTCATGAGATGATTGGGGAGGAATGCTGGCATGAAGACTAGTGTTGTGCCTCACATTGCCAATGTTGCCTTTGTATCTGTCTTATATATGTAATTTTCCTCTCCCATTGGAAGTGTATTTATTGAACACAGAGAAAATTGTTCAAAGAAATATTCATATCAACATTGAAACAATGGTGATAAGTGTTCTCAACACTGCAAGAGTACCTGAGGATAAGGAAATAGTAGATTAACTGCCATTATGGTAAGGATATAAGTAATGATATCTTAGAAAGAATATATACCAACCTTTCTCACCAAAAATCCAGCGTTTGTGGAGACTGTTGGTAAAAAAAACTGGAGACTGTGTGATGGACATCAGGAAGTCACTAATAGCTAAATTGATGATGAATACATTGGCTGGAGTCTGAAGGCTCCTAGTCCTGCAGAGATCAAAAGAAATGTTGGTAAACACTTCTGCACTGTTAATTATGCTGTTACTCTTTCCTGTGAGCTTTGGCATCTTCATAAATACCAAGGAACACCATACAGTAAGCTAGAGCACAGTGTTTCTCATTTCCTTCATGAGAGAACACAAGCAAGAAGGCTCAGTTTTACACTCTCATATTCCTGTGCTCTTTAAAGGGTTGTTTTGATAACCAGCTCAGTGATAGGGATAAATCATATTGTTCTTTAAATATTCTAACCCAATGCACTGCATGGCCATGATTAACAGGAAATTAAAGCTGATGTACAGTATGGATTTCTGGATCTGGGTCGTGTTAAGCAGAAGGGCAGTGCATTTTCCACTGCTGATAAGCTCAACAGTGACTTCCAAATAAAAGGATTAAGCAAATTCACTATGTACCACATCATGCATTTAGTTTTACATTAGTTCTTCTCTGTGACACTCACTTCACTGGCCTCTCTTCACTTTAAAGAGAACAATAGCCAGCCTTCAGTGCATCCTGTGTATGTCATTCACAATATTTCAGCACAGTGTTTTAAAGAGTATGCATAAAAACCTCAATGGAGACTTCCTCAGGTTGGGGCTCAGTGTAACTTTTCAGCTCCTTTCTCAAATTTCTAGTCTTAGACACCATTGAAAATAGCCCAAATAAATGATGGTTCTTTGCACCAGTCCAGAATCAATCATTAGAACTACTGTCTCCTCTGCCAATTTAGGAGTAAGATAATATTATTAGTAGGTGCCTATGGGCTCTATATTTGTGCAGTATTCTGCAAAGTTACTGAATGTATTTTTGTTTCAGGCAGGTGTTTTACTATTTGCCATTACTTGAGACTGCTTTGTAAGCACCTGAAGTGTTCTTTGAATTTCTGAGGTACTTGTTACTTTGCTATCAGTATCCCTTTCTGTCTGTAAACGAAAACAAGCTGTGTCCCCCAGTGAAACTGCAACTGCTGTGACTGCATTTCCCGTGTGGAACCAGCCAAAATGCTGGTCACACACTTCATCCTCACATACCCGACCTGCAGGCCAACACCTTTCCTATTCTTAAGGCCCTTGTCATTCACACTTAAGTGTTGGTATCTACTTTGAATGCACGTGCTGAAACCTACTGTTTAATGCACCGCATAAATACAGGCTTGACACCCAGATTACTTTCCTCCACAGTCCAGTGATCTAAATTAACCCAGTCAAATTATCATATAATTGCTATTAATTTGGTTTATTACATTAGTGCCTCAAGACCAGTCACCCAGTAAAAGCTCACTGGCCTGGACATCATGCCAATGCTCTGCCTCAGTATGACAAAGCAGACACAGGTGGACATAGTGGACATATCACATTGTGTTCAGAGATCCAATTTCCTTCAGATATGAGTTGGAATGTGGCTTTAGTTAAAAGGAAATAAGCCAAGTGTTAAAAAATGTGAAAAATTGGAACATGGCCACTAAGGAAGAGAGAGGGAAAAGAAACTGAGTAGTAAGAAGCAGGAGGAAGGAAACATCAAAAATAGAGATTTGCATGATATAGAGGTGCAAACCAGCCCATCAGTCCAGTGCAGACACAGTTCAGCCAGTAGAAAAAATTAAAATTTCTGCTTTGGCTGTTTTTCTATTGCTTGGCATATCTGGGTGATTCTTTGGAGTTTTGCTAACAGTTTTGTTATGGCTGTGGTTAATGGGAGGAAGTCAGAGGGAAACAGCAAGTTGCCACCTCTTTTCTTACGGCAATGGCTCTCGGTGGATTTTACTTGCCTATATAGTAGTCTGATAGTATGTTTGCAGAGCACAAGCTACAGTTAGAGTTATTATATTGGAATATTTAAAAAGACATTCAAAAGAAATATACCTGCAGAAAGCATAGAAGACCAGGAAATTACCCAGAGTTCCTGTGATCCCCACTATAAGAATGACTACTCCAATCGTGTAATGGGCATGATCTGGGACATCCACTGTCGGAAAGGCACCGGGAACCTCTCGCACTGTCATCTTCTATGGAGCAAACAAGAGGTCATAGGTATTTTGCCAGACTTTCCAGAATGTGCTGGCATGTGCTTCTCTGGAAGAGGAAATGGTCAAGAATGCAAAAAGACAGCAAGCAAAAAAAAAAGTCAGAATAAGCTTATGGCTTTCAAATTACATTTCCTGTTGGTAATCTTCAGTGGATAAATATGCCATCAGCTGTGACAAGGGCATTTTATGTGTTTACTGTTTATTTAGAATTTTGGTGCAGAAAAGCAACCTGTTCTTTTCCAAGAGAAAGATAAGGATATAGAGGAGAAAAAAAGAGATAGGAAGGGACCCATTTCGTTGCGTCTGACTTCAAGTAATGTAGTATTTAACAAGTAAACTTTCCATAGTTTTCATTTCAGGGAAGTTTCTGTACCTGTGAAGAATGATTTCTGTTGTCCTCTGATGTTACTGGATAGACTTCTCTAAGTAGAAATTGTCTATGGATAAATAAGCATTCAATCCTTTAGCAGTATGGCTATTTCATTTTTCGCACTGAATAACATTGAATTACAAGCTGCCCTCAGGAGCTGATTAGCAAAAGCCTGACAGTGATAAACAAAAGTCATTTGGAAACTAAATTAAGGGTAAGAAAAACTAAAACACAAATCCTGTATAACTCATGCCTGGTCTCCACACCAGTTCTGGTTTTACTGTGCACTGAATCAAAGTATTTTGCGCTCTGTGAAGTATTTCATAAAACACTCTGATCAAAACACTTGTCTCTTAATCAATAACTCAGAGTAAAGTTCAGTAGCCAAGTCTGAAGACTACAGTATTTTAAATAATATTTTTTAAAACTTTTTTTACTTAAGTATGAAGAGTCACAGAAACATTTTAGGCCAAGTTTCAAACAAATGAAGCAAATGGTAAGGCTACACCCAAGAAGCAGGATCAAACCAGCTGTTCAAACCATCAGTGTTCTGCTGCCTTTTGACACAAGGTCAGGCAAAGAGACTTAAACACTCACCTCTGTGCAACTGCCGGTGTCCTAAATATCTTTTGGCATCAGCTCCAACCAGCTAATGGAGTCATGAAAAATACCAGGTCACATCCCCTTTTATCTGCATCTTCTTCATAGCCAGCTTTTCTCATCAAGGGTTGCCACTCACTCTGGAATGGCATGCCATGACCACTGCTCGCAGCATAAGCCTGCAAGCTGCAGCCATGGCATCGCTCAGTTTCTGAGCTACCAGAACCACACCAGGGCTGTGAAAAGACCAGGAAATACTTTGACTCTTTTGTAGCCTACCTCCTGTGAACACCATCAGCTTGGCTGTGGCCTGGGAACCCAGGACAAGGGAAATGCCTGTACCAAGGTCCATGCCTGTACCAAACTTCAGTAGTGCTGCGTGTCTGGGTATGTTCTTTCCAATCACAGCTACTGGCAGGTACAGCTGTCGTATACAGTCATTCGTTTCCAGGAAAAGAAAGGTTGCTGGCAGGAAAGGAGGAAAGTGCACAGAGGTAGATATGAAGCTTTTCTGCTACAGCTGTGTGGTAATTGGCATTCACTGTTAGAGTGAAACCCAGAAATGTCTTTGACAAAACCCCAGTTTTGAAAGAAAATGGGTATTTGTAGACAATAGATGCAGACATTACTTTTGAATGAGCCTGTGAGGTTGGGCTGAGGTTATTAGAGACAGTGTGGTTTTAAAACCAATGTGCCAATAGCAAGAAGTGAACCCCAGGAGTGTCTGGAGTTCTGGAAGAGATTGTCTTTGCTTTGTGTGCCGAAGATCTGCCTGCAGCAATCCTCAACAACCAGAGTGCACTCCCTGGGTTCCTACATTAGCAGCAATGAAATGCTGGACAAGTACTCCGGTCTTAGAGAGAGAAAACACAGCTCTGACTGTTACTGTAATTGGAGAAGAATATTAAGGTTAATACACAAACAGAATGACAGTATCATGGCATTTATTGTTCAGACTCCTGCAGCAAAGTGCAAGTTGGCATCACATCATCAACATCAATGGGCACCTTGCCTAGGCAGAAATTGTTGTGCTCAACATATGACAGTAAACTAACAAAAACAATCCCATACTAATAGCAAGTGGATAGGGAGAGTCTGAGGTAAAACTGTTTTAAGTAAATGAGCCCAGGTGTTCTTTGTTTTGGGTTGGTTTAATTTCTCCTTAGCCTTGTGGCTAAAAAATTTTTAAACTGGTGTTCTACACAGAGTTAATTATGATTATTAATGGAATGGAAATTCCTGATTCTTTTTCTTGTAGCTATCCATTTAATCAGAACTGGATGAATGTAATAAAAATGAAGCAACTAAAGAGGCTGGGTTTGGCTACAAAGAACAGATTAAAACAGCTTTAATTTGAATTCTATGTTGGGGGTCTGAGGACAAGGAAAAATTTAAAAGATAAAGATAAATACACAGAAAAATCACAAGAGAAGCAAGGTTATTTAAGGGAAAGTAGCAGACTTTAAAATGTCAAGTATGAGAAAAATAAAAGAGTAATATTTATAACCAGAGCAGTTATAGGACAGAGACAACACTAAATATATGGGCAAAAAAAAGGTCTGTGGCAAAAAGAATAAATTAGCATTTTAGTGTGGACTTCTTGTAGACCTTGGATTTTACCAGGGGGTACAACCCTGGCTGTTCTCTAAGAATTAAAAAACAATTATTAAAAAATTAATTTCACTGGTTTTAATGGAAATACAGATGTGATTCCATGATTCTTTAAGTCAAAGAAAGGTACTAGTTGACCAAGAAGGCATTAGATCAGGCCTAAGCACTACAAATTCATCACTAAATTGCATACCTACAGCTTCCTTACTAGAAGACAAACATGTGCCTGTATCAAGTTAAGCTCTTTAATTTCTATTGGAATTGGATGTCAAAAAAAAAGGGTGGGAGAAAAAGATAATGCTTAAGAAAATCAGGTCAGAAGGATAATCAAGAAATCAGATCATTCACAAAGCTTTCCTCTATTCATTTTCTCCAGCATATTAGCCTTGTTTATTCTGTCTTCTGTTGTCATCCCACAGTATGAGTACTTGGCTGGAAGGGGAGAATAAAAATCCTGCTGTTGCAATCCGTATTGTTGCAATTGTCCTGTGAGAATACTCTGAACAACTATTTAAATTGCAATGATAATACAGAATTTAATTTTAAGTGGAGTCTTAATAATTAGTTTGTGCAATAAAACAGGGTTATTAATACTTTGAGAGGATAATCTTAGTGTAGGATATTTTTATCCTCCATATATGTGTGTAATTCTTTGTTAACTCCTACTCTATCATTTGCCTCAATAGATGCAGTGTCAAGAACATGAAGTTGCTCTACATTAGTGTATTTCCTTCCAGCAGGTTTAAGAGTGTCCTTGTGGAAACACCAGAGTAGAGGGAAGCAGCTAGGTTTAATGCAGTTTGTCTTCCTAAAATGCTCACTGTTTTCCCTAAAGGAACATTTGTCTGCTGCCTACAACAAAACAGCTGAAATGGAACTGTGTTTTCAGTTGTCTTTCAGTCAAATTGACTGAGACTTATAAAACTGAGGTTCTTTTGGGGAGTTTGGAGAAAAACAAATGTGTTATAGATAAATATATCTAAATCCTTGCTGTTCTGGCCTTGTCTGTGGAGGCTGCAGCACAATATGGAGCCTCATTATTCTGTATTTATGGCCTGCTGCCACAGCTACTTACAAAGGAGGCAGAATTCTTCCTGCAGGGCCAATCTGAAGAGCCAGCCTCCTTCTCTAGGAAGAGAGCAGAGCACAGGCCCTTCTGCTAAGGCTCAGTGCAAGGGATAAAAATGAATCAGCCACAGGGCAGGTTCACTAGGGCACATAGGGCAGAACTTGTATTTCACCATGAAGTTTGTCAAGACCCTGCAAGACACTGGTCTGAGGAGAGTTAAAAGGATAAAGGAATTCCTTTACAGTCCAGGACAAAATCACAATTCCTAAGTGGTTTGTCCAGGTTACAAGGAGGTCTAGATCAAATATAAATCCCAGGAATATTTGATTCCTGCATCTATTTTGTCTTGAGAACCTGTTTATTAAACGCAGTTTCCTAAAGAGGTCTTCTAAATAGTTATTAAAAAACCCCTACAAACCAACCAAACCAGCTCAGGTCTCTATAACTACTAGTAGAAGATGCACCATTTTGAATGTTCAACACGACCCCAGTAGCCCAGGATAAATATTTGTGTATGTCATAAAAAGGCAACATACAAAGAATACAGTTCAACTGCTGCTGAGGAAACATACCTATTCTTTTTCAAAGTAAGAAATTAAATCCTGTCACTTAATTACTATTCTCTTGGAGATATTTATTACTGAAGTCCTACTAAAGCTAATAATGATGATGGCAGGAGCAAGGCCATGCATGTAAATACTTGTACTGAATATAAATCATATTTGATATAGCCCATTCCTCACATCCTCACAATGGTAAGAGTATAAGACAAGGTTTAGTTCTAGTTACCAGGAAAGAAGAAATCCTCATAAGATCATTTGGGCATTTGAACATATTTCAGTGCTGATTCTGACTGACTGATTTGTTTGTGTAACATCAGTTCCAAAGTCAGGAACAGAAAAGACTATGACAAGAACATTTTTTGAGCTACTTCTCCCTGAACATGGCAGATGGATTGTATCTAATTTGGTGTAAAACAAGACAAAGGAAAAGCAAAAGGAAATAGGGGCTGCTATGCCATCGCTTTTATGAATTCATCTGACTTCAAACTGTAGGCCTTGGTTTTGCAGAACTATGTTTTAATAGTATAGAGCCCTGTTCCAAAACACTGCAAGTTTTGGCAGTCTGACATTGACTTTGGCACTATAACAGGTTCCTTTGTTCTTAATTTTCCTACAAATACAGGTAAGGAAGCTGTTTATTTACACAGTATGACTTATACAACCAATGTGTTAGGCCTCTTACCTTACAACAAGTTATATAGTTTAGAAAAATTATCAGAACATAAATACTGTCACTTCCTGGGGTTTCTTGTGTGGTGCTTGTACTCCCTACCTACAAGAGGCCTCAAACAACTGAGAGCACTCATTTTTCTTTACAGGCCCTTGGTCTGATTTCTGAGCTTGCCTCTGTAGGCACTTGCTCTGTGCTGACAGGCAGCATGGACAGGAGTGTAATCCCACCTCAATTACGGGTTCAGCAGAGTGACGCTCACTGCTAAGCCCTCGTTCCAGAGGACAGCAGGGCTTTCCCTAGATGATGTTTGTCCTGTTGAGCAATTTGGATAGCAGATTTTGTGTCCTATCTTCCAGATTTAATCTCAGCCACCAGCAGCACATACTGCTTTCAGTCCTGAAACTCTCTTAAACTGGTTTTGTGTCAAATTAAAATTCAAATGTTTGGAAATACAGGCACTTGACCTAGGGAGAGGAAACAGACAGCTAATTAGATCTTTCAGCAGAATAAGATCAATTTTTAATTTTCCAGTGTAAATCCTCTGTCCCCAGAATCCTTTTCCATTTTGCCATGTGCTCTCCAATCCCATTTCTCACCCCCTGCTATGTTCTGGTATCCTTTTTCATGTGTTATCCATCTAATTTAGTTTGTAAGTGCCTTGGCTCAGGACACTTCTCTGTTCATTTTTCCATAATGCACTGCACACAACCAGGTTTTATTAAAAATACATTTAAAAAACTTAAGATTAGGCTGGGTCACATTTTTATGATATACTTTTAAACAGACTTTTGTATAAACAGCAGGTGAACAAAACTTTGTACTCCTAATAGCATACTGAGAGACAAAAACAGGCAGAGGACCTCTCAGCTCCTTTTGTTAAGGCTTGTGGGGTTGGGTGGAGAATGTTTTAAGCAAACCCAAAAAATTCCAACCTGAAGTGTCATCACAGCAGAATCTTACCTTCACAATTCCAAGGAAACTTTTTGTCTTTTTAGTGTTTAAAAACTGAAAGAGTTTTGATAGGACTTACCTCGGAGAACTTTCTGCACAACTTTCTTGGGTAACTGCACATAACACTTTTAACATTTACATAAGCACTCCATTGCATTTACAGATTATTACAGGAATAATTGGCATCTCCATCCTGAATAATAACACAAGAGAGCATTGTGTTTGAACTGCTAAACAGCTGCTTAATGTACAAAGACATTTTGATAGTTTGCAATATATTTAATGCACTTTGCCATTAGCCATTCCTCTGTCTTCTGCCCATGTAACTCTGCTGAAAAACACTGCTTGTACAGTCTTTTCTGCATTAAATAAATAGTTAAAGGAATAAAAAGAAGATATTAAAGTTTTCATTATGTTGTTCATTATCACATTGCAGCACTAAATGTGTACATGCTCCTTAAATACCCATTTACAGTGCTATAAATACCACCCTTGCCAGAGATCTATATGCTACAGCCTTAGTGACAGAAAACACTTACTGTTGGGGCTCTAACAGGCAAATCCATCCCTGTGTAGGCACTGGATTCCGAGTCATTCCATGCATTGAAGGCCTCCACAATTTTGGTGTTGCTGGCTTCCTCAGAGGGGCAAAAGATCCCCCTCTGAATGGGCTGATTATTCAGGTGAACGAAGTCTAAGCAAGAAACCAAGAAGAGCTGTCCTCTGAGTTTAAGTCAGCCAGTTTACCTTTGTGTGTGTGTGAAGCAGGTTGTTAGATTCTTTGGAACAGTGTGAGACCCAGTGCAGAGTTTCTCACTAGAGCTCCAGATGCCTTCAGTCCATCTCCAGCTTAGCAAAGGGCAGCAGCAGCGGCTCCCATTTAAATACAGGAGAGGGCAGAGCCCGCACATGCCCAGTTTGATGCCTGTTCCATCCTGATTCCAGATGCCCTACAATGACAATATAAAACTGATGCTCACTTAAAAGTGCTGTTATATTTTGTTTTGCCTTTGACATATTTATGTCTGAATTTTAATGCTATTTGCACTTTATCTGTGTGTAATAATAAAAATGTTAAAAGGCTGAGGTCACTCTCTGTCTTAAATATTAGACCTTACAGTTCACTTTCACTGTATTGGTGAATTAGTTTTTTGCAGTCCGCTTTTAAAGAAGATATATGTGTACAATTCTGCTGAAATTGTCAGAACTCAAATACATTCTGATATTTAACAATGTGCTTGTGTGCACTTCTGTCTTGTAGAATTTAGGTCATGGTTGTTTGTTGGTCCACTTCTAAAAATAAACAAAACATCGGGATAAAACCCACTGACATCATCCTTTTCTGCTCTTTCCTTAAAAAAAAAAAAAAAAAAAGGCACACAAATACCTAAGAAAACAGCAAATACCCACCTGTTTCAAGAGTTGCCTGCTTTCTTTTTCAGTTGTGTTTGGGTAGGGCACGCATGAGCAGATTCTTGGTCACACAGATCTTGCTTTACACTGCACTGTGCAAAGAGATATGAATTGTTGTAGTCCCAGCTGAAGGCCCATTGCTGTGGTAAAGTGAAATTTAATTGCAATAGGGAATTAGGTACAATGTGTGAAAAAGCTCTTCTAGCAGATACTGCAGACTAATTATCACAGAGTTTAGTCCTTCCACCCACTGTTAAAATGACCCTGATGCAAACTATAAGCCTTGTTGCAGCTGGTGATAAAAATGGATGGTATGAACTGTTACTGGAAAGCCTTTGTGAGAAGGCTGTGATAGAAATGGTGAGAGCTATATTCCCTCAGCTCTGCACACATTCCTCTTCTCATGTACCTTTCCTTAAATTAGCACTTGCAGTACCTAACCAAAAATTGAAGGAAAAGAGATTGCATTTCTTTTCGTGAATGGAAGCTGTACTCACCTGTAGTGCTGCAGATTCCCTTTCCTTGATAGTCGTTTAAGGAAGGCAGCGATAACCTTGGGCCACCAGGCCCCTGAACATTAACCAGAGGAAGCACTTAGACCTTACAGGCTCACAAACTGCGAGATCTTAATAATAATTGTTGGCAGGCCTGTTGTGAAAGGCAGAGATACTTCATGGAGTATCCCTGTCCTGCAGCTTTGGTAGACACAACCAAGCCAGAACCTAAACCAGCTGTGGCAGAACTGCATCCAGAGGTGGCTATTGACAAAGTTGAAACTTGTCAGTCCAATGTCTGCAACTCCATGGTCATTTTCTAGAGTATGCTCTTCCCCTCTTCTCTCTGTGTGACATCTGACATGAAAATCAAGGCAGTGGTGGATGTGAGATTGATGGCACCAACTCCAAAAGACACTGCTGTGAACTCCAAATCCATGAGTCTGTGTTCCTGCAAACATGGTGCTCTGCACACAGCAAGCTGGAAGTATGAGGCAGCAAACAATGGTGTTGGACATTTTGAGGGACATGACCTTTTGGGAAGACAATTTTGCATTTTACTCCTAAAGAGGCAGAAGGTCTCATTAGAGAAAGCCACAATGTGAAACTGCCAAAGGCTCATACTGTCCTCAAAGAAAGCTTATTAAGGGAGTGGAGCAGAAAATACATTGAAATGATTGATGTGCAGAGAAAGGAGACAATGGGAGATCTCCCATTTTTGTGAGCTTGATGTTCAGAGGAGTTGCATACAGTTACATCCTGATCTTGTCATACTGATAAGACAAAGTTTGAGACATGCAATATTCAAGACAAGCATAAACAGTAGCTCAGAGGTGATCTTTGACTCAACATTCTCATTTTCTTTGCTTAGATCCTCTTAGTCTTCTGCCTTATGTCTTAATTTTGGACAATGCCAACACTCAATCTGTTTACATACAGCTTGCACATGAAATTTTTTCCCTGAGTCACAAATGACATTTTTCTTCCTTCTTATTTCTTCTTATGTTAACAAGAAGCCATTGTACTGAAAATACTTCATTTCCAGTTAGCCTGGAATGCCAATTTTTTGGCATTTTTGGGGGACCCCATAATTTGTTGGGCAGAGTAATCAAATCATGGAATAAATGTAGTCTTTTTAAATTAGACCTTATAGAAGCTATGTGTTTCCTTGCTTCATTAGATTTGGCATTGATGTACATACCTTTCCAGACAGATTAGTCTGATTAGCTTAGCAGCTCCTGACAGTGTATAATGAAAGAATATGCAGTGTAAGGGAGAGAAAGTTAGTTTTATTGTAGCCAGTTGCGAGAGGAGATTCAACTGCCCCATTGTACATGTGATGCCTCAACTTCCACAGGAGAGGAGACATCCTAGAACTGCACAGGTTGTGCATTCTATGTCCCTAGGGCTCAAGAAGTCAGACAAAGCTACAGAAAATCATCCCCAAAACCTTTTTCTTTCATGTTTGCTTTGTTTTATATGCAGTATTAAACCAGAAAGAACAGTTCAAAGTATTTCATTGAGCAATGGTTGTTTTCCTTTATAGCTAAGGCTATTCCACTTAAAGTTATCAGACTGTTAGACTTGTGGATCTGGAGGGAAATTTGGCTTCTCTCTCCCTTGTTTATTGTCTACCAAAAGCTTACCTCTCCTGTATTCCTGGGAAGCCTAATGGAGGAAACATTCAGTTTGTGACTCCAGGTGCTTTCCAAAGTCATCTTGCTCATCCTAAAGCTTTCAAACATTCCTGCCACAGTTTCGTGTGTGAAACACGCTGAAGTTCATCTCATTCATGGCAAGGTCTGAGCTGCCCTCCAGTCACTTCTGAAGAAAAGAAAACCTGCCCAGAAATAATCTCTCAGAATTCTACCCCACTGAACTATGGTGAGAATGGCCTTCACTATTTTAGAGTGCTGACTTCAGCTGGACACCAGGTGCCCATCAAGCTACTCTATTGCTCCCCTCCACAGCATTGGCAGGGGGAAAGGAAAAATAAGATGGAAAAAAAAATGTGGCTCAAAATAAAGGCAATTTAATAAAACAAAAACAAAGGCTATGTTCAGAAGCATAGGAAAGGAAAATACTTATTCTCTACTTCCCATCAGCAGGTGATGGCCAGTCACTTCCCAGGAAGCAGGGCTTCAGCAGGCATAGAGGTTATTCCAGAAGACAAACACTAACAACAATTGCTCCCTGCCTCCTCCTCCTTTCTCTTAGCCTTTTTTGCTAAGCAGACATTATATGGAATATCTCTTTGGTCAGTTGGATCAGCTGTCCTGGCTGTGTTCCCCTCCCAAGATCATGCCCACCCCCAGCTGGCTGGTGAGAGGGGAGTGTTGGAGAGACAGCCTTGGTGCTGCATTAACACTGCTCAGCTGTGGCCAAAACACCCTTGTGTGAGCAATACCTTTCTAGCTACCAGTGCAGCTCTGTGAGGGCTGTGATTGGGAGAATTAACTCCATCTCAGCCAGACCCAATGCAACCTCTTTCTGCTGATAAATTACTTCTGTTCACAGTTCTTTCATAAATTACAGGCAAAAATAGCAGTAAGACCATGGATTCTGGGACCTTTCCAGGAAACAGTAAATTGGCTAATAGAAAAAGAGAAAGACAATGCCTGGATAAAATTTAATTAAAGTCCAAATGAGCATAGGACTTGTTTCACAATGAGTGAAAAAGAACTCATTGTCCTCTTTGGCTGAGAGCTCTGTGTGGAATTAGATTTTAGCTCATCTGCAGGAATACAGAGTGGACTGAAAGAACAGGTACTCTGCTGCTTAGAAGACAGACTGCTGCTGGGAAATGCCAGGAGAGTTAAAAGGCATGGGGTATGGTCAGCTAGGCAGGAATGACCTTGAGACATCTTTACAAAGGCTCACCTGAGCTTCCCTAAATTTTCTGAAAGATCACCTAGGTTTCCAAGACCACCATGAGGAGAGAGGAATAGACTACTCAGAAATGGGAAAGGTGAAGTCCCAACTCTTCTTTGAGTGCAAACACAGGTCCTGGGATTTGAGTTACCACAAATGAGGAATGCACAAAGCAAAGTTATCAAGTATTTCAAATAAGCTGAGTGATTTTATTTTTCCCCATTGTGATGTGGAGAATGATAGTGATAATTCCTGAAAACATCTCAGAGAAGACAATGCTATGCTCAAAATATGCTCTGCTTTTCCTCTAGGCATGCCAGGTCTTTCTGTAAGTGATGGGGTACAGGGAGGAACTATTGATTTCTCACTTGAGAGCCCGTCCATTTGCAGTATCTGCCTTTCAAAAGACAATATCACACCACAAAATCTGAGTCCATAGCAGCCCTCCTGACACAGTCCCTGCTGTGCAAGGCGAGCCCTGGCTATCGGTGTGGTGGTGCTTGTCAGTGGCTACAACTGAAAACACATTTCTCTCAGAAGGATTTTTGGGGCCATACTTTTGTACTGGTATCTCAAACAAACTTACCTGTTTAGATATGCAGGTGAAAAGTGGTTGCTCATTATATATATAAAAAATTGGTTTCAACCATCTGTGTTCTTTTTGCCTTTTAACAGCTAAGATCTGTCAGGTGGGAGTTCTCCTACTTCTTAGCTGTTTGCAGACACTGTACTGCAATTTTGGCATCCCAAATAAAGCAGGGAGAGAATTGTGTAACATATATATCTTCTTTGTGCTCTATTAATCATAGAAATTAAATTTAGTTCTTCATGCCAGGAGCAACTTGGCATGGGGACATGGAGGTAAGGAGACCCTTTGTAAATAAAATTGTTAGACTGAGTACCAAATTCTATATGGACTGTCATGGGACCATACTCCTGGGACTACTCAAAAATCAATAGACAAAATAGAAAACAGTAAATCAAATCAGCATGGTTCCTGCTCTGCTGTAGAAGTGAATAATTCACCCCACGGGTAGTTCTCATTTTGTAGGGTAGCCAAGATCTATGGTGAACAGCAAAAGCACAAACTGCAGGGTGCAGCCAGCAAACATTAACACTGGGCCGTTCAGCCCCACAGCAGGAAGGGGAGAATCCCAGGCCTGGACCAAATACAGAAGGGCCAGACCAGAAAGGATGGTTTAGAAAAGTCCTTTCAAACACAAGGGTTTTTTTCTAAGACTTACTAAAAAAAAAAAATCTTTTCCACTGAGATGAAGAGATTATACCAGTGATCTCTCCAACACTCAGAATGTAGCTCTGTAAATGGCATTAGGCTGCCACTCTATGGCAAGGCACAATCCAGCAGATGCTCTGCCTTAGTTTCCCCAGCTGTATTTCCAGCCTGCTCTAGTGGCTTATGGCTTCAAGGCACCTCTGTCCCTCTTGTCCATTCCCACAGAGTCTGAAGGCAAAGCAGTCACACAAAGAGCTCTTTAGACCCACCAAGTTGCCTTTGGAATGCCTCCAAAAAAAAGCCTCTTACCTCCATTTGTGGACCGAGCTTTCAGATTCATCCTTTCCTGTCTCCTATGCCTTAATTTCTGTGCAAAGCCCACCCTTCTCCAGGGACCCCTGGGTAGCCAAACTTCCTTCAAATAACTTCAGCTGGAAGCTTCCCTATGTCCAGTTCTCAAATAAGAGCTCTCACCTTCTCACATATGTGAACTGATTCTGCTGGTGCAGTTTAGTGCCTACTTTAGACAGGGACAAGTCATACTTTAAAAATGATTGAAAGTTGTTGTATCACTACAGAAAAAAACACCTTCACCATCTTTTAGGCAATAATTAGTTACAAAACTGAAAGAAAACTTCCCTTGTTACTTGCCTTCCCTTATAAAATCAGGTCTCCTGTCACAGACAACTACTGTGGGCTGATGTGGGGTCAGCACATGGTGGTCTCTAAGCTGCCTTGTCATTTTTGCTGGAAGCAGGCATTATGAAAGATTCATTTATGCAGAGATACAGCAGAATTGTGTGTTTCCCTGCTGTGATAGGATTCCAGGAAGAAAAGGACTACTGGTAGAGAAGGGGTGAGAAGTAAAATTGCATTCAGCATTTTCCCCCCAGTCAAGTACTGGTTACCACTAGAGGCACACGCAGTGGCCACTGACAGGCAGCAGTGCCAGGTTTGGGGCAGCATTAATAGAGAGATTGTACTGCTGACAGGAAGAACTATTGGTACCATTTGGAAGTCATTTCATGTTAAAGAATTATCATCTTTCTCCTCAGATTTTAGGACTTATGTCCACCAATAATCCACAGAGAATATGTATACTGCCCTGATGGTTATACAATTACATTTCCTGGCACATACTGTCTTGTCTTATATCCTTGTGAAAAATCCTATTGTTTCTAGAAATACCATCACTGGTTCTGTAGGGAAAAAAAAAACAAAACAAAACCTCAAACCTAACAAACCATGATTGTCAAGCCTCTGGTGGGAGAAAATCTTGTTGCTGCAGTAATGGGCAGGCAGCTTTATAACTGACTGCAGCTTAAGTCTCAGCAACTCACAGCTATTGCAGGTGCTCTCTGGCTGTTCTAGACTACACTGTGCCCAGTGCTTTCAGGAATTTGAGCAGGATGAGGAGGAAGAAACAGACCACTCACTAACACTGAATTTTCCAGATCTTGTATTTGAATTTCTTCTGAAAACAGCCTGTAGAATGAGTGAAAATTAAAAATGCTGTAGGATATTTTAAGAGTCCATACGATATGTCAGTGAAGAGTGTCCTACCCAAGGCAAAGGGGCTAGTCATTGAAGCAGAAGAAGGATTTGGTGCAGACTACAAGAATGTTCGGGATTTGGGCAGGATTCTGTAATGACCACTGAGAACAAAGACATTATGAGGAGTTTGTCCCTGCTGCAACTTGAAATTCTTGCCACAAAGACCAAAATCAAACAGATCTAATGCTTAAGCTTGAACAGAATCCACTGCCATTCTGTAATCAGAGCTTCTCACTGTGCAGAAGAGTAAAGCCATATGTCCATTTCTTTATAAACTCTTCTGCTCAAGTTATCATCCAGCCTGTTACCACCTTGGACTCTGATTTCCCAAGTGTGCACATGAGGCCTCTAAATGAACAGATCCTTTTTTGTTTAACTCTGCAGTGTGGCCTTTATTAATATCTACTCTGCTAAATGACTCCTCTGGATCCTCGCTGACTTCTGTTTCAGTTGTTATGACATCCTTTTTCTCCAGCCTTAATTAATGGAATGCACAGGGCAATTACCACAAGGTTGCAGACAAGGATGCATGTGTGCCAGCAGGGCTATGTCCAGCTTAGTCTATGTCCTTTTCATCTTGATCCTGTCCCCTCCCAGCCCATTTCTTTAACTGTAATTGCCCTGCATCCTTTTCTTTGACAACCCCCATCATTCTTTTCTCTTAAATCAGATATATATTGCTGGTTTTCACTTCCCAAAGCCTAGATGGATTCTCCGTCTCCAGGTTACCCATCATCTTTCAGACAGCCTTGGCTTGCCATCTCTCTCATCCTGTCAGCCAGTGATGCTCATTTCCATCCTTCACTGAGCAGTTTCCAACATGCATGGTTTGCTTGTCTCCATGCAGTCCTGCACGCTGGTGACAGTGGCAACAGGGGACACTGGCAATAGCCAGGCTGCAGGCACACACAGCCTGCTGGCCCCATAGCAGCACTGGCCTATATTGTCTGACTTCACCTGCCCCTTTCCTGCCTGTACACCTCCATTTCTCATCTCCCTGTACTTTGATAACAAGCTCATTGGAGCAGAGATCGTTTAGTCTGTGCTGCTATGATGCTCTGACTTGCCCAAGCATGACAGTAATGCCAACGTGGTGGGCTTCCCTTCTCTAGTAGTGCCATGAATTCGCTTAAAAAATACACTGGGCTTAATTTTATTGGTGATGAATTGGCAAGTATTTCAGTATGACAACAATAAGAACTGTTAATAAAATTTGGAACATCTGAAGACTGTTCTCAGTTTAAAAAGCAACAGAGTAAGCCTTCTGAACAAACAAACATCTCAGAAGCAAACTTATATAAACTGAAGTGCTAAAAATCATTGGCACTGATCCTCAAAGTCAAACTCCTATTTCTCACTTCACTCTACTTTTATAATTCTGCCCACTCCCTACAGAACTGGCATTGCTTTTCATGGCTTGCAGATGATGTTGCACACCATAAAAACATAATTGGGTGGTGATTTTGCTGCACATCAGGTAAACCTAGACAAACATGTCATCTCTACTTACTATAACAATTTTTTACTGGAAGAATACCCTGAAATTAATATATGTGATTGGTAGGGCTGGGAACTGCACTTTTTGCTCCTTGGAGATGGCTACAGATGTGCTCAAAACACCAAAACACATTAACAACATGCATCCTCAAATACAGACTTATTTCTGGGCCTGATTCCCCCCAAGGCACTCGAGCTATTCTGTACAGCAGTTTCCTTCTTGTACAAACTGAAAGTTAAGAATGTCACCAGCAAGGAGTGACTCACCTCTCCCTGTGTAATAAACAAGTGGATCTCATGATAAGGAACATCAGATTTAGACAGGCTTTATCACACTTGCAAGTGAATGATCCAGTTACTGCTTTTCCTAGTGAGAAAAATCAATCTGCCCTTTTCTAAGCAGAGTTTCAGTAATAAGACTTCAGATTGCAGAACACTTCAACAAAAAAATGGACATTTAGAAGCATTTTCCCCAATTACAAAAATATTTTCTTTGTGTGTCTTTACCCTATTTTGGAGGTTCATTCACAAAATGTAATTTACTAACTATCCTCTGCTGTTCCTCCCAGCAAAACAAAACTCTATCCAGCCAAAAAGTTAAGCCTTTGCCCTTACTACATATTAGTTAAATAATATTTTACTAAACAAATGCATTGCTGCTGCATGAATTGAAAATGCTACATGTTTTCTGTGGTTATTTATAGTAACCAATTGTCAGGGAGAAGTAGTAAAGAGAAATACAGTCACTTGTGTCTTCACAAAAGTGAAGATAAGTTCAAAAAAACCTAACCATGAAAGCAGTAAAAGCTATTACTATTGTATTAATAGTAATATACTTAATAGTCTACTAAGTCTCTCTGTTTTCAAACTAATTGACTTGTGGCACAGTTATTTTTTTTTTTTTAATTTCCCTTAGAGTGAGAGAACAGGGCTGTCTATTTTGCAGTTCACAGGGAAATGTCCTTGGGCAGCAATTGGAGCTGGTTACCATCATCAGACAACTGCAGTGATCTCAGGGTGCTCCAGTAAGTCAACAATGATCATGGGTGGTTACTCCACCAGAAAAAAAAAAAAAAAAAAGGAAAAAAAAATAAAAATAAGAATAATTTCATGGCAACAGTCTTAAGTTAGACACCAGAGAAACTCAAATCTATTTTCTGAGCATAAACATTTCACATTTAAGGAACAGTACACCTGTTAGGACTCTCTTTTATAGTTGACCAAAATAGGTATTCCACAGAGCATAAAAAGCTTCCAGGTCTAATCCCCCTTATGGTATGAAGCAGTTTTGTACTTTACCATGGATCTCCTCAGATGGTACAAGCCAGCTTGGCTGTACTGACTCGGGTCCTGCTGCTGGAACATCCAGGCTCCCCATGACACAGCAACTGCAAAGCCAATGTAAATCACCCAAGGGGGATTCTGACACAGGAGGAGTTTCCAAGTCCTGTACAAACACCAACACATGTTCCTTCCTAGCAACACTTCTTGCCTGACAGGATCCAGCTTCTGGATAAGCCTTCCAGAGCTCCTTTACAGTGGAAAGCAGTGGAGGTATTTTCCCATTCACTCTGCTGGTTGAATCACTACAAGATCTCATTCTCCAGAGGAACTTCTTGACAGTTTAACAAGTGACTTGGTTCTGCTGCAACTCCAGTAAAATACCTGTGGAGCAGAAAGAGTAGCATGTCTTTTCTCCTGGGGATTTTTTGAAAAGGTTAAACAGTCAGGTGTTTGAACACTAAAGTAGGCAAATTAATAATAAACAAAAGAAAGAATTTAAGGAGACCAGCTGCTCTGTAGGTGCCAGGAAGACAATAATTCAGCAGGAGGGCAGAAGCCTCAGCAGCCAGGGCTCTGTCCCAGGGCACATGAGTGAGGTGACCCAGGACCAGCTGCCAGCCTGGGCTATCAGGCAAGTCCAAGCCAGCAAAGCAGGCCTGAGGCAAACCTGGGAGCAAAGGGCAGCAATTTGGAAACAGTGACCGCACCAGGGCCAGATCAGCGAGACCCACAGCTGGGCAAGGCGGAGTTGAGACAGGCTCAGCAAGGCCTGAGCCCAAATGCAGCCCCAGCCCCAGGGCAGAGAGGGTTGAAAGGGCTGTCAGGTGAGGCTGGTCAGGGCAATGAAGTCCTGGTATTGCACTCGGGCACCTGGCAGACCCTGAGTCTCAGATCCTTATTGAATTATCATTACTGAAGTCTTCCTGCTAAGTAATTTCTTAAATTCACTCATTTTCTCAAATACAGAGACTTACTACCTTGCACAGTTGTCACCCTAAGTACCTATTTACCATCTCAACATTTATTTAAGATCTTAAATTTGGATTTAGAATCTTCCAACATTTTGGAAGTTTAGAGTAAGAGATCTTTAGGAATTTTTTTTAATTAATTATTTAAAATATTCTCTTGTATTAGAGAAAGATGGTGGTCCTTAACAAGTATTTCTAAGAACAACAGAGTAGGAAAATGGCCATTCTGAGTCCGCTCAAGGGTTTGTCTAACCCCACATCCAGTGACTAAAAGCAGCATGCCAGGAAAGAGTGCATGAACACAGTGAGATTTCTCTAAAATACTCTTTCAGCTTCACAGAGTATGCAGCTCAGCAAGTCTGTGCCTCTCAAACCATATTTCAGTGATCTAAATCAAACATTGATGGGGCTTTTGTGGGTTTGTAAAAGGATTCAGGATGTAAGTAAGAATGTATTTTCAAGTTGTCATCCTAAAAGTCCGGGAAAAGAAAGGCTGCAGTCTGAACCATGAAATTATTTTGGTCCAAGCCAAATTGCTCTTTAGCTTTGGGAGAAGTACAGAAACCTGAAAGCTAACACAGCCTCTCTTGGAAAGCTTTGTATAATTTAAAACACAGTTATAGTACAAAAACCCAGTTCTCAGCTCCACTTAGCAATTCTCTTCATGATATGCAAGTGGCTTTTAAAAAAGTTGCCAGAATACACTAGCTGAGGCACCAGCTCCCTTTCCTTCTTTTCTCCTAATGATTGGAAGAGAAATTATTCCTCTTAAAATGAATTCTTGCTTCACCGATTGTAATGCAAAATCTTTTTTTTTTTTTTAAATATCCTAAATAGCCTTATTAAAAGTTATGGTTTTGAAAGTTTGATAAACAGAACTCTGAGATTCACATTCCACAGAAGTACCTGCAACTGAAGCACCCAGAATGACTAGCTGAAGATTTAGGAACATGGTTTTCATGTAAGAATTAGGCTTTAGAACTGAGAAGTTGAATAGAACTAGAAATGTAACTCAGCAATGCAGTGTTAACAGTCACTGTGATGGGAATAGTTCATAATCACTGCTGTTTCTCAGGCTTTTCTTATGCTTTTATGGTGCTTCTGAATTTCTTACCTTTGCTTATGCAGTAAAAGGCTCTTCATGATTCACCGAGCATAGAAAAATAATGAAGGCAAGACTTAAAAAGGAGTAACTATTTTTCATCCTCCAACCATTCCATTGGGTCCAGGTTCTTAATTTTTGGTAGCCAGTAGAGTTAGGAATATATATGTTCCCAAACTGAAAGGTGTGTTGCAAGCTTTGATTAATGAGAGGTTGTATTAGAGATCATTCTGTGAGAAACACTCACTCAAAGGGAGATGAGTATTTCGGTGCTTTAAGGATCACCTGTGCGCTTTGGAGCACTGGCTCTGGAACTGCACCTGCATATTTATTGTGAGGTCACTTGGTGCACTTTTCTGGAAGTACATACATAGCAGTCAAATGGCCTTTTGTGCAGGGTAATTATCTAATTAAACACTGAGGAACTATTGGAAATTTGGGTTTTTTTATAATTTAAAGTGTAAGAGGCAGAAGACTGACATGGTTAAAATTCAGAATACAATTTTACACTGCCTGATTATTTACTGAAAGAGAGAAACAAGTCATGTATTTAAATTAATTTCAATTCTTTCCTTCACAGGAAGGAAAACTTTTTTGAACCACCTTTCCTCACCCGAAGAACTTTCTGCTCCACCGCATACAGAGTGCTTCACTCTGTCTTCTTGAAGAAAAGTAACGGCTATTAGGTGACAGGTCTAACAGAAAAACACCGCCCAGACACATGAAACCAGGTACATTTAAAACATCTATCCTATAAAAGTCTTCTTTCACAACCACTTGCAGTAACTTTGATATAAAAGTCCCCAAATCCCTTAATTTACATAGGCATGTGGTCTTTGTATTTCTGTCCCACAGCTGATGGAGGTGGTGCATTCTCAAAAACAGGAATTAACTTGAGTGACTTAATCTCACAGACAGTTGATAACCTGGTATTGACGAGTAAGATTTCTCCAAAATACCATTCAAGTACTTAAAAAACCCTGACTTTGAAATATGATATGAAATAGATTATCAGTGCTGACAGGCTAATGTGAAGTGTAATTATTATAGATGTGAAATGGAAATAATAAGAGACTTGGAAGTGCAGGTGATGAGCTATGTAGTCTATTAAAGAGCAAAACATCTGTGGTCTACAGGAACAGAAGCCATCAGACAGCTATAGAATAACTTGCAGAAAACAACCAAAGATACATAACCTGTACTGAACAGAGGTGCTGAGGACTAAAGGTTAAGTATTCAACATATGAACTAATTCAAAAATGCAGAACAGACAATAGCCTGAAGAACACATATAATGTAATAAGTTACTAGTTAAAAAGATAAAAGGAGCTGACGTTTGTAATCTTTGATTTCAAGAGATTGAAGAGCTGGATCTAGTTTTATGGGGCTTGGTCACAAACCCAAAGTGCACTGTACTGCTTTGAATGAAACATGAGAAATCAGGCATTGAGTAATCCCACATAACCGGGCAGTGCAAATAATGTAGAACTGGAAGTGGTGGGATGAGAAGCTGCTGCAATGACTGAAGAGCCTCCACAGTGCCAACAGCAGCAGCAGCCAGGCACAGAGCAGCTTGTGACCAGTGGCAGGGACAGGCTCTGGAAGGAGCACTGAACATGAAACACCACCCTGTTAACTTTGGAAAATCACTGCTGCAGATACATGAGTTTTCCATGTCTGCACTATTTTATACTTTCCAAAGTTCAGTGCAAATTCCTTACAGAGAAGGTAGATGGAAAGCATATAACATTTAACCAAGTATAAGGAAAACGGAGTGAAGGAAAGAACAGGGAACAGACAGGAGCAGAGGAAGAGGACACAGCAAGGAACTGACTAAAGCAAGCAGTAACATCCCATCCATCTAACAGAGGTGCCAATCCTTGACTCTCTAGGAACAGAAATAAATCTACTGACAGCATTAATCAGTAATGCTTGAAATCAATAATACATAACAGACTAATGGAACTGAAAAGTCATTAGTGGTGTGGGAAGCTTACTTACTAAAAGCAATCTGCATGAAGACTGACATTAGCGCTAATCAGAGAATCCTGCCTGTGTGAAACCCAATATTATATCTTCAAGTGATATGAAAAGCATAAATTCTGACTTTTTGCATGAAAAGGACCATCAAGATAAGTCTCTTGACAAGACCCTTTCAGTATTTTTTTTTTGCATGAAGCATCTAAAGTAAAAATATCTTTATTTCAAAAAGGTTTTAAAAGAATGCAGATATTCAGGTTTTTTTCAGGATTATATCAGTAAAAAATATCTAGTTGAACTGACTTCTGCTAAGGACAATGATATAGAAGCTTTTTAGTAAAGCAGTAACCAGAAGTTAACGTGGGAAATAATGAAATACAGTGACTGTGCCATCTTGCTACCTTTCCCTTTAGCTTTAATACTTTTAAATACTTTCATCTGTTGTATGTAGACAACAAAGGAGTGTTCCATTATAGGAATGTTTTGTGGCAGATTTTTTCTTGTTCTTTAGACAGAAGGAAGAAAGCTGCAAGGGCTGTGATAGGACTACTAAGTCAAATCAAATGTATCTCTTACAAGGAATATCTATTGACACAAAAAACGTTGATCTTACTAATGGTTCTGGCATAACATTTGTGTGAGAGGATTACAAATTTGCAAAGCAAGTCTGTCACAGCAATCATCTCTTCAAAGAAGGGACTCCTCTGGAAGAGCAGCTGTTCTCAGACAAGAATGGCCTTTGAATGTCCAAAGCAGATGAAAAAGGTCTCTTCCAGACCTTGCTCACCAAAAGACAGATATCCCTATTAATGCATAGAATACAAAGAGAATGGGAAGAGGTATCTTTCTCATTCGCACCACCCACAAAAGAGGAAAATCTTCTGGGATACTTTCCTGGAAAAGTAAATTCTGCATCAAGTATTTTTAAAAGCAACCAGCGGAGACTTCCAAAAGTTAACACAAATGCTGATCATGTTACTTCCCTCCCTCCTTCTGAAGATATAATAACTTCAGGGCCCATAAATAGTTTGCTTTCTTTTGTTTTATCCCTTTAGTTCCTTTCTTTTTTTGCCTGTAAGTTGTGATTTCCTTGAAAGGCCTGAAAAAATAAACTAACTGGAAATAGCAAATTAGGTTAAATTCACTGCTAATGCAAATTCTATTAAGAAAACTGGTTTAAAAAACTTGGCATGTTTCCAGATATAGATAAAAAGGTATAAAATAAGATTGCAGGAGGTCTGTAAGAACCTGTGTGATAACAATATAACTGGGATCACTTAACCTCTATCAAACCTAATAAGAATATAAAGTTTATGGTAACTAAAACTAAAGCATATGCTAAGTCCTATTGATTTTATTGGTGTTTATGTATGTGGTAGATTAAGGCATGGCTAGTTTTAACAGCCCCCTTGTTGGCTAGGAAGGTAAATATTGATATGCTCATTTCACTGATGAACATAGATCCTTACTAAACAAGTGAATAATTAACAGCACTCAATCTCAAGAGGTCTGTCTGCAGGCCACTGAGTTGGACTGAAGCAGACTGTGGTAAAAGCAAAACTCAGAGGTGAGTCCTCAGTCCTATGAGCTCCAGCCACCCCTGGACACACATAATGGCAGGCACTGGAGAGGGGTTGTGTTCTCTTGGGAGTTTGTACATGAAGAGAAGAATAACTTTGTATAGTATTGTACACACCACTCTACTAGTGCAGAGGATGTCAGCCTAGGAATCCTGCTGCAAAGATATTGTGAGTATAACTGGAAGAAATTAACAGTAAGAGTGTCTCCTAATATCACACTTAGAACTATTTAAATAGCCTTGTTTGAAAGCTTAGGAGTTCAAACAATAGTTTGTTTACCCAGCTTATGATGTTCTTGTTGCACTATAAATATTGCCTTCATGATGAAGTAATTTCTTTTGTCACCCTTTTCACCTTACTCAGTTCTTTCTCACTCCAATTAACTTACTTTCCTTTTCCTCCCACCTTTAATTTCTTTCCATTTTCAAAGTTGTATCTCTCATTCCTTTCTTTTACTCTTCCTTTTGTCATTTCAATATCTTTCAGTCTCTGACAAAGAATAAATAGTTAGTTTTGTAGGAAAATGGCAAAGGCCAAAGTAAGTTATTTTCCTTCACAGGGAAGGCTATGGATTATACCTACAGCAAACTAACCTGGGAGTCTAACAGTCATTCCTTGGAATAATTCAGAGTTTCAGGTCTGCCAGTCCCACTCTAATTTTGTGTTCAAGAGATCTGCACACTCAGCAGACTAACAAATACACAAGGCTTTTAAAAGATTTCACAGCAATATTTGGTACAGACTTAAGGCTTTTTTTTTTTAGGCAATAAAGGAAGCCTCTGTGGAAAAGGATGGCACTACTTAATGATAAGATGAAAACAAGGAAACGTTTTTTCCCCGCAGAGTAAAATTACATTACTGCATGTTGCTGCATATAATGCAGTAGTTTAATTAACATAATGTGGAAGGGCCTGTGCTTATTCTGAAAAATAACAGTTTAAAAAAGTTCCATGCCCAGTGCTAGAAGAATATCACTATATAGAAGATATTTCATAGATACAGCTGTTTTTTTAAGTAGATGTTGACCTGGTTATTTGTAAATTAGCTCAAAGCCAGCATCATGCTGGTTTCAGCAGCTAAAGGAGAATGGAGATATTTTCTTTAAACATATAGCATTAAAATGAGCTTTGTGAACTATTTAGGTAACTACTACAAAATCTGATTTACAATCTAATACAATCTATCGAACACTAAACAATGAAACCAAGTTTTGTTCCTTCATTTGATTACACAGTTCCAGCATATGCAATCACAACAAGATTGACTACCTTCTGAGATAAGACAGAGGCACCAGTTGAAGTTTTGTATCAATTAACTGTTTCTAAGTAAGTAGTACCTTAGACAGAAGGGATGCTTGTTCTGGCAAGTTTTGATTTCTTTTAATCCAGTTTTATCTGAATAGCTATTTATTTTTATTTTGACAGCATTAACAAGGCACAATACTTACAACCTATTTCATCATTTGACAAATATAAAGTGCCTTGTCTCCTCTTCTGCAGCAGGACATCCAGTGTGTATTTGTTACATTATAGAAAACATCTTTTTTTAAGTGAAATAATAGCTTCAACTAAGAAAGACTTTCTGATATAGTACAGAAAAAAGTGTTTAACAGTCCAAGTCTTTAGAAAGACTTCTTTCTTGGCTATCAGCTGTGATGAAAGACATATAAGAGACCTCTGCATCTATAGAAAAGTAATCTTCTATGGTTAAACTTGTCCTTTTCCTTAATGGAACCTATCCATGTTTCTCAAATTCCCTCCCTTGGTTCTGCTTTGGAAGTAATGTTTGATATAATCTCAGTTCTGTACCAGTTTATTCCTGTGTACTATCACTTGGTCGAGGCAATTCTCACTGCTTGAAAAGCAAGTTACTCTTACACCATGACTTACCTACCACTCCTTAATAGGATTATATTACCTGTCAGATTCTGATTAATCACTAAGTAGTCAATTTTAAGGGAAGCACATACTGTTTGTGTTACTTCAAGCCACGTGCTGTAGTATGACTCTACCTGGTTCAAGTATTAAGAAACAATGTCAGATGATCACATATGCTTTTCTTAGCCAGTTTATCAATTTCATTACAGCAAGAGGAAAAAGCAACAGCAGCAAAATAATTTTTTAATTGGTGGACAAAAGATTGACTATTCTGAAAGTACTGACCAGGAGAGCTGGGACATAAAACATCTGAAACATGAACCTCCAGCAAGGAACTCTTGCTCTGTAAGGAAGTTTCTCAGCTGGGAGTTGCACCAAGGTTTGTGGCACCTTTATGGACAGTCTGGTTCGTCAGAGAAAGATCGAGAACCACTGCTATAACCCACAGTAAGCATCAACAATTGTTTCTATTCCTGCTCATAATATACTACAATATTGCTCAGTTTAATCTGTAAATTAGCAAAGAGGGCAGCAGTTTGTTTGTCAAGGCTCCTGGGGCACTGTCACAAGACTAGAGCTACAGGAGAGACTAATTCATGAAAAATTAAGTTTGAACATGACCATCCTTCCCTAAGCAGGGCTTCATTGCAAAGGCTCTGACTTCACCTTAAACAGTAGAAGTAATTCTCAGTTGCATTTGCCAGAAGAAATTTTTAGGTGTAATAAATCAACACAGGATGACACACATCAGTGGTTCCTACTCCATATTTGTCACTTAAGATTATAAACTGTGAACAGTTGTACATACTTAGTGAGCCCTATTAACCTTCATTTGAACCCTGAAATTCAGGGTGCTTGACTAACTCAGGGAAAGCTTAGTTCTTCCAGTCTTGGAAAGTTTAAGGATTCCAAGAGATGCTGACAATTTTACTTTGGTGCATACCAGGAAGGATGTATTTATTTATTTATCACTTAATAGCAAACACCCTTGCTTTAAGCTATCACAGAATTAATACTTTATCTGTAGATAAAAGATTAACAACAATTTGAGTTGCATGTAAGGATCACTGCAGTTTATACAACAGTGATTTCTAATATAAATGAGAACTTCACAGATATAAATAGAGGAATGCTTTACTAATGTATTATTAACAGAATTGAATATGAGGCTTTAAATGAAAACTGAGTCGGTATTCTCAACAAAACTGACTGCAATAGTCTGAATTAGTCTTCAAAGGACTCTTAGAGAAAGAATCAAGCTCTTTTCACACAGAATGTTTTTACACGTGGATCACCAGTAGAAGCATTATTGAATTAAACCCATTCATAAGAGTCTTATCAAGTTAGTACCACTCATTTACAAAAGTAAGAAGTACTTGAAATATGATTTCCAGCAAATAAAACTGGTGGGGAAAAAAACCTCTGTATCAAAAACCACCAAGGGCCAGCAGCTCCCTAAGGGGTTGGAAACCAGACCCAGCAGCACAACCAGGAGAGCAGGGACCTGTACCAGCCAGGGCCCAGCCCCACTGTACCTGAGAAAGGAGCTGCCACGTTGAGGAACAGCAGCTGAGAGCCCACATCTTCATTTATGCTCCTGAAGACAGCAAGGCACAGTCAACATTAAGTTGAGAAGGCATATTAAGAAATTACTTGCTTAGGATAACAAGAGCAAAACACCATAAAGAGTAGGTCTAAAATCAAGGTAAGAAGCCAGAACTAAGAGCAGAAAGACACAGCAGGGCTGGAGCTGCAGCCCAGCAAAGTGCCTGCAGACAAGAAAGAAGGGAGCATCCAGGCTGAGCTAAATGGAGCTCCTCGGCAGAAGGGGTGGGTGGAGGCAACAGGTGAGGCTGCTCAGGGGAATTAAGGCCTGTTAGTTTGCCCAAGGCTCTGACAGCTTTAAAGAAATCTTGCTTCTCCTGAGAGTAGCTGGTTTGGTCATATTTATATAGCTGTTCTTTTACCTTTTCTTACCAGACTTGCCAAGGTAAAAAGTTGAAAAGAAAGCATCTATTTCAAGATTACAACTTGATCATACAAGCTTAAATTACATCCCCAAGTATTTCTCTCCTTGCATTTAAGTTCACTGTGGTTTCTCTTCAAGTTCCTGAGGCAAATGATACTTAAGTGATTTTTAGTTTCTCTTTTATTCTCTATAACTTGGTCTTTAACAAGCTGTCAGATCAAATAGACATGAGGCTGTTTGTTCATGCTTCCCCTTCATTTTATCAACAGAGCAAATGAGTGCTCTGAATGAGGGAGAGAACAGAGGGCATGTCAACACCATACAATGAGCACCATGCAGGGATGCTAGTTTGGATTGTGGGAGCAGAATGGAGAGTTCAGTACAACACTTCTTCCCAGCTGGGTACTCCTGCTGAGCAGTCCTTTTCAGTTAATGTTAACTATTCTAATTGTAATGCTTTCTTCCATGACTTCTTGTACCCCTTCTAGCTGTTCTGCACAGCAGAATAGCATATGGTATAGGCACACTGAAAATAAATTTTAAAAATTAAAAAAAAAGAAAATGGGTGGGGATAATAGTCGAGAAACTGCACCACCTTTTGCTCTTGGATGTCTCAGTGGTGGATACACAAAGACCCCCAGCATGGGGAAGGTATACATGTAGCATGTTCTGCAAGGCACTTTAGGATATTATTTACAATAGGAGTTGGAAGGAAAGAGAACTGTTCACATTGATTCAAGGCACATACTGTGGGGGTCCTGCCATTTTCCAGACAGGAAACCAAATGGTTTCCAGTGAGTGCAGGCAGAGAAAAGTGTTCTGAGCTGTCACAAGGCTGTGAGGAATGTGATCACATGCTGTGTAGGCACAAGTCATGTGCAGAGCCAGCTGTGCCAATAATCACTTGAAAATTAAATTGTAAGAGCAATGTGTAGTAAGAGCCTGCGTAGTCCTGTGATGAGATGGTACAATTCCTCAAAAACATCCTTGGTCTGTGCAAATACAGTGTTTGTGTAGCTGTGAATTCTCTGAAGAACTGTGCTGCATTCTTTTTCCTGCTTGATAAATGAATTAAATGTATCAGGCCTGAGTGAAAAGGCCTTAATGACCCTAATTGACCTCATCTGAGACCCTCCACCCACACACAAATCCTATAGGCCCAGGAGTGCTACTTAAATTCAGGTCTGGGGCTCCAGTGCCTGAGCTGTACTGTGGGAGTGCTGATATCTGACCTAGTGATAATTTTATCTGGGTATTGATTCTAGTCCTGACATGTAAGTTGAGTTTCCACCTTCATCTCTGGTTTGTCTTATCTCTAGGGGGCCTGCTCACTGTTTAATAAGCAATGTCTGACCCTGGCTGTTCTTATTGGACCAAACCTGATCTGTAGGTTGACTTTCCATTTTGACCTTGGACCTGCACTGTTGCCACAACTTACTGGATAACCTGGATACCTGATTCACCCTGGCTGTTCTCTCCAGATCTGTCTGGTTTAGATGCTGTGGGCACTGCTGGTTCTGTTACTGTGCCTGGCTCCTTGTCCACTAAGGCACAGCACCCTGACAAAGCAAAGTTTAGGAGCTATAGGACTGCTCTGTGTGGCTTTCAGGCATTTTTAGTGACTGTATTTCTATGTAATGTAAACTCTTTTCCTAATTCTATAGCTAGAAATGCTTTTCAGCTGCAGAAATCTCTTTGCTTATTCTGTTCAATTGCCCTTCAGGCTGCTCCTACAGTTTGCACCTTATGCAAGGTATTATTATATTACTTCTTAAAGGTGTGGTCTTCTTTCTTGTGCACTGAGCCAGCTCAGAGAACTGAAAGTGAAATGCAACAAAAGTGAATACAGAAAGCTGATGGAGGCTGAGCATGGGTGATGATACAGCTCTATTCTGGCTTCTTTAGATCTGCCTCTTTGGCTTTGGTTGCTTTTACTGCTTCAGAAAGCAATTACAGGGCAATTGTTTTAGTGAGGATTTCTACTTTGTTGATGTAGCCCCTGTTGTCAAATCCCAGGAGGATAATAACGACAGGACAATCCATGTGGTGCAAGATTACTGCAGGAGCGTTCTAACTCTGTCTTAGCTTAAAAATGTGAGAAGGTAAAGGTTTGTTATGGTGCACTATGGGCCAAACTACTACTTAAATGTGACCACCCTGGTCAAGTCCTACCACATTTTATGAGGGAGGCCTGCCATGCCAGATGCTGTTCTCATAAAGCAGGCTACTGAGGAAAGGGAAGTAATAACATTCCCTTTTCCCCAGTGCCACATTTCTCACCACAGAATGAGCTCTTTTTAGTAGGAAGCTATAAAAGACTGTAAGGGTCAGCAGGTTTGTATTCTAAGAGTGGCAAAAAAGGGGGTTTCCTTCCATCCAAAACCCCACAGAAGAAAGACAAAAAAGGCAGGAAGGCAAAACTAGCTCAGAAGTCAGACATGAATTAAGAGTTATGTAAAGCTATTCAGAAAGTCCACAGAAGAAACAGAGGCTGCTCAAGTCCCAGCTTTGACTGGAGGGCCTGTCTGTCCTTGCTTGCATGAAAGGCTATGTTATTCTAGAAAGAAATTTATTCTGCCTCATGGCCACTACTAAGGAGAAAGTCCATAGTAAATTCTGTGTTTGTGGGTATGAATTGGCTGAAGGCAGAGCTATAGCTGCTGGTGGTAACTGCTGGTGGCCTGGGAGTGGTGCAGTGTTGTAGCAGGTACAGTCTTGTCAGGTGGAGACTATGGCAGCAGAAGCTGCCTCAGCACTATAATTATGCAAAGCAGGCCAGATGCTTACAGTGTGTGGAAACTATTAACAGTCAGAGATACTAATAATGATCATCATAGGTGTTGTTATAGAAAATATTGAAAGTGATTAAGTCAACCTTGTCTGACTATACCAGCCACTCCAGAAAAGACAAGGAAGGACAATTATATCCTCTTCTTGAGATGGAAGAATCTTTTTTCAGTCCTGTTGTCAGTTAGGACTTATGTATCAAGTATGTTTCTTTTGTATCACTAAAGAGGAAGACCCTGCCACTAGGCATGAAAATGACTATTTTCCCCCCCCTTACTTTGCAGCTTTCACAGCCTTAACATTCTTCTACCTTCCTCTTATAGGTTGTCTGCGGTTTGTTGCTAAATCACTTTTGCCCCACAAGACACTGATTTTTTTTTAACAGTGTTCTATATACTGTTCATGTGATGTGTAGTCTGTCAGGGAACCATGGTCATGGGAATTAATGCTCAACCTAAATCACTGCTTTTCCTAGTATGTCAGGCTAGTGTATCTCCAAGGATGCTGCTTTGCACTTAGCCTTTATGCTCTTCTCTAGCTTTCTTAAAGACTGACCTCAACCATTGCAACCCTTTAAAGGCAAGAGCCTCGGGAGCATCAGTGGCCCTTGGCATTCCCCTTCGGGAGACAGTGCCACAGTCTGTAAATGATCTGTTTACCTATGTCAGAAAGATTTAAAGTACTTCTGCTTTGTGGGAAATGCTTCTGTGGTCTCTTCTGCAACCCCAACAACCCCTGGCAGAGCAGGACCCTGCCTTCTCTCATGCTTTCAGGCCCCAGTAATGCTCTGTGTAAATTAATGTGTGTAGCTTTGTCATAAGTGTCAGAAGCAACAGTCCTGCACTGGCAGAGAAAAAGATCACGCATGGGAGACGTGTGACTTCTTTATCTTGTAGGACTTTAGCTTACAGATTGCCATGTTCAGGATTTTTTCCCAAGAAAGGGTGACAAAAGTAGAAGATAATAAAATACCTGTGAAGGAATGACAAGCGGGCTATTAACTTTGGGTAGGAGCTTTTATTTAAAGTGTGTAGGAAAACTGAGGCTAAAAGCAAGTCTTGTTTGTTTTCATAGCTATTGTAATTTGGATTAAAAACATCTCTTTTGTGTGTAGAAAAACCTTTAGATTCATGTCCATCTTAAATGATCCTTAATGACTGATGCATTGTAAGCTATCAAGTAAATATTAAATAGATGTAGGCTTTTGTATAAGGACAGACACTTGCAGGCAGTGGAAGTGGTGATACTCTGGCATATCAAGGCCAGTGTAACTCTTAAGTACACTTATATAACAAGCAGAGCCATTCAAACCAGTAATTCACACTGATATTTGGAACTGTTATGGTTTTATGACAGGATCTACATGGACCTTTTTAAATTTACATAGAAATGTGTTGTTGCAAAATTTACACTTTTTTAAAGTGTAAAGTAACATTTGAGTAAGCTGTGGTCACCTGGTGATGAATGCCTTCCCTGAAGACTATTGGCTGTTGGAAAGGTGTAAGCTTGATTTGATTTACTGGCTTGTATGAAGCAAAGCCACGTGATGGTGTGCATTGGGCTAGTCTTTTGCTTCTAGGCATTTGCCTGTGAGTAGGGAACAAAGCTCTTAGTCTAGTTTAGTTATTCACTGGTTTGTGTTTGCTTCTCTTTAAAGGAACTAAACTCCAGTGCTTTAGACAAACCCAAACTGTGCCTAGTGACTTGGACAAAGAGCAAAGTTATATTGAGCTGGATGAAAGCTAAGTACAGTGATGGAGATGTTGCACAGCTGCATTGTTGTGCCATCCATTCTCCTCTTAAATGTGTCAGAAAAGCCACAGTAGAAAATACAGGAGATTTAGGAAAGGGAGAGAAGGAATGTGGTAAGGAGAGATGGATGTGGATGTGAAATGCCAGAGGAATAGTGAGCAGATGAAACAGACTGAATGAGAAATGATGATGGGAATGACTACATACTTTATGTAAGAGTAATGGAGAAGTGTCTGGTTTGCCAGTTTTCACCTCCTGTCTCCATGATAATTACAGCCATGACTGTGCAGAAGGACTAATGTTCTACAAGATCCTGAATGACCTGCCTTCTATAGCTGCTACTCAGTGAAAATAAGTATGCTTGGCTGATCTGGAAGCCTGTAGGCAGTGTCTGTAGTTGCTGTATTTGATAACTGATGCTCTTGAATCTGTGGAACTGCAGGTGGACTTTGTCATGCAGTCTGAGGAATGCCTGTGCCAGCTGGACTCTGAAGCCTCAAGTGGGACCACCTAATATCTCGAGTGGCAATCCTACTCCAGGCCAAGCCCTGAGTCCCTGCTTTACTAGCTGTAGTTTTCATCTTTGTAGCAAGGGACTGGCTCTTGGACAGCCAGGTCTGACATAAGGAACAATGCATCCTGTGTTGTTAAAGAACAGAAAATCCAGAATGTCCTCAACAAGGGAAAATCTGGAGTGTGCCTTACACAGTTCATTGCAGAACTACATCACCTTTATGATAAAATCGTCATCGTTTTGAAAAGACAAACCATTGCACATGAAAAGGTGAGCATGGGTGGATAATGATCACGTGCTGCTCTGGACTTGCTGCTTTTACCAGTCTTTCTCTATCTGGTAGTATTTTTGCACGGTGTGAGAGCTGCACATTAAGTGGATGTCATGTTGGATTGGTGTGTGGTGTGTTGGCAAAATCTGCAGTGAAGTGGGACCAACAGTGTGAGTGCAGCTATTCCCAGTGAAGTTCTAATTGCATTCCCTGTAAAGTGCTACTGCAGCCTTTGCAGGATTCAATTTCCTTTCTATTTTTATATCATTTTCCAAGTCTGTAGTTAATATTGACTGACAGGGCCAGCTGAGAATCTTGGGATTTCCTATTACAGATAATTAAGGAAAATACTAATTCATGAAGAGACAGATGCCTTGTTGTAAATTGCACGGCATGAATATCATTGCCTTCACTGCTAATTCTGTTTCCTACTGATTACTGAATCTGACTTCTCATATAAGGTGCCAGAGGCATACAGCAGATTTCCAGCCAATAGATGTGTAAAGAAGGCTGCAGAGAAGGTTTATGTTTTTTGGGGGGTTTTTTGGTTTTTTGTTTTTGGGGTTTTTTTGTTTGTTTGTGTTTTTTTTTTTTGTAGAAATGTTGCTTTTTATGGGCTGGTTGTCCTGTACCTGGAATATATGAGAGTTGGCATTTTATACTTTCTTAATGGAGCATGAAGAAGGATGCGGGAATGGGAATTGCATTCATCAAGGACTTTTCCATTTCACCTTAATTATTACCAAATTGGTGGTTGGTTTTATATTAGGTTAGATTTAAGCTTGCTTTATTCCAAAGAGAGATTGCCATGAGGGAGCAGCAAGCATGGGCTGCTCTGCAAGGTGGGCAAGGCAAGAGCTGGGCATGACAGCAAGGCAGGTATAGGAAGTGAATAATCCCACAAAACTACTGAGAAGGTCCAGTGGCAGGCCACAGTCATCACTAGGCAAGGCCATAGCGATGACACGTGTCCAAGGTCTAGTAGGAAAGCTGAGTCTGGGTCCAGATTAGCAAGGCACATCATACATAGTAAGGCTTACCTAAAACCTACTTCAGGATTGAGCAGTACACTTCAGACCTGCTCAGCCAGGCCAGCGTGAGGGGCTGAACTAAAATGCAGTGTAAATTGCAATAGAGGAAGCCCTGATGTCTTGCAGGTGAGCCTGACCCAACGTTGCAGCTGCACTGTATCGAAGCTGGCCTTGAGGATGGGGCACTCAGATGTGGGGTTGGGAGGTTACAGAGCCTGTTGGTGCTTTCCTGAATCTGTTGCAAACTACTACACACTTGCCTTGTTCTTGAGCTATTTCCTAGGCAGGATATTGCACTAAAGGGATGTGTAGTCTAATGTGGTGCAGCCATTGTTATGCTGACATGTAAAATCTTTCTGAGTGCAGAATATTCTTCATTTGGACATAGAAGAACTGGACTTCCAAATTCAACTGAATGAACTACCTCAGATTGAGCAGGTTTGAAGTGCAATACTTTTGTAAAATTGTTTCCTTATTAGTTTTCAGCATAAACATATAATCAAGTATTTGAACAAGCAGGTAACTGTGATCAGAAGTACAAAGGTGCTCTCTTCAACATCTTGTGGAATAGATTTGTTTCCTGGAAGCCTGGCTGTTTATCTTGTCAGTGAAAAGACCTGATAGTTTAATCCCTTTTCTCTAGGAAGGAATGTACTGAAGTCTCCCGACTCATAACTTACCAACAAGCAGAACAGTAAATGTTGTTTGTGAAGTGCAATGAGACAGGAGCAGAGAGGAAGGAGATCTGTGCTTGCCTTGCACCTTCTGACATGTCTCCTGTGGAGGGATATGAGAGCAGGTTTGCTGGAGTCACACCAGTTTGCTTTCATCTGTCCATACTGGGTGTCAGCAGCAGGGACACTGTGGCAGTTCTGGCTTTGAGTCCTCCACCTGATGGAGAGCAGGTTTGAGTGTGCAAGCTCAGGCCACAGATACCTTGTTTTTGCCACCACCTAGGTCACAGTTGCTACTTTGGGAGGGAAGAGAGGAGGACTTACTGCTTTTAAACAGATCAGACTTCATCTGGAATCAGGGAAACAGACAAGTATGGCCTGAAGCAAACAAAAGGTCACACTTCAAACCTGCTTAACCTGGGGCAGTTCATCCAGTTGGTTTTTGAAGTCCTGTTCTTTTATGTCCAAGTTACCAGTCTGAGGGCACTTTGGATGAATCAATGCTACTAGCAGGCATTGTGCTGTAGAGAAAAATACATATTAGATTTCTGGAGTTGAGCATGAAAGATGGGAAATTGGTACAAATAAATGGGACATAAGTTTAATATAACATGAATGTGTAACTCAGCTGAGTTTGCTGAGTGCCCATAAAAATATGACTAAGCTTGGTAACTGGATTATGACAGACTCCATTGCAAGAGCTTGCTTTTCTAGCTCTGTTGTGCCTCTACTTTTATCTAACTTTGTAAGTTCATATCTCAGCATGGCTAACTCTGATTATGGCCATTCTGATATCTACTCAATGAGCTGCTTTTTAAAACCAAGATTTTCTTCCAAACTCTAAACTCCCTAAATGCTAGGGCTTGCTATTAACTAGTGGAAAACAAAGGCAATCCATGCACCTCCAAATTGTTATTAATTTTTTTACATGATCTCTCTTGGAATACTGCAAAAATAATGTCTAATTATGCACACTTATTCTACTGAGTTGAATAACCCAATGAATGCTCAGACTTGTGTTTTCTATTCATGCACTGCAGCCATCCTAACCTACAGCATTGATGTTACAAAGAACAAGGTATGCTGTGGGCTCTAATTTAGGCTCTTAAAATCATAGAGAGTTGAAGTTAGTATATTTTAATGTATAGGTATTAGTGTGTGTGTGTGTGTATATATGGGGCCTATTTCTAGCAGTATATGGACCACTTGGCACTTACTTGGTATGCAGTTTTTCACAAAATTGTAAAATACTCCTGATCAAAAGGTCTCTCATCTGACCTCCTGCTCAGAGCAGGGTCAGCTCTAAGGTCAGACCCAACTGCTCAGGACTGTATCCAGTTAGGTTTGAATATCTTCTAGGATGGGAACTACACAGCCAGTCTGGGCACCTTGTTCCCCTGGCTGCCTGAAAAGGTTTTCTGGTATCTGCAACTGGAATTTCTCTTATTATCATTACATTCATATTGTAAAACAAGTGTGTTTGATTGTAGTTCAGGAGTAGTGTCAGATGCACAACACAGTGCTGAGAACCTACATGGGTGACAGGTGAAGTGCAGCTGACAGGGACAGAGGCCAAAGTCTGTAGAGTCTGTTCCAGTATGGACACAGGGGCCCTACCCATGTGGTATTTAATTGCACACAGACCTCAAGGTCTGTAACTCTCCCCAGAATACAGGCTGTTACAAAAGCAGTGCACCAAAAGTACTCTGAAGTAAGAGATGTATTTGTAAAAGTTGTACTCTTGATTAAATCTTCTAGACCTTGTTTTCCTAAGGACTTTGAGACATCTTCCTTCCCTGCAATCTAGGCATGATTCATTTCTGCATCTGCTGCTCATATCTTTGTAGAGCAGCAAAACCAGCATGAAATTGATGTGATCTTCTTTCATTGCTGCCCAAAAGGTTCTGAATAGCAGCCCTGGAACAGAGTGGGCTTGTTGACTGCATTCTGCAGCTGCAGGAAAAATCTGTCTCTAAGCCTGCAGCTTCAAGAAGACAGTGCAGCATCTGTTCACATAAAAGATATCTTTGGGCTTGTCTTTTTTGAAATAGTGAGAAACTTAAACTACTGTTTTTAAATGGAAACTTAGAAACAGGTTATTTGGGCTTCCCTCCTTTGCCAAGAAAAGCTTCCCACTAATCTTTGATTGGATGGATTTTCTGCCATCTCATTTAAGTATTTTTGCTCTACATGTGGAAAATTTAGTATCTAATTTATGAGAAGCATTAATCCTGGTTTAATAATTATATTTTATTATGTGCACCTCTGATTAGTTGAGGTATGAATACAAACTCTTTGATATTTATGGGCTTGTTCTTCCTATATGCACCTCTTTATTTGCGTTTGCTTGTCACCTTGACGACTTCCAATCAGTTTGCCTGACACTGCATTTCACAGAAGTTGTGGTTAACCCAGGGCCTGAATGCAGAGGGCCAGGGAGTAACAGCTGGGTATCTGATTTCCATGGGATTGTGCATAGTTCTGTGCTGATGAAGTTTAATGCATTAAAAACAAAGAATTATGTTCTTTGATCAGATGTTCAATCTGCAATTTCTCTCATACCTTCTTTTTCTAACTATGTACACAGGTTTGTGAAGTCATTATTATGGACATGTTTGTAAAAATCAATGCTGAACTATCACTTAACAGATTTATAGCCTGACTTCTAAAAATGACTCTACACTTCCTTTAAAAATTGTTTTCTTTATACTTTAATTTAGAAATTGTTATTGAGTACTGGGATCAGCATTTAACTGGAAAGTATTCTACCACAGAACTAAGCTGCCTTGCTCCTGTTTGTGTCTACTCTCCAGTAACCTATAACAATATTCCTGCCTATGCAAATCTGGCTGATGTATTCTGTGAGGAGTCATTTTTCTACTTAAAGTTTGGTACTCAAAAAGTCTGTGTGTTCTTTGCTCTGAGATGCCTGGACTGATCCTTTGGGGTCTGTGCTGTGTGGTGGTGGGTGCTCATTGCTGACTCACCTCCCCACACAGCATTTTTCTTGTCTTGGGACAGTTTGCACTGGAGACTGGCAGACTTCACCAAAATAGGCCTTTGGACAGGAAGCTTTAGTTCCTTGAAAGAAGGATTTGCAGGACAAAGAGATTAAAACTTTGTGGCTTTTTTCAGCCATATATGAAACTATGACTGTGTTAGGGATGAAAGTGAGACAACTTCAAGCCTGCCAGAGATAGTAAAGGCAAGGTTTCCTGAAGCAATGTGAGTGGCTAGACCTTCATCAGTGAGGGTTGCTGCCAACTCTTTGGCAAGACTGTGGTTTGAGAATCTTGCATGTGTTATTTCCCTGTCAATCTCAAAAGAAATCCCTCAGTCACAGATTGTCTCAAACAGAAATGTTCATGCCCATACTCTGAACTAGTTTACATAGTGGTGCCTAATGTAGATCATAGAACCAGTTGGGTTAGAAGAGATCTCCGAGATAACAGAGACCAACCCTTAATCCAACCCCCCTTTGATTACCAGATCATGGCACTCAGCGCCATGTCCAGTCTCACCTTAAAAACCTCCAGGGTCAGAGAATCCACCACCTCCCTGGGCAGGCCATCCCAGTGAGGAGATGAGTGTGGTGCACAGAGCAGTAGCACTGCTTTTGCTGATTCTGTTGCTTCTGTGTGTTCCAGCTGGCAGCTGTGGTGTCTCTGAATGCACAGCATGCATAGTGCATTCATTTTCTGTGGGTAAAGACTTGCAGCATGTGTTCTTTTTTTTTTCAAGAACTGTAGTGAATAACATTTTATTTTTCTAAAACAAAATAAAATTCAAGTATCTAAGAGGAAATTGGTTACCCTTGGCTGCATTTTCTGATTAAATGGCATGTAGAAATGTGACAACTGTATTTCTAACATAGACAGAGGTGCTTGTTCCAGTTTTTGCTAAAAGGCCACTGGAAATATCTTATTTGAATAATGACCCCTAACTGTCACTTAGGGAATTTTTTAGTATTTATTCTTTTACAATTGCTGGCTGAAGTTACATTCAGAAATATCTGTGTGGCCTACCAGGCTAACACAGCTGTGACAAACCAGTTCAGCACTAGAGACAGCAAGGATGTGTCAGAAGCAAAGCCATGAGCTTGGTCAGTTGTGCTACTGATGAGACCTTCATTTTTGGAATCCATGTAAAAAGGCATGTAGTTGAAAGCAAATGGAGATGTATTAATTATTTACTTTTTGACTATAGTTATATTGGCGGTCCCGTGGCGTAATGGTGAGCACTCCGGTCTCTGACTCCCAAGGTCATGAGTTCGAGTCTCAGTAGGGGACCGTCCGCGGCAGTTAAATGCCTCCCTGCCCATCCGATCCCGTCAGATCTCGGAT
>JAWWEV010000169.1:8407720-8426047 GCA_035583235.1 Hafferia zeledoni | reverse complement strand
GACAGTCCTAAGGACTTCACTGTCACTGTCCAAGCTTGCTCGGCCGTGGCAAATGAGCCTTAGGACTTAAACGGTGGTGCCAGTTCTGCGCACGCTTTGCCTCACCTAAAAAATCCACTGCGCAGGCTCGAAGGGCACACCCACGTGGGGAGAGCGCTTCCCAAATCTTCGTTCGCGAAGACTGGGCCATTATAGTTATATTAATACAATTACCACGAAAATCACTGGAAACATGTCCCACAGTACTCTAGTAAGCCAAAAATCCACTGGCCTGTCTTAATCTACTGTTGTCAGTAACAAGATGTATGACTTGAAAATATCTTTAGAGTGATAAAAATACAGTTTCAAGGAGTTAATAATCTGATGGAGTCAAAATCCTTTTTTGAAAAATAAACATTATTTCATTACCTCTATACTCGATTATAATACAGTTCATAGCCTGAGCTGCCAAAAAAATTATTTAGTAGTGATCCTAAGGGCAGGTGCATGAATTAATGCTGCTACTTTCTCAACAAATGTTGGGTAACTTCTTTATTTACCAGTAGGTGTCACTGGAGCCCAGCAGAGCGCTATTATTACTTTAAAACATCTTTTCTGCTTAATTGAACATTTATTTCACAAACATTCAGTAGTTGTACATGCTGATGTACATCCAGTAGAAATGAAGAAAAGTGATCAATGCTCTTTCAAATATGCTTTTTCCTGTCTCAGCTACTGATGACTGTTGTTGGATAATTCCATGTATTGAGAAAGAATTCTGATTCTTTTTTATTTTCTCTACAGCACGTCTGAATCTGGTCCAAGCTGATAATGACCAAAGGGTTTATTTTATGCAAAGATGAAACCAGTTAGAAGTCCTGTATGATTACTCAGACCTCTCTCAAATCTTGCATTTGGTGGTGGTGATAAAATGGAAAACAACCTGAATACTCTTCTTCCCCTCCTACTTTTTTTTTGGGGGGGGGGGGAGTGGGGTGGGGTGGGTGGGGCGGGTGGTGGTGTCTGTGTTGAAAATTAGAGTCTGGGAACTGAATGGGACAAGAAGGACCTGTCAGCTGCTGAACAGCATTGAGAGACAAGCATTTAGGGAACAAAATTTCCTATATGTTGCAATAGAAGACATAGCACTGTGCTGAAGAAGTCTGCCTAGGATTGAGCTAAAGTAGCCCATGGAATATATTTTCTTTTTTAATGAACAGCATTTCTTGTCTGCTGTGTTTGTTTAACAGGAGGTCAGCAAAGGTATTTTGACTGAAATGAGTTTTCAAGTATGCTGAAGTATTTACTATCTGAAAGGCACAAGAAAGCACCAAGTAGATACCTGTGGTTATTGCATATTGTTCAAGCCACTTAGTATCACACGTCAGAACATAAAAGGGGAGTTAGGTTTTGTTTTCCTCCAGGTATGGTACAAGGTTTATGCTTTATGAAAACCAATAAGGAGGCATTTTGAGTTTAGTTGAAGCATCTTAGTTTGAGCCTAAGCTCTTGCATCAATATGTTCTTCAAATTTCTTTCAATTGTTCCAAAAAACCCCAAGAAGTTGGCTGCATGGTAAACACTTATCTCAGCATGTCAAGGTCACAGATCCAGCAGAGAAGTATAACATAAGGAGGCTGCCTGCAGGCCAGTGTATTATTAGAATAATAATGTGCCTTTGGACAGTAGATGCACTGCCTGCTCTGTTGCCCTTACATGTGGCTAGATCCAGTAATGAGTCATTACTTTGATACGTCTAAAGAACCAGGCAGTGCACAGGTTGTTTTTAGCCTTTTGTTATCATCTTTAAATACATTTCTGAATGTATTTTGCCAGCACTTGTTAAGAGCCCCTCTATTGATGCTGCAGAGGGATCTTTGACCATTTAATGGACCATGGTTACATTGTGTGCAGTGAACCTCAAGTGTGAACAGGTTTGCAGGACCAACACAATGCATGGCCCTCGATGCACCAGGGTCTTGTGCAAGAGGAAGAAGGATTGCTGCTTTGTCTCGAGGTGCTGCGTTGTAATCTGAGTAAAGGTGAATGTAACTTGTTCGGGGCTGTATTCTAGGGGGAAAGTAGTGACATCACTAATTGGTATTTTGTTGCCTCCTACATTCCCATGAGATTTTTTTTTTTTAATTTTCATTTCTTCAGTTTAATTTGCTAGATAACACATTAATTCTATCATGACATTCAGGGACGTGTCTGTCCAGACCTCACTAGTCTCTCAAGTTTTTATTCGCTGTGGATTTTCTTTTCCAGTTGTAGTTTATGTCCCTGTTTTTTTGTAGCATTGCACACAACCTGAATGGCCACACATACTGGTCTCTGTGCACCAACACAGGTGTTGATCTGCTGTTGCTGGGACTTAATGTTTTGTAACTGTTGTAGGAGTGTTTAGTTACTTGGCAAGTTTTACTCTTCCTAAAAAGTAGAAATGAGTATTTGAGAAATAGAAAGGTGAAAACAAAAATCTTGTAAATGAAGACACAAAAGGTAATGTTGCAGGTTACAGAATCCGCACATAAAAGCCACATAAGAGGACAAAGGAACATAAAATATTGGTCATATACTTGCCTTTTTTTAAAAGATGAAGGAAACAAAGTAAGTAACAGAAATGGCTGCTCCCCTATCACTAGAGGAAGAATAGAATAGGACAATGACAGTTCCACCAATGACCTTGTAATAAGAACAATTGAAAACACCAGTTTCTTGTTGTGTTGTCATGTTCCTCTTTGCCCAACAAACACTACGTTGGTGCACTTTGGTACCTTTCCTTAAGGGCTGCTGCTGTAAAGGGAGACAGAAATTCAATAAGAATGTAAAACAATAAGATCTTAAAAGGAGTCAAAAAAATTTCAGAGACAGCAAAAGGTTGGTATTCAATCTGCTCCTCCTGTAAGACTGCAACAGATCTCAGACACTTGAGAGAGTCAGCCCACTCCTATTCCTTAGCAAAACAATGGGAACTTATTTGTTCAAAGGACCAAGAAACCCAGACTTTGCTTGAGGCTTTTTAAGATAGGCTGCATCCTTAGTACAAATGCCTTTTTTTTTTTTTTCCTGAAACATGTTGGCACATTGGAAGAGCTTCAGTGGGAAAAAATGCAGGTGGTTACTTTCTCAGCAGAGCTTGCTGGGATAAACTTCATGGCAGAATAAAGTTCTGACCTTGATGATTATAACAAGGTGAAGCTACTTTGTGCTTTTCCCACTAGTGTTTCACCACAGGTTTTTCCAGTAGACTTGTAGGCTGATGACCTAGGGGAAAAAACTGCACAGAAAACCACTGAGAATTTACCCGTAGGTGAATGACTACTGTTGGCTCATTGAGTAAAACTAGTCTTTCCAGAGGCTTTCACATTGCAGAGACGGTGCTGCCTCTTGGGATTGCAACACAAGGGTGTGCAGGCCCCAGACAAGGAGTAGCACAACTTTTTCTGCTGGCTGCCTGGGCCTGGCTCAGTAATGTCATGATCCAGGGAACTCTTTTTACTTACTTATTTATTGATCATGGAGAACTGGCCTTTTGCACTCATAAGCACTCATTTGTTCTGTCCAGTAGTGCTTGTTTTAACCTTTCAGTTGCTAAAATTAATGCCTTGGCTTGACCACCTCATATGAGGAGATAGCTACATTATGATGCAAATACTGAAAAATTTGATCCAAAACTGTATGAGGACCCCCTGTTTGAATGCCTTTCAGTCTTTCTTCTCAGGCTTCAGTGTCAGAAATAAGGAGTACACTATCCATTGGAAATACCTCACTAAGAAAAGCTGTATTCCTGAGAGGAATAATGCTTTGCTGTACTCTGGGTTGTAGATCTCCCTCTCCTTTCCTGCCCCTGTGCATTCTGCTTTATGTTGGCTGTGTTGGGTTTGTGTGGCAAGGTTTTGGTAGCAGGGGGGCCACAGGGGCAGCTTCTATGAGAAGTGCCACAAGCTTCTCTCGTGTTCAATAGAGCCAATGTCATCTGGCTCCAAGATGGACCCACCATTGGCCAAGGCTGAGCCCATCAGAAATGGTGGCAGCATCACTGCAATGATGGATTTAAGAAGCGGAAGAAAACTGTACAACTACAGCTGGAGAGACGAGTGAGAACATGTGAGAGAGTGGAGGAGGCAGAGAAAATTGGGAGCAAAGTTAAGCCTGTGAAGAGGGGGATGTGGGAGGAAGGTGTTTTAAGATTTAGTTTTATTTCTCATGATCCTACTCTGACTTGATTGGTAAGAAATTAAACTAATTTTTCCAAGTCAGTTTTGTTTTGCCTGTGCCAGTAATTGCTGAGTGATCTATCCTTGACCTTACCTCAACACATGAGGCTTTGGTTATATTTTCTCTCCTCTCTGCAGCTGAGGTGGGCAGTGACAGAGTGGCTTTGGTGGGCACTGGGTGGGTGTCCAGCCTGGGTGAACCCCCTACACCTGCCCTGCTGCAGCTGCTGCAGCTCTCGGTGCAGCTGCTCCTGCCCAGTCCCTGGGGAGCTGCTGAGGGTGGTGTTGCTGCACTTCCTCCAGTGACCGTTAATAGTGATACTACCTGTAAGTGACTATTTTTGGAGAAGTTGACTAAAGTATGGTAATTAGTTACTTAATGTGGCTCCTTGCCCTCCCTTCACCTTTGCTATGCAAATAGCAAGGGGAAAGTTCTAGCCCCAGTGAATCGAAATGCCAAGGGCCTGTGTGCTCTCATCCCTCTGTGCCCCGTGACATTTGAGGGACAGGAACAGGAGGAGATTGACGTTTTGCAAAGAAAAAGCAAAAAACACTATGTCTAGCATTTTAACTGGTGCTAACTGGGACATGAAAGCACTGCAGCAGCTGGGAGTGCAGCAGGACATCCCCTTCACCCCCATCCCTTCCACCTGGACAAGAGGCAAGGAAGAAAGTACTAGAGGAAGAGGGAGAGGACTTGGGAGGCAAATAGTGACTAGGCTGAGATACAGAACAGGGAAGAGGCAAAGGAGAAGATGAGTGGACTGAGGGGCTTTCACAATTGTGAGGGGAGCAGTGTGGGCATGAGGAGTAATGGGGAGAGCCCTCCTGGGAGCTGCTGTTTGCTTCCTGTGCAGCACCTGGCAGGGAACGGGGCAATGGCTTATTGAGTTTACTGTCTTTTTGTGGGAAAAGAGGCGGAGCAGGGGTGTATTGGGCTGTTAATTCATGTGCTTGGTATGAAGGATACCTAGTGCTATGGTCCCTTTAAAGCCTTTAGCCCTAGTCAGGCTGATATTACAGGCAAATGCTAGGGTTTGTTCCTGGGGCAGCACTGAGAAACCTTCCTGACAGCTTCTGGAAGGACAGGACTGTCTTCATCTGCCCCAAGGGTATCTGCTGCATGGGAAGCCTTCCATTCTCCTACTGCATTGCCCACTTTTTCTTTTGGAAGAAACTGAAACAATTTAAAATGTTTCAATGGCTGCCTCAAGACTGAATTATGTGAAAGACTTTGTACTAGATTACAGCTCATTTTGAAAAGTCTCTTTGGTTCTCTCCACAGAGATCTTGGCCTAGAATCTCAAAAAGAGAACTGGGATAGTTCTAGAGTATTAAGATGTGATGTATCCTAATAACTGTTCGGTCCCTCTTATGTGTTCCTTCTACTGTTATACTTTTATCTCTCTTGTGTCTAGCTTTGATGTATTTGAGATGTGTTTTTCAGGGCTTTCTGACTTTATTATAAATAGCCAAGATGATAGTTTCTCTTGTTGTGGGGCAGTAATGGGAAGCTGTAGGACTCACTTATGGCTATCCCAGAAAGGTGTTAAGGTGGAAAAGCTGTTGTAAGATGGCTGTTTATCTCGCAGTGCTGTTCTTGTTTGGCAGTAGGTAAGTTTTGGTGAGGGGTTTTTTGTTTTGTTGTGGTTTTATTTGAGGTTTTTTGTTTGGTTTGTTTTTGGGGGTTTTTTTGTGTTTGTGAAGGGAGATGGCAACTATCAGTAACAGAATTTCACAAAAAGCAAAAGATGTCTGTTAAATTCCACTGTCTCAGAATTAAACTTATCTACTGCCAAACACAGATGGGATTTGGCTTTTGTTTGCTCTGCCTTGGTACTTGCATATTTGAGGTAAGCCAGACGAAAATAGCAAAGCTTAACCTGTTAACTGCCAAGGTGTGAAATTTGCAAAAGTATGTCAAGTGTTAGGGACAGTAAAACTGGCCCCTCTCTGCTGTTCTTGAACACAGCAATGCTTTCCATCATGATCCTAGTAAAAGGCTTTATTAGACTTACAGACTTCTCCTGATAGCCAGGACATAAACGAGTTTAATTTATTCTCTGTTAGTCATGGGAAATTCCATCATGACCATGAATCTGCAGTGGTTTAGATTACTCTGTACAGGGAGTCTGCAAAGACTGGAAATACTGCTGGAAATATGCAGCTGTCCCAGGGGTATAAGGTGGGTGAGAGCTTTCAAATGGCATCCAATTCCTAGCATTAGACTGCAAAATTCTCTAATTTAGAGTGACTTAGGTAGCCCAGGTTTTACATTAGAAACAGATTTAAATTTTTAGCTTCATATCAAAATACAAACTATTTCCTAACAGTTTCTTGGTGTCACTTCCTTATTCTGGCCATATTCTTCACTTTTTCTGATTCTCAGGACAAACTTTGATGTTGTCAAGAAATTCACAGAGCCTCAAAGTGTTTTGAGCTCTCACAGTCCCAGGTTTTTTCTCTTTGTCCAACAGATCAGTTAGTCACCAAGTAAGACTATGCAAAACTCAAACTGGTTTAACTCTCCATTTTACTCTTCAAGTTTAAATATGCTCATTAGTAGCTCTGATCAAGACTACTCACAGGAAAACAATGTTCTCACTTTTTGTATTCAAATTAAGGTTTTTAAAGTTTGTAACCTGTTTTCAGAGGCTCCTCAAAAAACTGAGTCAGGTGGTGAGATACGGATGAGCTTGTGAGCCTTCTCTGAAACACAACACAAACTCCAACCATATTTTAGGTGAAGCTTGTACATCTTCTCACTAGGCCCAGTGAGTTTAATCTTTGCTTTCTCTGGCAGCACCCATTGTACACTGGCTTTAGAGAGCACATGTAGAGCGTGTTTTATCTTCAGAAGTAATACCTAAAAGGTGCCAACACTCTGGTAGGTATCAAGCAAACACCAGATTCACTCACAGGATCACTAAACAAATCCACAGTTTTGCATCTCCTTATTGAAAGCCAATCATTTTTCCATTGAGTAAAGTAAATATAAAATGAAGAAAAAAAAGTAATGTTTCTTAACTAAAAGTATTGAGACAACTCTAACATCATCTTTGCAGTGAAATCAGCCTCTTAAGATTTTTTTAATGTTTTACATTTGGGATCCAATGATGGATGGCTATTACAAGTACATGTTGTGAATCCATTTTAGGCTCCAGGTTATAGAGGGGTTTTGTTCCATTTTTTTTTTCTGAGTTCCTCACTCCCCTGAAAAACTACCAAACATCTTGCAAGTGTGATGTTCTTTTAATATATTGCTTCTCCAGTCTCACATCCTCAGTCTTCTATTCCACAAGCATTTTGTGAAATGCTGCCTATGAAGTGTGATGGATTTGGGGGTTGTTTGATACTTGTACGTATCTGCTGCTCGACACAACCTCCGTGGCGCGTATTTTCCGCGCTGCACGGTGAGTACCACTAATTAACGCCTCAAAGGTGTGCAAAGCACGTGGGTGGCGGCCCAGCCTGTGGCGGTGGGAGATGCGGGGGCGGTGTGGGCCGGGCCGGGGCTCCGCCGTGAGTTCCGCGGGGGCTGCGGGGCTGCCCCGCCAGGCCCAGACACAGCAAACTTTAGTGAAGTCCGAGCAGGGCGGGCTCGCCGCCCTCTGCAGCTCCCGGGGAGGGCCCGGCCCTGCCCTGCCCCGGTTCCGGGCTGGCGGGGCCGGGGGTCACATAAAGACCCGAGACCCTCCGAGCCCCGCCCGGGCGCTCCCGGGGTGGGGACACTCCGCGCTGGCCGCGGCGGGCCTGGCTGACACCGCCTCCAGCACGTCCGCGTGGGCCCGAGCGGCGGCGGCGGCGGTGGGTGCTGCGGGGCCGTGAGCGCCCTTCGGGGGCCGCCCAGGCCCGGGCCGTGAGTGCCCTTCGGGGCCCGCCCGGCGGCTGCAGGTCCGCGCTGGGGCCTGGCTGGGCCCGCGGCGCGCCGCGAACTACAGCTCCCGGCGTGCCTCGCGCGCGGGGGCGCAGGCGCGGAGGCGGCGCGGGCGGGCGGGCGAGGCGCTCGGCGATTGGCGGCGGCGCGGGCGGGCGGGGCGCGCGCAGTGACGGCAGGAAGGAGCGGGGGCAAATGGCGGAGAGATGGTCCCGGGGCCCGTCCCGAGCGCGGCGATAATCCCGGCACGGAGGAAGCGCCGCCGGAGGAGGCGGCGCCGGGCGCCCTGACGCCCGCGACACCCCGGGAGGGTCCCGCTGCCGGAGCGGCGGAGGCGCCCCGCCGGCCGAGCGCCTTTTCGCAGGCGGCGCCTCGGCCGCCCGAACCCGCGGCCGGAGCCGCATCGGCCGGGCCCGCGCCCGGGCCCCGCCGCCACCGCTGACGCCGAGGTGGGTCCGAGCGCGGGGCGGGCGAGGCCCGTGTGCCCCCCGCAGGCGGGAGCTGCGGCCGCTGTCCCGGCCGGAGGGGCGAGCGGGGCCGCCCCGGCCCGCGGGGAAGTTGCGGGGCGGGAGTTGGGCCGGGGCGGGGGCGGCCCCGCGTTTGTGCCCCCGGCCGGGCCGCGCTGCCCCGGGCACTTGTGTAATGGGGCCGGTGGAGCGGCGGGGCGGGGGAGGCGGCCGGGCGGGAAGGGAAATGACATCAGGGAGCGGGGGGGTGACCCGGTTCCGCTCGCACCCCCCGCCGCAGGGGGAGGGAGGGAGGAAAAAAGAAACTGTCACCGTGGGATTTCATCAGCTCCTTCTGCCTTCGTGCATTTAACCTATTTTTCTTTCCTTTGATTATGTAAGAGGAGCGGTGTGGAGAGGAGCGATGAGGAGGGGCGGCTGATGGGCTTCCTGGGGAATTACCGGGGTTTTTGTGTCCAGCTGGCCCTCCGAGTTCACGCTGGGAAATGCGGGACAACTGCCCTTCGGGTTTTTCCGTGTATTTACGTTGCTTGCACTGCTCTAAACATTGCAGCGTAATGCAGGAGAGGGTGGCAGGGAGCGGAAACAGAGTGCAGTTGGCCAAGTTTTTTATTTCACTCTGACTGAAAAGCAAGAGAAAATTGTAAGTAAATAGTAAAAATCCTGTTCTCTTGATACTCTAATGTAAGGAGGCACCGATGTATTTCCTTATCTTTGATCCCAGTCTAAGATATGAGTTTATAGCGTAGCATTTTTGTGTTTTCCTGATACTCGTCTTTAAACCTGTTTACGTCATATTGAATATTAGTTTGGGTATTGATATTTTGATTTAAGCTTCTTAGAAGATGATCTTAATTTGAAAATTTATGAGTAAGAAAATATGGCTTTATTTTCTGAAAATAAAGTCCTCTTAACTACAGGAATTTTCTTTTTATAACTTGTGGTTTGCAGTTATTATTAATTTTAATCTGTTATTTGCATAAGCTGGAAATGTAGTGTTGAAAATACTTATTTAAGTACTTTTTATTATATTTGGATTTTGAGGGTTTAGAGGAGGAAAACGTACTGATGGTGAGTGATATGATTTTTTTTTTTTTTCCTGAAGAGTTATGTAGAAACTTCCATATTAATAAATATTTCACTTTAGTTTCTGTAGCTCTAGAAAGTGCCCTTTCTGGTCTACAATATTTTGGTAGCTGTTATAAATATTTTCAAGCATCGGGAAAATAAAACTGATAATTTACATTTGTTTTGCTAATTGTTTTCTAAAGTATGGATGGATAGAAAATAGAAAACCAGAGCTACGTGTAGGGGAGCAAAAAAAAGAACTAAGTTTGGCAGTGATGTGTTTGGAGCAGCACAGAGCAGGCCGGTGACACTGGGGGGAAAAGGAGGAGACGGGGTTAAAGAGCAGCCAGGAGCGCCCTGCAGGTGGGGGTTCCCAGCAGAACTCTGATCCGTAGATAAGCACGTGCCTTTGCCATCCCCCTGCTGAGGCGCTGGGCAGAGGAGCCCTTCCCGACGGGGCTGTTCCCGTATCTCTTCGGCAGTGCAACACCGTCTACCTGGTGAACTTCTGAAGTTCAAATTTGATCCTTTTAGTTTACTTGACATTTTTTCCCCATGGGTTTTCTCCCTGGGAATTGCTTGTGTAATAAGTGGTAATTGGCCTGGTCTGATAAAAGGAGACTGTTGTTAGCGAGGCAGTTTAGCTGGAGTGAAGTGATAGGGGAACATTTCTGGAACCAGTCTGGGGGTTTTGGCAGGAGCTGGACTGGCACTTTGGGGTGAGAAACTGCAAGTGTTTGGGCTGAATACTGAAATATGGAAGAGAGACAGTGCACCACAGAAAGACAGTGTACCACAAGTTTATTCAAATATATCACAACGAGTTATGTTGAACAAATAGATCATGTGATGAGTTTACTAATGCTTACTCTACATGTTATGTTTCATATACTTTAGTATATGAAGGTAGTTCACACTTTAAAAGTTGTACTACTTTGGTTCTGTAACATAAATAGCTGCCTCCATTTCTTGACAGACTTTTTTTTTAATGTTATGGAGAAGATTTCAGAGAGAAAGATGGACTTGATTAGATTCAGACTGGCTATAAAAAATTGCAATTTCCTATCCAAGTTTGGGCCAAAAAGAGGGAAAATACTGGTTCACAAAACAGATATGATAGTTTTGGGTTTATGTTGTCATTTGTCCAGTAGTTCAAGTATTTTTGGTGGGGAAACAAAAGCCTAGTGGCCTCTCTTTCTTCTTTAGTTAAACAAAAATAGAGATAGAACACATACAAGGAGCCCTTACATGTATTCCTCTTTCATCTGTTCATGCTTAAATGTGAGTTGACTGCGGTTGCAAGAGGCAGTACATAGTAATGCTTTATGCTGGTCTGCTTGGGGTGTTCTCCATGTTCTTAGAAAGGGATTGAGAAGTGTCTCTGTTCCTGTCCCTTGATCAACCAGATTTACTTGGGGGAAGAATAGAATGCTGCGTACCAGCCCTGACCAGGACTGGTGCAGGTGGCATAAACCACGTGGTGTTACCCAGTAATGCACTTGCTAAGTAAGTGTGAACATGAGAGAAGAACATGGGATGGAGTTGTCGTCGTTATTTCTGATTAATTAGTACTTAAAATATCTACAGCAACTCGAAATATTCTGTCAGTTTTTGTATTTAACTGTGACGAGGTGTTTTTTTTTAAGCTGTGCTGTACTATTGGACTGTAGTGGGGAGCTGCATGTTCAGATGTGGTGAAAGTATTTTTTGGTTGTTTCATAATAGCAGTGCCTTTAATACTTGAAAATATAAAATTAGAGCAAAGCAGTAGCAAAAATAACGTCTTAATAGCTTTTTCTTAACAATCTGTTGTGCCATTGTTTTATAAATGTGCAAGCAACTGAACAGGGGTTGGGCTCATGACCCTGATGGGTCCCTTCCAGCTCAGCATATTCTGTGGTTCTATGAATTTTGAGTTACTTTGGTAGAGACTTAAGCAGGAACTTTTGATATAACGACATTCACATGTGAACAGGTGAGTCTGTAGAAAGAAGCAGATTATGTGCATGGTTGTGTGAAGTGACTGTGCCTGGTGCTTGTAGGCCCAGTAAAGGGTGAAAGTAGCAATCATTTGTACTAAAAGGTTGGTCAATTGATGTTTCTTTTTTCTTTTCCAACAGAGAATATGAAACAAGAGCCAAAATGACATCCCGATTTGGAAAGACCTACAGCCGGAAAGGGGGAAATGGCAGTTCCAAGTTTGATGAAGTGTTTTCCAACAAACGGACCACCCTTAGTACAAAATGGGGAGAAACCACCTTCATGGCCAAATTAGGACAGAAGAGGCCCAGTGTCAAACCAGATATTTCTGAAGTTCCTAAAAAACCCAAAGCTGAAGATGAGGTAACAGAGGATCCATTTGGATTTGACAGCGATGAAGAGTCTCTTCCTGTGTCTTCAAAGAATGTGTCACAGGCTAAAAACTCCTCTCAGCTGGAACCTGGTGAAGCTGCTCAGTCTGAGGACTTCACTCCTCTACTTGAACCCAACAGCAGAATTAATCAGCCAGACAGTGGAGAAAATGTTGCATCCAGCAAGTGCATACCCTTTGACAATGCTGTTCCTCTCTTGAGAGAAAAGAGCACAAGCAAGAATGTGGAAGATGGAGAATGCAAGGGCAGCAGTGCTAAACTTGTAACTGCAGGTACGTTTGCTCAGCTATCCAGGTACTTCTGTTTTCCTCTGATTTTTGCTAATCTACCTTTAGACTTGGTGTTTTTAGGGGACGGTTAAATACTCTGATAAAATTGTGGGACAATTAATTCCTAATTGTAAACAAATGGTAGAGGATACACTAAAACCAGGAGGAGCGTTTTGCATTTTACACATTGGTGTGAGATCCCTGGCACTCTGGTCCTTGTGTCTGCAGACTGAGGTGCAGGGCTTTAGGTTCGATGCAGTATGTCAGTCCACCTTGAAAAAAATGGAATATTTGTCTTCCTTTTCCAAAATTGCCCAGTGCAGTTGTGGTTTTTAAACATATATTTTGAAAAGGGATGAGGTGGTGGTAATAGAAGGCTTTATTATTAAGTTGCTGGCTTTAATTTAGTACAGGTACATGGTTACTACCAGGCAGGTACAGATACAGATTGTAACATGTCCTGTTTCATTATTTGGATGGAAAGAGTAGTTTTCTGAACTTCAGTTGCACAAAGGGGGTTTGTTTGTAATTAACACATCTTTGTCAATGTGTAGGTAAGAAGCTTCAGGCCTATGAAACTGAATTCTGTCAGATGTCTTTTAGGGACTGTTTTTGGGTTCTCTGAGTATTTGTAAGGTACCTTATTACTTCTGAGAGGGAATTCACGAAGCCCATGGAGCTGAACATCACTGTAATTTTATCAAAGTTGTTTTTGGAATGTCTCATGAGAGGTTTTTGTGTAATGGGCTGATTAAAGCACCGCTTCTATAATTGGGCAGAAGATCACATTAGCTGAACCTTGATCAAGATGACACCCAGTGACTTGCTCTGGTTATCAAAATCAACTTTAATGAGAAGAACTTACATAACTTTGATTTCTCAGATATAGTTAACCCTGGGATCAGAAATCTGAGTGGACTTGTTCAGTTGTAGTAAATGTACAGGAAGGTACCGAACAGTAAAAGATACACGTGCTCAGCTATTTGCAATAAAATTCTATTAGTGGCCTAATTGAAGAAAGCATAAAAATGTTGTTTGAACTGTAGGTTTTCAGACATGTTGATGGGATGTGTAACTGTCTTTCGATCTTGCCCTTATTTTTGCTACTGAAGTATTTCTTATTTTCCTGTGGTTTTCAGCAGTTTATCTGTAAGTATGGTTCACCTCTAGCCTGCAAATGAAATTTGTGGGGGTTTTAAGTTTGAATATAGTTTTCTTAAGTGATTAATAAGTTCATCCCACAGTAGAGAAGAAATAATGAGTTTCCTTGGTTGTTAATGAGCCGTTGTAGCAGAACTGGTTTTACAGTGAAATGGTTTCCTCATAGAAAAGCTTTGTTAGAACAGTATTTTTCAGGTTGGAAAAGAAAGTGAGATAGCAATGATCAGAAAATGTTAATTGAGCTCTGAAAATTTACAGGTGCATCAGAGGCCAGGAGGAGCAGATTTCAGCAGTTGCAGTGGTGCTTCCTGGTTCCAGCCTTGTGGAAAACATTAAAATACAATATTTAGCACAGAAAGCTTTCTAATTTGATGCTTATTTAAATTCTAGAACTCTGTTAGACAATATTAAATATGCTATAAATACACAGCTCTAAGGGGAGGGAAGCTGATGAATCTTGCTGGGTAAGTCCATCAGTGGCTGCTGAGTGTGGTGTTGGCAGTCTGAATGCAGAGGGAGGCTACTTAAACTAAAATTTAGTGAAGGAATTCTGTTCCTGCATGTTTTTCTGAAATATTTGTTAATGCCTGCAGTTCAGCCAGCAGTAGTGAAGAACGTCGTGGATCATGATCTGACGATTCTGTTCTTTCAGAATCTGTTACGTTCTGTTGACACCCAATCAAATGAAGATAAAACCCCATTTTGTATCTACAGAAATGAAATTCGACTGAGAATTAGTCTTTGCAGAACATCCTAGGAGGGTCTTTCATTTCCTTGCTCTTATTTAAAGGCTGTATTCTTGGTGGTAGTGTTTCTTTTTGACAGTGTGTGTAAATGAAACTTGGATGGTTTAAGCTGCCATTACGCTTGTGTGTAAACTGATCCAAAACAAATAAAATTTCTCTGCGGACGTTGCTCAGAGCACTGAGCAATTAGAGATAGTGGTACAGTCAGCCAGTGTAAATGTAGGTACTTCAAAGGCTGCTTTGTTCTGGTGACTGGTAAGTTTGCTGGGGAGGCTCTTTCAGAATGGCAGAGAGTTAATTTGATTGATTTGGGATGGGGTTCTGGAGGAGGAGGGTCCTTGGGGGAGTGGGCAGGTGTGGTGTATCTACTCCTACATGTCCTCACCCTCCCCGTAATTATTTTCCCCTTCCTCATAACTTGTGAACTGCACCAGGTTCAACCTCATGGGGGATGGGGAAGGCAAGCAGGGAGAAGAATATTAATATTCCAGTGTAAGAGACTGCAATGTGAGCTCAACCTTAACCCACATGCAGCAGTGAATCTATCTCTGGGTGTGGGAAACTGGGCTGTGGTGGTACTGATGTTCAAGAAAAGGCTTGCTAACTTTTTAAAGTGGGATTGGCTGGTCCTTGTTGTCACATTGACTGGACAGTGAATAAAGGTCTCCTGACTTCCTGAGAGCAGGCACCGTCATTGCATCTTAACTTGGATGGAATAAGGTTAAGAATTGGGGTAAGTTGAAAACTGTGACCAAACTGAGAGGTAGTTAATTGCCTTCCAGTTCAGCCTGAGTGTCCATTCCTTTGGACATTAAAATGAAGGTGATGCAATGCCAGTTAATTTTAACTAATGTTTGATATTAAAAAGCAGTTGATTTTAGAGGTTCGTTTTAGTAGTTTTGCAGCCATGTAACACAGTTGCAGATTTCTATCATTTAAAACGCTAGAACTTACTGGTCTCTCTTTTTTTTTTTTTTTAGTAGCCTTCAGCTATGCTTGTAACAATCTCATTTTAAAGGCTTTGAGAAGCTCTTAATGTGGAAAGCTTCTCATAATCTTACCCTAATGTGCTCGATCAAGACTTAATACTGTCTGAAGAAGGTCCATGAGTAATCCTGTACATAACAGGTAATTTACAGATGGGAGTCCAGGTAAATTTGAACCAATGAAAGACTGTTTAGCATTGATAGCTACTGCTGGGGCATCTTTGTGAAGCCTGGAGGACTTGGTATGTAGCAAATAATTACCAGCATCTTTTTCCAATTTATCAAGCAAAAATTTAGCAACTTATAAAGTGAGGTTTTTATGAGAGAGTCTTACAGTAGGGTGAGGTGAAAACCTGCAAAGAATACTTGGAACTTTGGAACATTTTTTTTAACTTTTGGAAGTTTTAACTGTTAAGCTTATTCTGTAAGGCATAAACCAAATAGTATTCCATGTTGCATTCACCTGCACACAAGCTTTGATGTAAAAACACTTAGGTCCTTCAGAGCAAATCGTGAGGTCTTAGTTTTAAAAAAAATTTTGTAACTTTTGCCTTTTAGAATGTTTGTTAGTTTGTATATTGAAATTATTGTAGTACAGTTTTTCAGATGAAAATTAAATCACATCTCTTATCTTTACATAGCTTGTATTCCTGTTTATGGACTATGAAATATATTCCTTTTTAACCTTAATTCTAAGTGAAAATATTAGATACATAATCATGCTGTTAAAAGAGAAGTATTTTAATTGGGCATGGATTAAGTCTGGTTTGTTTTAAAGCCTGTGAGTTTATTTCCTGAAAATGTGTTTGTTTGCTGTGAAGAAATAGAAAATAGAATGGTTTAAAATGTTTTTCTAGACTACAGAACAGCATAGGAATAGTGTTCTTTCCTGCTGTGTTGGGATTCCAAGTACAGGTTTTGTGATTGTTGTCTGGACAGTGCCCTTTGAGGCTTTTTAAGATTAAAAGAACAAATTATTGCATGTAATGTATTTGTGATAACCTCCCCCCAACACTTAGAGTAATAATGAAGATCACTCTTCATCATCTTGTCATTTGTTGCTGTGTACTGGTATTCAAACAGGTCTTTGTTCTGGCAGTGGTTTTGCTCTTGGTGCTTTAAAGGAGGCATTTGTCTGTTTACTGTATTGGTTTCTTTTGTTTTTCTGGGTAGTTCTTAATGCCCTTGGTTTTCACTTGGGGACTGTGTGGGTATTGGAATCAAATCAAAATGGCAAGTGCAATCCTTGTTAATACCTTGTGCAGTGCAGTGCAGGATGAGACTGTGCTGAGCTGCCCCCTGGCCCAGGATGCAGGATCTGGTTGTGCCGAGTTGCTGGAGGAGCAGAGAGAGCACAGAGGGATGTGCCGAACGGGGTTGCCGTTGAGAAGGAGGTGGTTTAAGTCATCTGGTCTGTTCCTGACAGACTGTCCTGATAGTACCTTGGTGTGACTGTGTGTGCAAAGCCTCTGCATCCTGATTGTGTGGGTGGGGAGCCCTATCTTTAGAGTAAGTTTCAACTTCTCAGCTGCAGGTTTCTTACATAATGGCATTTGACAACGAGATTGGCCAGGGTGTTCCTTCGAAATTGTTTCAGAGCTTCTGGGGTTTTTTAATGGTGACATGGACATTTAAGATAATAGTTAGGTTGGAGTGTATTATCGTTCTTCCTCTGCAGAGTTGTTGAATGCCAGTTATTTACTTATTGAAGAAGAATTTCAGTTTAGTCATTTTTCTGTCCAAAAATGGAACAAAAAGTTGGGGAAAACTGAATGAGGTCTGAGCATTTGGCTATCTTAGGAGACAGCTGGCAGCAACCATGGTTAAAAAGAACTGCAGCTGTGCTCTGGCTGGGTCAAAGCATTAAGAGACTGATAGCAGAGAAGGGGAAAGGTCTGCCAGAATATATGTATGCCCATAGAATTTCAGTGTTATGAAGTTTGTTTGGATGGCAGTAGTTACGATGGGTATGTAGGTAGCTGTATCCACTAGTCCTCTCTTCTTTACTTGCCTGTTTTTATGTCTTCCCTTTTTGAAGATATTTTTTCTTCTTTGCATAGAATTGTTTTGCTGTGTCAGTAGCCCATGTTCAAACTGATGTGATAATTGTTGTCAAAAATTTTGTCTTACACTACTTTGGTGGTGGCGGCTTGCTGACTTTTTTCTGGCGTGTTTTTCAGAAGTCTGAAATGATTGAAATTCTGTTTAGAACTCAGTGTTTATACTGATTTGCTAAAATAGCAATACAGAAAAAAGACTTATATTTAGGAAGGATTCTGGTATCTGCAACGTATTTTTTCTGTTGACAGGGAAAGTCATACTATCCATGTACAGAGAACATGCAGCTTCTTTACCCTCTGTCTATACCTCCCCTTTCCCATACAACAGTGAATTTTCCATTCCATACTTTTAAAATCATTCTTTCTTTATGGACTTGTGCAATGAACGGTGAGTTTTTAAAAGATCATACTTTTGACTGCAGCTTAACTTGCATGTTTAAAAAGTTTTAAAATAACTCTGTATTCAAAACAGTTGTTCAGTGCTTGTAGAAAAAACAAACCCCTGTGAACATGCATGTCTGAAGTGGACCAAAGTGTGTAGGAGAGCAGGAACCAGGTAAGGAAGCCATTTCAGGGTCGAATTGCCAAGATCTCGTTACCTGTATGGAAAATGTTCTTCAAGTTCAGACTTAGCTCATATATTCATATAGCTGTTCTTGTATTCAATAAAGGGTTTCAATATATAAATATATTTCAACATATAAATATGTTGAATACTGTGTGAATTCAGACTGACAGCCTAAGTATACATTTGTTTTAATAGTTATTAGTGCTGCTGTGTTATTATATATCCTATTTCTTTTTCATAGAGGCTCACTCTAGAAAAGTTGGTGAAAACAAAAGTTTTTGGCATGTGCTAACCCTTGTGTTCATGACACTTAGTTGTGGTTAACTTCCTGTGTCAGCTTCCCCTGCTGCTCTGAACAACAGATACTCTTGAGCTCCCAGTGAGGAAAACGTGTCTGCTTCCTTGGGCTTCCCATCAGGGGTGCACACATGAAACTGCTCCTTCAGGCCCTGACAACTCTTGTGCTACCAAGTGTAGCAGCTCTTCTGACCATTGCACTTGAGGTTGTACCAATTTCTGTCTGTTCATGACCATTTTATTTCTAGATTTTTCAC
>JAWWEV010000169.1:8392663-8404284 GCA_035583235.1 Hafferia zeledoni | reverse complement strand
GCTGTGACAGTCCCGAGGACTTCCCTGTCACTGTCCAAGCTTGCTCAGCCGTGGCAGATGGACCTCAGGACTTAAACAGTGAGACCAGTTCTGTGCACGCTGAGCCTCACCTAAAACATCCACTGCACAGGCTGGAAGGGCACGTGGAGAGAGCCCTGCCCAAAGCTTTGTTCGCGAAGTCTTTCCATACTTACATACATACAGTTTCCTTGGTTTTAGTTTTGGGTTGTTGCAAACAAGCATGAGAAGGGCAGGTGTGGGTTGGGCAGGTGTGAAATTAGAGATGGGAATAGGAGCTACTCAGGGAAGAAAAAAAGTAACAACCTTCAGTACAGCAAGTACAAAAAAAAGCATAAAAAGTAGATGGGAAGTGGGATTGTTCTTGTCATAATGCATCTCTCAGCTGATGTTTTAGTTTGTCCAAATGAGGCTGCTGCAAAAAGAGTAGAATGTTTTGTTCCCTTAATAGGTCACAAACAGCTAAATGGGACTGAGTTGCTTGCTCAGAGTCCTACAAATACTGGCTACTTTTAGCACCTTCCAAATTATTCTGGTACAATTTGTAGAATAGTTTTTCTCTGTGTGTAACTACGTTATTGAAATTAAATTCACTCTTAATGAAAGTATCTGTTTGGCTTTATTATTCCATGGTGAAATATGTAATGCATGTTGGAAAAACGTTTTAAAATAAAAGCATCATCTTATTTAATGTGTCACAAGAATCATATTTCTTACTGTGGCCTAGTAGATGATGGCTTTAGCTCTTGGCTATTGACAGAGGAAACTTCCTGGCCAAGGGGATGAAGTAACAAAGTGGCTTCAACTGCTGAACACTGTCAGAACTGATGATTGAGCAGAAGAATTTAGGGACTATTTTAGATGAACTGGTCTAACGTGAAAGAGTTAAAGATGTGCTACTCCCTGAATATCTTTGCTCTTTGCAAGATAAAAACCCTGGAGTTTTAAGAGAACGTATGTGGAATTATTTATTGTGGGCTAATCATGATTTTTGTGATCTGTTAGCAGCAGAGTGTAAAAAACCCAGTAAACTAAACTTCTTCAGAGTAGTTGATTGGTGTTTCTTTGGAGGCAGATGCCTTGATAATTTTTTTCATTAAATTTTTATCAATGCTACTGATATGTATCAGCTTTGACCTCTTCAGTTGCTTTTCAAGGCTTGATGTGTTGATCATCTTTCCTGCTTGACAGAACAGACTGTAGCTGAGATCATAAGGATTCAAACAAAGGCAATGTAGAATGAAATCTCAGGTTTTTTCATCTCAAAACAGATTCCTGAATTATTTGACCCTTGGGTTGTTGTATTGCATGTATGCACATACATATTTTGTTCCTTTCCTGGGAAGATGAGATTTGATTTGGTCCTGGTATGAAGTGCAGCTCTTTTAAGATCCTGGACTTTCTTAGGATGGGAAAACTATTCCTTTTCCAGATGTGCATACTGACACTGCTTCCTAACAATTCAGCTTTGTTTGGTGAGCCAAGACAGCCAAATTTTAAATGTTCTTATTTTAACGTTGCTTAGACATTATTAACTCAAGTAAATATGCACTCAGATATGGAACAGTAATGGAATAGAGGCTGCAAAGTAGTGTATTTTAGCAAGGAAGTCTAAAAATTACTTCAATTAGCTGTTTTTCATGCCTGAGTGTTATGGTAGTCTTCAGCTGCACAGTAACATTAAACATATGGGGGAAAGGTACACTGTCAAACTCACTCGTTGATTACAGAAATTCATTTGGGTTGGCCCTCTTGGATTATCACAAGCATCAGGTTGAAATGGAACTAACAAGATTTCTTGTCTAACATATTGATACTGAAAAAAATTAACCAAGATTCCATCACTGAGATGACATGGGGGGATTTACTTGTTCTTTGAGGAATTTAGTTTTCTTTTCATATATTCTGTGAGGAGCTTTTTTATCACTAGCCTAGAATGTGTACTTTTGTGACAGAGCTCAACTGGACTCCAGAAAACTTAGATGCCATTTGTGAGATATTACTTGCCCTGGCTCCCTAAGGAAATTTATCTAGGATTAAACCAGTTTCCTGCAAAACTGGATTTCGTAGTCATTTCTTTTACTAGAATTTTCAGCTTGTACTTTGAAGTTCTTCCATTAACTGTATTTGCAAGTATGGCATTTAGATGCTGCTGTTTTAATTTGAAAACAAATGAGCAAAAGTCAGTCCCTGGTACACTGCTGATACCTCACTTCCCTTGTCAGGTCACTGCTGTGAAACTTCTCAGCCACCCGGGTGAGTGGAAGCTGATGCAGTTGAGTGCAGGCAGGACTAGTGCTAAGGGGATGCTCAAGCATTTGTGTTACTGGCGAGTTTAGGAAGCATTTGCTGCCTACGTAATGCGATCCTTGGGTGATCCCGTGGTGTAAAGGAGAGCACTCTGGGCTCTGAATCCCAAGGACCCAAGTTCAAGTCTCAGTGGGACCGTCCCCTGGCAGTTCAAGCCTCCCTGCCATCCCATCCCATCACATCTCGGATGCTCAGCAGGGTCAGCTCCGGTCAGTACCAGGTGCTGTGACAGTCCTGAGGACTTCCCTGTCACTGTCCAAGCTTGCTCGGCCGTGGCAGATGGACCTCAGGACTTAAACGGTGGGGTCAGTTCTGCACACGCTGTGCCTCACCTAAAACATCCACTGTGTAGGCTGGCAGGGCACATGGGGAGAGCCCTTCCCAAATCTTCCTTCACTGTTTGGCCATACCATGTGAGCCTTTGGGGTTACATTCTACTGGTGGAGCCTCTCCTGCTACTGTAGAATTCTGCACATGTGTCTTGTAAGCATGTTCTCATTTAGCATCTTTGTTTTCACTTATCCCTGTCCCAGTTGTTTCTGTTTCTCCAGTTTATCATGTCATGTGCACCAGGGTCTTCTGCATTCCAGTCAGGCTTACCTTGCTTCTCCTGGCCCAGGCAGCCAGTTCAGTGAGTAGCAGTAGTAATGGCAGACACTTTGGTTCCGGCGTTTGGTGATATTGTCTCAGAAGTTTCCAGGAAATTCTTATTTCCTGAAAAAAAATACTTGTATTACTGGGTATCTTTGTGTATGTGTGAGATCAACAAGAGTATGACAGGTGCAGTCATCCTGAAACTGTCACCAAATCCACTGAGCTTTTGTTGGAATTCATGGAAAACAAAGGGAATGACTTCTCTGCCAGTTCAGGGGGCAACAGGTGGAACATTTAGTACTGGCATTGCTATTGTGTGGATGCTGGTTGGCTGGAAACAAACTTTCCACAAACTGCCTTCTTACAGAGGAATTTGTTCTTTTGGACAGTGTAAGGTTAGAGAGGTGTAAGACTAATTTTTGGTAGCAGCTCTTCAGAGATGCAGAAATTAATTATAAAAACCTGCATTTCAGAGTTGGTACAAGGTAAAATTGATGAGAATTGCATTTTCTGTATTTCTTCTGGAAGTCCAAATATTTTCATTTGAAGCAGCAAAATCAAGTAACAGTTGCTGAAATTGTGTGCCATTCTATTCAGGGTACATGGATCAAAACTTAGGATACAGTTCGTACCAGGGACTGTAGCATTGTTGTACAGATAATATTAGTGGATTACTGAGGTGTGTTTTAGCAACTGTGCAGTTATTGTGTTCAGCAGGAATTATAAGTTAATTTTCAGCAAATTTGTTTAACTTCACTAGTAGATTCTGTGGCCCATGCTTTTCATTTCTCCTTCCCCTTCTTTCCATTTTCCTTTCTTTCCATTTCTTCCTCACTACTTTCTAATTCTTATGCCAGGAATATGTGAGGGAGCAGCTGTAAACTGCCTGTGTATTTCCTTTCCTGACTACAGTGGGCTACTCAAATGCATCTTGTACTGTTAAAAATGAATCTGCAGATATAGCTAAGTCATTGATTCATAGATGTTTTTGTCTCTAATGATATTACCTGTTTTTTCCAAGTTCTGTGCAAAAGTTAAAAGCACTTAAAGTACATCTGAAGCAAGTCAGACACTAAAATCTATATATCACAGAACTTCCATTTGAAACAAGCGTAGCTGAAATAGTTTGTTGTAAATAAGGATTTTGGGGGAGTATGTTTACAGAAGAATAAAATAAAATGGTCTCATAACCTGTGTACAGGAAGGAAATTATTTTCTTATATTACTAGAAAATGCTTTGTAGTTCTTTAGTTGTTCCCTGTAAGTCCATTGTGTGTAAAACATTGGTAATTGTCTTCTCTGAAAATTTCACTGCAGACTTTCCCTATTTTTGTGTAGCTGGCCTAGGTAAATAAGTGGTTGTGTTTAGGCTTTGCCATTGTCTTTTTTGTGATGTGCATGTTTTCAAAGTGATGCTTATTTTGAGTACTTGTTTGCTAGAAATTGTGAGAAAACTTTATTATAGCAAAAACTTTCAACTGGAGGGCTTAAAAAGTCTAAAGCAGGTGGATAAAAACCTCTTAAATGTTTTTGTCATTAATCACTGAATATTTGTTGTTATATTGGGACTTTTCAAAGTTGCCCACACGTGACTATTTTTTGATACTGCATTTTAGTAATAAGTTTATCTTTTCTTGTAGATAAAATCCAGAATTTGAGTGAAGATAATGAGAACAGTCATTTCATCTATGCGAATGCTGAAGACAGTAACAAAACCAATGCTGAGACTACAGACACGTCTGGATGCAACGTTGAAGTCAAGGACTTCCCTGATTCTTGGGACTCCCACATCAGCAAAACAACAGACTCTCCATCAGAAACATCTCAGACAAAGGGGCCATTAAGAACTCACTTGTACGAATGGGAGGATGAAACTGAAGACACCAGAACTGGAGAGTATATATTAGCTTTTGACAATGAACATCTCTCAGAGATGAAGAGCAAGGATGAGGAGGGTGATAAAGAAGATACTGAAAATCCAAAGGAAGCCATTAGTGAAGAACTTGTGCAAACTATTCCTAGGCCAAGCAACTGTAGGACATATTGTCGATCCAACAAAACAAAACTGCAGGGGACAACAAATTTTGACAAGCTGATGGATGGCACTAGTCAGTCTTTATCCAAAGCAAACAATGAGTCTAATAATGATGGTCTGAACGCAGGAAAAAAAGTTTCTTTAAGTAGTGGGACCAGTTTTAGAGGGACGGTTGGACGGACTAGAGACTACACTGTTCTCCATCCATCTTGCTTGTCAGTTTGTAATGTCACGATACAGGACACCATGGAGCGCATCGACGAGTTCACCACGGCAGCCCCGACTGACCTGGGAGAAGCCGGGCGCCTACGGAAAAAAGCAGACATGGCTACAGCGAAAACCACAACCAGGTTCCGACCGAGCAATACCAAATCCAAAAAGGATGTCAAATTAGAGTTTTTTGGGTTTGATGATCAAGATGAGGGAGGGGGAGATGAAGGCGCCTCTAGAAGTTCTGGGAGTTCCAATTACAAAATCAAGTACTTTGGGTTTGATGACTTAAGTGAAAGCGAGGATGAAGATGAAGAGTGGCAGGTAGCAGAAAGGAAGGCTAACAAAAAAAGAAGTAGAACTGTACAGTCTTCTTCACTACAGTCAACCTCTGATGGCAATGAAAACTGTTCCCAGGACAGCCAGCTCAGTACCAATGCAGGTAAGTAGAACTGTTACGGAAGGCATATTTACCACTTAGTTTTAATTGACTGTAATATTTTGGGTTTTTCTGCAGTATACCCAGGTGTTTGTTGAGCAATAATGCTGATTTGGAAAGCTAACAGTTAAATTCACTTATTTCTGCTGTGGTCCTGTCTGCTGTTTCATATCTGTCTTGAAGTATACTTTATACCCCTTGATCTCTTGCCAGAGGTAGAGGGTTTTTTCTTTTTGAACAGAAGATTCTTGCTTACTGGTGTGTTGAGCATACAGTGTCTGTGCCTGGAAGGCAGAGATCATCCCACAGAAGCTCCACATCAACCCAGAATTATGGAGCCGAGTGCAGAAATTTAAGTAGCTCTGAGGAGATGTGAAATGTCTCTGTGCTTTTGTCTGTGTTGGTAAGCAGTTGGGACCTTTCTTGAGTTCCATCTTATCTGAGGATGCACAGCTTGGGAGAGGCTGTGGGGACCCCTATGAAGTGCCAGTGAGATAACTGGCTTTGGGAGACCCTCTGCATGTTCATGTGTTTCTACTCTTGTTTTCAGTTTCCAGGTATCTCCATACTCTGCACAAGTGAGGTGTGTTTGTGTGTGTGCACTCACACACAGGAGTAAAATTGTGCACGTGGCATTTGCTGGGCAAGTTCTGGTGTTTGAGATACTTCAAAAAATTAGACTTACTTGGTGGTGGTTGGGTCCTGTGTAATGCCTTAGATCAAAGCTGAGGTGTGTTGGTGAAGAACCAAAGGAATAACTTTGGTGAAAGATTACTGTTAGCTTTTTCATTTTAAAGAAGTCTAATGCCAACAAACCATGCATGTTGGAATAAGTATTTCAAAATGCTGCCACTGTTCCATGGAACTTTTTGAATCTCCATTTTGGATTATGAAGCATGAGAAGTTTTTATCCATTCACTGAATGGTTACATTTTTAAGACTTTGGCAAGATGTATTTTTCATTGTGATGGGGAGAGGGGGGAACTCAAATCTAGCCTTGCAAATGTTGGCAAAGCTGGTTTTTTTCCCCCCTTAGAAATAGCTTCTGCTAATATAATCCAGAAATAAAATTTAATAGAAAAAATGTTCATTTCTCTGTTCTAATTATAGCTGTTTCTAAAACCAGAATTCTTTGTAAGCTTTTTAATCAAAGGTAAATGTCACTGCTAGGGTTTTTTTGTAGATTTGAAAAGAAGCAAATGGGTACTGATACTGTATGAGAAGATGGTGTTTTCAAACAAAAAAACCCTTGATTTGTTTTCATAAAATTTACTTATGATGAGGCACTTGTATTCCAGCCTCTTTGGAAAATGGGCTTAACTTACAGGGCCACTTAAGAAATACTCAGAGTCCCTGTCTCTGATGAGTCTTTGTTCAGCCATTTATTCCAAGGGGGGAAAATTGCTTGTACAGTTAATGCAGCTGAGATGCTGACCCATCAAATAATCCTTTCAGCTGCTGTCCTCAGGAGTCCCAAAATATCTACAGTTTGCATTCAGCACTGCATTTACCAAGCAGGCCTTTATGCTCTGAGGTCTCATAGATTATTTCTCTGAAATATTTTCCTAAAGGATTTCCATGACACAGATTGATGTAAATTTATGCTTTGTTAGTTCTTAATACATTCCTCCACTTCTCAGGTAAGAGCTGCCTTTCAGTGCCTGTGCTGAGAGATGCTTCCCCTTTATTTTGCATCTCCTTTGCTCATTTGATTTCTGTTTTGCACTGCTGTAGCCACGTGAGATTTGACTTGCAGTTTTTCTTTTGAAATTTGAAAGGGTGATGTCCTGTAGTACAGGTTATAAAAGTAGGGAGTCTGATGCTGCCCTAAAATTTGCAGGATGTCTCAATCAAGTTCCTGCTGTCTTCTCTCAGATCTTTGCATATTTTGATCATCGTGATTGCTGGGAACAACCATGTTAAGGTCCTTAAATATAGTGATGCTGAGTCTGATATTCTGGACTTGTGGATCTGAGCCTGAAATTGCAGTAAAATGTGACATTGCTCTGAGGTGTCATCTTTACATACCAAAGAAAGTGACTTCTTCATCCATGCAAAATGCCAGCTTGACTCCGAGCCTCAGAAGGAGCTTTTGGAACATCTTGTGCAATAAAACTCTATTGAAAAAACAGTGCTGAAAGTTTCTAATGTTGCCCGAGTTCTGTATGTGCTGGTCATTTTTTTGTACTAATGAACAAATCCACAGGTAAAAATCCAGTATTCCCATTCCAGGCTGACAGGTGAGATGCCAGATTGCCTCTGAATTTCAGCCCTGGAAATTCCCGAGAGTGGCTTTGGGGTTCTGCCTGTAGGGGATGTTACGCGGCATGATCAGCTGGGCAGCACAACTTGATGCTTTTGGTGCTCTCTCTTACAGCCCTGCTTTGCCATAACACTGCTGTGGTTACTTACTGTAATCCAGCTGTATTGTTATGAACTATATTTCAGAATCTTAGTTCAAAATATCTTACCAATACTTTTAATGAAACAGGAAATGGGCTGCTATTCCTTCCAGTCTAGTAGTTCCCAGTTGAGGCAAAGTAAGTTTAACAAAACATATTTAAATGTTTCTACAAGTGAAATTTATGAAAGCCCAAAGACCACAGGGGCAATATTGTTAGTGCAGGAAAAGTTGTAAAATAGATAAGTTCAATTTTGGTTACACTGGCTTTCACTGAAGTGTCTTTTCTGTTCATTTGTGAAAGGCTTTCCTGCTGAAGTGGTTAAAAAAACGCCAAAAAAGCAAAAAAAAACCAAAAACCCCCAACTCAAAAAAAAAAAAAAAAAGGCTTCTGACTTTAAATTGCTAGATTCTGTTCACAAGCTTTTCTTTTTAATGAAAACATCTCATAACTTTATTAGCCTTAGATTTTTGCTGAAGCTTTGAGTTCTAGTTTAGGTTTACTTTTTATTTTGCTATTGCAGCCTAAAATTTTCTCCTTAGTCAGTGCAGCAGCCCAGTGAAGCAAAAGCCCCTTTGACTCATGAGCTTCCCAGCTGTATTCTGCCAGAATACCAGGGGCTGGAAGTGCTGGTGAGACTTTCCTAGATCTGAAACACTATCTCTGTCATCTCTGGAGCCAGAGCACGGGGTGACTGTGGTGAAGAGAAGCCTTTAATACTGGAAGAAAATGACTGACTTGACTGTAGCAATCAATGGGGAGTTGTATCCCAGAGAAATCTGTATTGCAGCTTAGTCTTTTGCTTTGTAAATCAGTTGTGATATACAGCTTAACCTTTGTGTCATGCATTCATTGTTGCTTTCAGTGATCAAGATGAGATTCCTCTAATCTTTTTGTATAATAGAGCTTTTGTGCATCAGCATCTCGCACTCAGTTCATTTCTGGTTGGCCAACTTGCCCTGGTTTGGGTTTTTTTTTTTAATTTTGTTCGTTGTTGTTAGTTTTTTTTTTAATTCCTTTGCATCTTCTCAAAAACTGAATCACTGTAATTGGGTAAATATTTTTAAGGCAGTTAAAACTACATCAAAGGCCTCAAAGGCTGAGTCCTGCTTGGACTTCAAAACCTTCTGCAGAATTGCTCTGAGACACTAAAACAAAACTACCTTGTTGTTCCCCAGGAAATTTACTGTGGTTTGTTGCCTTCTAGTTGGTCTTTGAACATTTTTCCAATTCTGGCCAAGACAGGCAAATTATCTCAAAGATTATAAATGCCTTGAAAGTGGTTGGGTAGAGGAGCAAAGACCTTACTTGCTTCCATATTGAGAGAAAGGTCAATATGCCCAACTTGTCCATGAAGGGGCTAAAAACCCCCATATATGAGAGCCTTTGGAAAACAAGGGTCACTGCTTACAAACTATTCGTGTGTTTGCCTCAGTTAATGTTAGCAAGAGACTTCTCTGCTAACCCCTATTTAGTTTAGGTTTGAAAATCTGCTACAATAACGAATGCAGAGTGCTTTTAGGGTGCCCAGAAGGCCTCCAAAGGTACTGCTCAAGTAAAAGCATTCCCGATAATCTCACAAGGTGTTTGATGTGCGAGCAACATCAGAGAATTCAGGATTATCCTGTCGTAAGTAGGAGTTGAAATATTTTTATCAAGAAGTTTCTTTGAATTTAAAGTTACATAATTTAAATGGGATAGTTCAGAATCATGTAAGAGTGGAATTCAAACAGAGAAACTTAGCTGATTTTAAAATTTTGGCTTAGTTGATCCAGAGCACTGTTAATCACTGTTGAAGACTATGCCAGCTGCAAGTCTTAGCACAGGGCACAGATTGCTGTGCTGGTTTGGTGAAACACATCTTGCTTTTCTAGAGTGACTTGCATGTTTATAGTCAAGTAAGTTACTTTTTAGCTTTTACTCTACAATAGGATGGTCTGGTTCTGTTGGTTTGGCTTCCTTTGGGAGTTACATTCAGGGCCTGACTTCTTTAAAAGTATTACAGGATTTGCAAGGATGTGTATCAAAGGAATTTGATTTTACTCCTTGAATTGGCAAGTTTCAGCAAGGACTAAGTTGGCTTTTTTTTTTTTCAAACATAGATTTGGAAGTAGTTTTGCTTTATTTAAGTTAATGAAAATTGGTCTGTATTATTTTCCACTGGTAGACTAATTTTATCAAAACATCTTTTGAAGTCAGTAATTTTCAGAGGGACTTTTTTGTTCTGTGTTTTTAAGCTCTTGTGCTCACGTGACACAACTAAACTGAAAACCAGTGGGCTGGGATGCAAGAGGCTGGTTCCAGTAGGTGCCTTGCAGTCCTGCCTGCCCTGGTGCTGCCAGACCTGTTGAAATTTAGTGCAATTTCAGAAACTTTTGGGCCTTATTTAAGACTTAATTTATATCCTTCAGACATGTATTTTGTCCTTGAGAGTGCCATTAGGAATTTGCTTGCCTGATTTGCCTTTGCTTGCCTCCTTACCCAGGGGCTTGGCTGGTCCTGTTTACTGAAGTGGGTGCACTTGGGGTTGGAGTAGCTGGTCCAACCTGCCTGGGTTTTTGCCGGGCAGTTTTCAGATACTCTCTGGAACAGATGGGTTTTCTAAACAGTTTATCAGATGGAACAGTGCTTCTCTGTGCCTGTCTTTATTTCCATCTTGAAATTTATGGTAACCTGTAGTTGTGCCAAGTAAACCCTTGTCCCTCGTCTCCAAGGGGTAATGCCTCAAATACAACACAAGTTTAAAGAAAAAAAATGAGGACAAGAATTTAATTAGAGGAATGAGCTGCAGATTCACAGTCCAAGACTGAGTACTGGAATTACTGGTAAGGCAAGTATTGAATGCATTGAAAGGCCATTTCAGCAGTTCCTTCTAGCTGACTCCTTCCTGAGCTAATGACCATATTTTTTTCTGTTTACAGCAGAATAAGCAAATATAAACAGGCTGCCTTCATAAGAAGTGAAGTAAAATCAATTCTTCAGTCCTGTAATTGTAGTGTGAAGGATTCTCCTTCTAAATCTCTTAATTTCATACTTTTGATGAACTCAATCTACTGTTTTATTCGTCTGCTGCTCAGAATTTTATGTTAGCCCTAAGTCAGCACATGTGAAAGGTAACCTGGGATCCACAGGAGTGTGGAGTGGGAAACAGTAGCTTGAAGCTTGCCCGTGGACAAGGGGGGTGGTTGTGACTCTGTACCTTGTCATGTTTCTGTGTGTTGTGACAGTCCAGTCAGTAAACCTGAGCTCCATCCAGAGCTGTGTGTGGCTTTAAAGCAGGTTTTTTTGATGAGGACTGATTGTTCATTATATAATTTTAGAAGCTTTGCGTGTGGAATTGTCAGATAGATGCAAAAAAATGCTTCAGCAGTACAACAACTTTTGATATGGTTGTTTCATGTCTATATTTAACAGATCTGGAGTTTTCAGAGGATGCATCTGGTGTGCTTGAAGGCAATAAGAAATCCACAAATAAACAAGGTGATAAATCTAAGGAAAACACCAGGAAGATTTTTAGTGGGCCAAAGCGGGTGAGTAATTGTAGCAATGCATTCTCCCTATATAGCTTGGAAAGAGTCGTGCCAGAAATGGATAGATGAAGAAGATACACCAG
>JAWWEV010000169.1:8227714-8392563 GCA_035583235.1 Hafferia zeledoni | reverse complement strand
CCCCTTGTCCCTTATTGGAGAATTTGTATCCCTCCAAGTCCATATAATCCTGATCCTCCATTAAACTTTCTCTTTGCTCCTGCCCTTGCTGGTGGTCACTGTGTGTTCCTTGACAGGGAGCTACAGAGGCCACATGGCCTTGGGGTAAGCACTGAGCACACACTTCTCCTAAGGTAATGGACTAACAGTCTCTGCCTAGGAGAAGCACCATATCGTTGCAGATTACCTTCAGATAACGAGGCTACAACAAAAAACCACACCATCATAAGTAATAATACTGAGTCCAAAACAAAGTTCTTATTTTAACAAGCTTTTCAGTATTGATGTGTCTTCTTGCATATGTAACAGGGCTTTAGTCCCAGTTTGTATCTGCACTTGAGATAATTTGTTGACTTTTTATGTTATTTCTGGAAAAGTGAAACCTTCAAGTGCAAAATTTGTAAGATTCACTTCTCAGGTTCACGTTGCCATTGCAGAACACCAGACCCTGGACCTGCATGGAGATGATCATTGTGATGATTTGGGTGTAGATGTTCTTTAAAGCAAAGCATTGGTAAATGCTGTGTGGTTTATTTTGTGGCTTGTTGGTGTTTGGGGGGAATTTTTCAGGTGTCTTCTTTGCTCTCCCAAGAAACATCTATCATATGGGATTGAACTTTTCTGAAAGCTTCAAATTGGGCATTGGTGTAGTCTTTATAAGGGAAAGTGCCTTTATAGCATGGGGAATGTTGAGATTTTCTTTCAGTTAAAAAAAAGGTAACCCTTGATCCCACCCCAGTATTCCCAAATTATGTAGCATTGAGTATGAATTTGCCCTTTCTTACTGCAAAAAGAGCTTATTCATGTTGTTGATGCTGGGTGTGGCTTATCTTACCTGATATTATAGGTTACTCAGTATTTTGAGGCTTTTAAAAATGTGCATTAAGCAAAAATTGTGTTTACTGTCAGGTGAAAGTTTGCAATAGGGGGATCCAAGTAATCTCCATTAAATGGCTCTTATGGCCTGAATGTCCAGGACAGCCATTTCCAGTGTTTAAGAACTTTTCATGTGTTCTTTGTCTAACTTGTTACCTGGTGAAGGCAGTACCTGTGTCACCCTCCTGGCAATCCAGAACTGCTGCAGTAAGAGAAAGAGGGAAATGAACTTTGTATCCCCTTTCCCTTTGCATTCTGTAGGTTGTGGAAGACCCAACAGTTGCATGTTATTACAGAAACTCTGTTCTACTTGTGTTCAAATTCTGTTCATTAGTCCTACAGTTCTAAGACATTTTTTAAAAATTCTTTCCTTGTTATTTTTCCTAAAGAATTTAATAAGTAAGTCACTCTGAAATTTCTCATGAAGATGTCTAATTAATTACTTGTGTTATATGACAGTTTCACTGGAGGTAATTTTTCAAGGTGCTTTTTTTTTGATCTTTCAGAACCAGAAGATTTATTATCTTCCCAAATGTGTTGATACATAATGTTTTTTCATTTAAAAATGTGGTTTTATGGGTAGAGAAAGGATGACAAATGTGTTTTATTTCTCAAAACATGCAAGGAAATACTGTCATATGGGAGGATACATGAGCAGTAAGTCCTGTCAGTTGTGATGCCTTTTGGACAAGAAGTGTCACTTGCTGCTTTTTAACTTTGGACAGAATGGGAAGCTCTTGCCTCCAGAGCCAGATAAGTGAGGAGGGTATTTTCAGAACTGAAATCACTTTCTTGAAGATGAGAATTCCTCAACTTCTGCTGATTAAAGAATCAATTTTTAATAATAAGCTTATCAGAGAACATATAACAGTAGACGGAAAAACAGAAGTACAGGAAGTATAAATTTAACTGAACCTTTTCTTGCTGTATTTTTAACAGCATAAAACAGCTGTGGGTGTTCTGGTAAATACAGAATATATTTTTAACATTTAAATATTTATATGCTTCAAATCTTACTTTATAATAGCATTTCATATGTTTCTTGTTTAATTTTTATTCCCAAAATACTTGAAGGTTTATGTGAAAATATTTTTAATTAATTTTGAATGTATGAAGTTATGGGAGGGGGGAAAAGGAGTGTCATACTGTATAAGAGAAAATTATTCTAAATCTAGAAAATTCTCAGTTGGGAATAAACTTAATTCAAGTGAGAAAGGTGAGAATTAAACAGCCTTTTTGACCCTGTAACGATATAATGGACCTAGAAGTAGAAATTACTGTAATTTAGATTCAGATTTTAAACATTAATGTTCTCTAATCATACAGCTGTTACATGGAGTTACTAAAAAAGCTTGTAAAGCTTGTTCTGATGGTAATTAGAGGTGCTATAATTATCTTCCTAAACTATAGATATAGACTCTTAATCTCAGTTGTATCTTAAGGGAATTTTCATTTTGGGAATGAAGAAAAAAAAACCCCAAACTGAAAGTATCATCCTGACCATAATAACTAAAAGATCTTAAAAAAAAATCTCTGGAACTTCTTTGCTGTCCCAGCACCATTTTTTTCTTGTAGGACCCAGCAGATACAGCATTAGTTACTTTCTTCTGGGTGGTTACGTTAGAGGTGTGACACTTTGCATCAGACTTGGCTGCCAAGTAAACAGCTCTGTTACTCAGGAAGCAGCAGGGAGTATTGTTAAACGTCAGTAGATCCAGAAAGCTCAACTATTTTTCCGTTTCATGGTCAGTAGGACTGTCACCAGTTTTTGTGCTTTTGAAACCTGACTGTTGTCCTCTAATGCAAAGTTCAGTTCTTGAAACTTGGAGCATCTGTGTAGTGAAATATTACAGACATTATTGACTTAGTGAATAACAGTGTTTTTAGACAGTGCTTGCACCATAAAGAGACTCACTGAAATCACTGACTGGTTACAGAAGCCACGCACTATGATAGGTATGTAAAGTCTTAACCAGAGTCGTGCTTTTAAGTGAATTAAACCTCTTTATCCTGAGCCTGAGTTACAGGAGAGTGTTGGGTTCCATAGCAACATAATTATGTACTTACAGTACATAAATATTGGCATTACTTGACTTGCAAATTATGGGTGGGAAGCATACATGAGTAACATCTGCAAAAGTTTGTTTGCAGCTGGTTACAATTTTAATTCAACTGGTTGGGTGACTCTTGCTCTGGCATGTAAGTTTGGGAGCTCTGGATACGCCCACCTGCTGGACCCTTTGAGCTTAGTTCCTCTTCTACAGATGCAACTAAGTCTCTGTTATCAGGCAAAAATCTCTAAGGTAGACGACATTTTTTTGTTGCTATGGTCCAAATCTACTCAGACTAAAGCCTTAAAAATAGAGACCATGGAAATGATGAGATTTCTTGCTCCTGCTCCTCTCACAGCAGATTTCAGCTAGAGTCAGGAAATGAGAGTCAGTTTTCGCAGGAATACTCTGAAGTGGTTTCCAGTGATCTTATGCAAAATACCTGTCTCTAAATAGGAACCTGGAAAAACACAACTTTAAAAAAAAAGAGAGAACTAGTCTATCACCATACTTAATGTTTTGATGGATCAGCCCTAGAAACTGGTAATTTTACTTAGTGTTTTGTGTCAGTTCAGTGTGTGTTGTCCAGTGTGTCATTAAGGACCACCAAGTCCTCTGAACAGCAGATTTGCTGGGATGGCCTGTCTGCTCCTCAACTCACCATGTAAATAAGGAGTGACCTGCAGCTCTGTGCTCATCTCAGTTCTGCCTGGGGCTGTAGGAAGCCAACCTAGACATGGTGAATACTGATTACCCTGGAATATTTCAAGGTAAGAATTTAGATAGAGTTGCAAATCAGCGTTAAAAGGTGTGGGAGCCTTTTAGCCAGGGAAGGGGGAGAACTGTAATCCTTCTGTTACTGCTCTTCAGGGCTGCTGAGGCACATGGGAAGACTTATGGAGTTACATGAAGTGGGACAAAGGAGGTGTAACAGAAGAAAAAAGCACTGATGCTCTCAAATAGGCACAACCAGAAGCAGTCTTCTGTTCTCTCAAAGTAGAATGAAATTTTAATTAGATGAATACTGTATCAGGATTTTTTTCCTGTGCCTTAGAGTAGGTGAACTTCAGAAACAAGTCTTTTGGAATTAGATGTTGATTTATCTTTTTCACTGAGTATGTCTCATGAACCTGCCATGGTGTTATTGGCAGAATGCAATTTAGCACCTATAAAATACCAAAAATTTTTTGAGAGTATGAAACATACTTTTTACAATTGGTTAATTGAAGAAGAAAGTGCTCACTGCATGGTCAGCCTACACTGTGATTGATGGACTATAGTTCAAAGTAAAAACTAACCTGAATTCTAATTCCTCATTTAATGACTTCTGACTGCAGTTAAAATATGTGTATTTCCCATAACTATTCACTTTTGGAATGAGAATTGAAAGCTTATAAGTGAATGTAAGCTAGCTTAAGGTTTTTTCTTACTCTCTTGTATTTCTATGCATGGAGCAATTTTTCCTAAATTCCCTTGTTGAAGTCTTAGCTCTAGAAAACCTGTCTGGTTTGTGACTCTGCATTCCCACATGTACACAGTGAATGGGAATACATGAGTGTGCTTTTTTCTTCCTCTTGTGCACACATTGGATTATATAGGAAAAAGTATGGAAAAATTTCTTTGCTACTAACCTGATTATTGTGGTGTTTTCTTTGGGCCCCTCAGGTTTCCTGTGTGTCCTGGTTTGAGCTGGGATACAGTTAATTTTCTTCAGAGTAGCTGTTACGAGGATGTTTTGGATTTGTGCTGAAAACAGTATTGATAATTCAGGGGTGTTTTTCTTACTGCTGAGCAGGACTTAGACTGAGCCAAGGTCTTTTCTGCTCCTCACCCCATCCCACCAGTGAGGAGATTGAGGGTGCAGAGGGAGTTGAGAAGGAACACAGCCAGGACAGCTGACCCCAACTCACCTAGGGATGTCCCATACCATATGACAGCAATAGAAAAAGCTGGGGAAGAAGCGGGGGGGCACGTTTGGAGGGATGATGTTTGTCTTCCCCAGTAACTGCCAGGTGTTGATGGAGCCTTGCTTTCTTGGTGATGGCTGAACACCTGCCTACCCTGGGAAGTGGTGAAGGAATTCCTTGTTTTGTTTTACTCACTTTTCTTTCCCTATTAAACTGTCTTTTATCTCATCCCATGAGTTTTCTCACTTTTACCCTTACAATTCTTTCCCCCATTTTACTATGGGGGTGAGCAAGGGTGGGGCTTAGTCGCTGGCTGGGGTTAAACCATGACAGTCCCTTTTGGCACCCAGCACAGGGCTCAGAGGGTTTGAGATGATGCCAGTTTTGAGTGGGATATTCTAAATCAAATTTTTAGCTGTCATTGCTGTTTAGCTGTTAACTGACAGGTGTCTGTGCTTACCTTACTGTGTCAGAGCCCAGTGCTCCTTAGTGGCTGCTTTTTGCTTTTATTACTGGCTGTGCTTGTCTTACTCTGCTGTGCCTGAGAACATTTTGATAACAGTACTTTTAACAGTGACATTGCTTGAAAGTTACTCCACTAGTGTGGAATGCATTTGTCAGAAAAAGCTGAGATCTTGGATTATGCATTAAAAGCAACCCCCAAAAAACCCGCCAAACCTAACAAGACCCCACCCACTATAAGGGCTGGTTTTGCATGAAACAGAAAAAATAGTGACAGAAGCATTTGATGCTGCTGCTTTTGCTCTCCTTTTGCTCCACCTGCTTGTTTCTGTTTTCTTGCTCCTTCAGTTTCCCAACCTTGTGTATTACTATAAAAATAACTCACTAAAAAGGAAACATTTAACATAAATCTCAGTCTAGTTCACTGGGAGACTGTAAATGATTGTATCTACTCAGTTAAGGAACCCAAGAAGAGAGATTAAGTCGTCTTAACCTGGTTAAGTCAACATTGCAACAGAGAAATGCTCGCTAAACACAGCCAGTGTTAGCAGGATTACATGCACTGCTTTGATCAAGTGACATTAGTAGACTTAGTCATGACAGTAGTGTTGAATCCATGAATGAAATCATTGCTGAATTGAGACATGGCTGAACCAACAAATGCTGCTGAACTTGGTATCCAGGATAAAAAGTTGAAATATGTATTGCTTTTCGTGTTTTCAAGTTTTAAGAATAACTTCTGTACTCAACGAAGTACAGAAATGAGTGCAAGATTTCCTAGTGCAGGTTGTGGGCAGGTCAGTTGGAAAGAAATGTTAAATCACTACTCTGTAAAGAGCACTTATTTCCAGTTACCAAGAAATGTGGGGGTTTTTTCTTAAGTCTGATCTGCAGCCAGTCCATAATTTGTTATTTAATTGCATCTTTCTTGTCCTATAGGCAGGGTTTTTTTTCCATGAGTAGGTTATTTTCCTTCAGTTGCCATACTCCTGTTACAAATTTTAGGCACTGTGGGAAACTATCAATACTTGAAAATAAAACTTATATGTGATCCTGTTGTTCCTAATAGGATTTGCTGTATTGCAAATGTAACCTGCAATAATGCACGTTTTAAGGGTATAAACGAGATCTTTTATAGGTTGATAGAAACCTTTTCTACTGGTGCTTTGTGCTGACTGTAAGGAACTATAAATATCAGTCCCACTTAACTTCGACCACAGCATTTGTTTGGAAGTTCAAGATGAAATCCTTATGCATGATCTTTGAAGGTGTTTTGAAATTAAAGTAGTACAAACCTATCCCTGGCTCTGGGTTGCCTGAGTAGTCTCAGGGCTGATGTGACACTGACGTGCGCGTGGGAGGGCACAGAAACCCGGCTGAGCCCTGGTCTGTAGTTTTCCACTTGGCTTGTGTTACACTTTACAGGAGATGTTTATCAAAGACATCCTGCAAGTAACATTTCTTTTTGCTGGCCTGCAAATGAATCAGTATTTCCCTGAATTAAATTTTTAAAGGTTTTTCTTCATTTTTTTTGTCTTTATAGATTTAAAGTATGTGAAGATGAATCTCTCCTAAGTGTACAGCCCTATGTAGTTTTGCTTAATAATTTTTCTGTAGCTTATTTTAAGTGAGTAGTCCCGAAAAAACAGCAGTGGAATCCTGATTCTGGAGTTTTGCTCTTATCAGTCAAAGCCCTGTCCAGACATTTAATGATAGGATCAGAGTAGACTGGCCAGAGCTAACTGGAGAAAGAACTGCCTGTCTTTATCTTGCATAACTTTTAGGAAAAGAGTGTCCTACTGAAAGGATGAGCAGTTTTAATAATATATTTTTTTTAAGTGATATTAAACTGCTGATAACTAAGCTGCTATTTGCATCCTAATTTAGAAAGTCAAAATTGCATGTTTTTACTAGGAAAGGTTATTAGTTGGCATGTGCTGTTATGACTGTTGGGGAGCCAAGCTGAATGTTGACAATGGAAATAATCTGTGGAATCTCTGGCTGGTGTCAGTTCAGCGCTGAGCCCGTGGTCGGTCTGTCAGCAGCTGACAAACAGTGCTGGGCAGAGCTGACAACCTGTGACTGCACGTTGCTGCTTCTGCAGTACATTCCTTTCACTTGCTGGTTGGAGCTTCTGGCAGGTTGTTTGCCCAGTCCTGAACTGAAGTGGGTTTTGTGGGGTTTTTGTAGAAATACTGTTTCTTGGAATGATGCACGAGAGATGAGCTGTTCTAAGTGCCAGCCAATTAGAAACAACTTGTGTATTGTGAGCAACTTTTGTATTGCTGGAATAAAAATCAACTTTAAAAAACGATAAAGACAAAAAGTATGAATAAATCTCTTTATTAAATAGTTGATTTGTTGAAAAACACAACTTCATATTGATACTATTATTTCACTTAACCTTTGCAAAACCAAATTCTTCTGTAAGCATATTTATTTAGAACTGGCTTTCAAGTGCTTACCATTTAGGGATTTTTTTTTAATTAATGTAAGTAGACCAAAACCAATTCATAATATCTAAGCTAGTAAGCAGGATACTAATCAGGACTGGCAGGTTTTTAGATCAGTCACCTAAATTGAAGAGTGAAGTGGCCACTGCTGTCTTACTGAATTCGGTTGCGATGTAATGAATGCCAGGAGTTGGTCTCTGAACTTCAAGACAGTCATTTGATTCTAATCAAAATTACTTTCTTCCCACTCCTCCATATTAAACTGCGGGAAGAGGGTGTGTGCTGGTAGATCCTTAAGCCTGGCAAAACTCCTTCCTCCTGTGTCCTCCATATGCAACTGTTAGGCAGAGCTGTGGTAGCAACGTTTTTAGAAGTGTCTTCTCTGCATTGCCAGCAGCAGCTTTGTCTGAGAAGGTGGGGATGCAAAGTGCTGCAACATGGAGGTAACAGGCTTAGTCCTCACAGAGGCAAGAGGAACAAATGAAAAATAAGTGTGGAAATCCTTCTCTCTCTGTGAGTAATTAGGCTTTTCAGGAAGTAAAAGAATCAAGTTGATTGAAAAATATTTAATGTTACAGTGAAAACTTGGCATCTTATACTTCCAGCTCCTACTGGTATTAGCTCTTAGGCAAGAAGCAAAGATGCATGAAAATATTTTCAAAACTAGATTCTCTCTTGCATCCTCATATTCCCTGCACTCACCCCCCCCCCCCCCGTTTTGTAGTTCCCAGTAATTAACTTGGTGTTTTACTAATTTGGCAATGCAGGAAAGCTGTGTAGGATAAATGTTACATTGCACAAGGCCCCACTACTGTAGAAAGTTCTAAAATGGGGAAAAATGCTCTAAGAGATTAAAATACACCAGTGTCATTTGCCAGTGGAAACTTAATTTATATGCAGATGAATATGCAAAATTGTCTTCACAGCTCCCATGTATTGCATGAGCATGGTTGGTTCACTCAGCTCTGTGACTTGATGAACATGAGATAATTGCACAGTGCAACATGAGCACGTCTTGGGGTGAAATGGTTGTCACTGAGGGCCCAGTGTCCTCATTACACATGCTGCAGTTTTTCCTTTGAGTTGGCTTTATTCTGAGCTGATTTAGGCAATGCCCAGTAACAGCTGGCATGAGGTAGGTGCTCTCAGGAGGAGATACGAAGTTTGGATGCATGGGAAAGGAACCAGGTAAGTGTGGTGCAAACCCCAGTGTTGCAGCTGAGGACATCTGGGAGATTTATTTGGACAGTGTTCTACTGATCCTAATGGAAATGCTTCTGTGTGGGTGTACACACATTCCAGCCACGTGACCTCTGAAATTTCATTGCAGTTACAATTTTGGAGGGCTTTCCTCTTAAGAGGTTGATACACTTTGGGGAGATTAGAATGATCGGGGCGGGGGAAACGTGTGGCTGTGTCTGTGGTGTCTCTCTGCCTTCAGCACCCAAGAGGGCAGGAATTTTGTCTGACTGATTTGTACTAGGATGTGTTTTTGCCAGTGCAGTTTCTTGCAGGTGGACATAGTTTTTTCTTTTATCTTGATGGAATTGTGATGTTTCTGGTGTTGTGCTGATATGCTTAAACTGTGGTACCCTGTCCCTTTCAATTAGGCTTCCCATAGTTTTCAGGCCAAGTTAGTGACCATCACCATATGGCTTCTGCTTCCGAGCTGGCCAGGTCTGAGTCTATTCAGTGCAAGCAGCATACAGAACACCATCAACTATTTCTGTTAAAGAATTAATCTCGTATTTATCAAACCATCCTGTTCCTTCAAGTTCAGTTTTCATGTTTCACTTGGGTGTTTAACCCATTGTCCTGTGACCTGTGGGCCTCCTTTTGAGCCTTGAGCAAAAAAAAAAGTATTTTGCAGTTTCTTCACAAGTTTGATGCAAGAAGAGCTGCACTGACATCTTTTCCCCTGTTCATTGTGTTTGCTGCTGATACTCTTCAACCTAGTCTGACAACAGCTTGTAGTTGACTGGCTGTGTGTGTGCATAATGTGTTTTGTGTTTAAATGGTGTATCATCTCACAGTTAAATGACCCATGGCACCCAGAGGTGATTTATTGGCACTAATTTGCTACTGCAGTCCAAATAATGGAAATTTGGTTCATATTTTCAACTCTGGAAAAATTACTTGGTCCAGGTTTGCTTCTGGTTTTAAACTGCTGTTGGAAACTGTTCTCTTACTGGAATCCAACTTAACTTCTTTCTTTGTTCTAGACGTGTGGCTCAGCCTGTGGTGGATTGATACTCCATCTTCCTGTTTTGAAGTGTAATTTCTCTTCCATTGCCCTAAATGATGTTCATTCCTTTCGCTTTCCAAAAGAAACAGCCCATTATGAACAGTTCTGTGCTGCATAGCATGGTTGTTACCTTTTTCCTGTTCAAAGTGAGACATGCAGGACAGAGTAGTACTCTTAATGATTATGAATACTGAGTGGTAAATCATGTATTTTCTTTTTTTTTTTTTTTTGAACTTGTAAATTTTGACACGCATCTGGCATACAGTGTTACTAAATGCACTTCAGATATAAATAATGCATTTATCAGTGTATCTGTTAAATATGTTGTTGGGTTTTCTTTTGCCATTGCCTTCCACCTTGGAAAGCATTCTTGCCTGCAAATAGATGCTGTCTTTCTCGTTTTGCTCGTATTATCTGTGTGACTCACATCCCTGGCTCTTATTTTCTGCTATTCTTACAGCTATGAATGGCAGGCAGTGCTGCATCAGTATGTGCTGAGTGCCAGCTCTTGAAAATTTCAGCTTGGAGGCTTTCAAGGATGGGAGGTTAAGCATGACCCATAGTTGATGCCATTTGCAGATGATCTTATAAAAGTGACAGCTCTGTGCATTTTGTGATATCCCTGGCATTAGTTCTGGTTTTGCATCTCCACTCACCCCCGGAGAACCACATGCAGAGTCCCACAGTACCATATGCTTTATACCCTCCCTGCAAAATTTCCACTCCTTCAGACGTGTATCTGTGTGAGCAGCTGTCAGTTCTATACATATGGAAAAAGGAAATGGTTCTGCTATTCAGCAGAAGCTCTTACAGCTGATTAATATTGCAGAATTTATTTGCCGTTAGAACACAGAATTCAAAGGAGTGATGTACTTCCACTTGCATCTATTCTCAGTTAATCTTGAGAGAAAGAATTATTAAAGAAAAATCTGCATTATTTGAATAATTGCAAGGATTTCTTGTCTTTAAGAGAAGGTAAGTCAGTTTCTTAAATTACTGCTGCTTGTTATCACACGCATTTGAGTGGCCTTAGAAAAAACACCACCACAACCAAACAAACCAAGCTCTTCGCTTTTGTGATCAAGCAGTGCTGAAAAGTCTTTCTTCTCTGGTGTTCATACGATCTTTGATGCTTTTCCTGCCTTAGTCCTGTCACACAGTAAACCAGAGCAAGTCTACACAGTGCTTACTGGGTAATCAGTATTGGCACAGCTTCTTTGCAGTTGTTTGGGAAATTCATCTCGAGTTCTGTGTTGCAAGGGAAAATGTGAAGGTTACTTTAAGAGGTGGTTGTAAAGGAGGGATGTATTTGCCATGTCAAAGTCCATGTGAGTTGTAAAAGAGGCTCCAAAGTCTCTGTATAACGTCTGGGAACTTATTAGAACATCTCTTTGGAAGGCGGTGTTGGATTTGTGCAGGTGTGTTTGGTGGTAGAGTTGGGTGTGGTCAGTGTGAGACTCACCACATATCAGGAGGCAGGGATGCTGCAGAGCAGTGTCTCTGTCTCAGGAAGTAGTACTGGGAAGGCATGGAACCACAGGCCTAATCACTTTTTAGATCAATTCTGATCTAAAAATGGAAGATACTGCAAGGGATGGTGGCTACAACTAATCTTCCATAGGTATTTGAGGTTTAAAATTATTGCTATTTCCAGATATTTTGATTCTGTTACAAGAAGACTATTAAATGAAGATGTCCTTGTTTCTCAGAGTGGGCATTTATTGGTGGCATTACTTGTTTTCTTACATAAACTGTAGCATTTTTTTCTGTACTGCATTATAATGCTGAAGCAAGCTCTAAAGTGCCATGTCACAAAACACTTTTGAGATGCCCTAGCTTTTGATTTAGTAAGGGATTAAGGAAAATCAGGCAAGAAAAGCCCATTTTTGTCTGTTAAATAAAAAGCATGCCATCTTTGGAAGCCTCTGAGCAATGAGTATTTAGAAAGAATTTGTTTTTATCTGTTTGCCCTCTTGAACTTTTTCCTACGCATCAGCTGTTGCTCTCTGCTGAAGAAAACACTCTGATGCTGTGTGGCCCTTTTGGTTATGCTGGCACAGCTGTTTGTGTGCTTTGTTCTTACTCCATTCCAAAGCACTGAACTTGCTTTCTGTGGCTGTGCCTTCTCTCCCTGTACACGTGTGTGCAGCAGAGGTGCTGGACTTGGAAAGCCGAGACTGCAGGAGCTCCTGTTGCATGGTCTGCAAGGCCACAGCCCAGCCACTGCCTTGGCAAGACAAGCTCGTGTGTGACTGCTCCCCACGTGCCTGCCAGGGGCTGTGCTTGGCTCTTCACGGAGCACAAGGCCTGAAGAACAGGGAATGTGCAGGTGGGGCACAAGCAGAGGCTTTGTGTCCCAAGCATGGTGTGCTTTTCCCCAGAACTTCTTCCATTTTGATGGGAATCTTGCAGCAGGGCAGGCCTGAGTGGGTCTGTGCCCCCATTTTTTCTGCATGGAGCTAAAAGAATTCCACAGCTGTGGGATCCCATTCTGTGTTTCACATCTCCCACTGCATCTTGCTGCTGGATGTGCTGAGCCTGACACCGCTGTTGCAGAGACCTGAAAAGCTTCTGTGCAGCATGGAGCTCCCAGACAGGAAATTCAGGAATATTAATATGTTAGTATCCTTTAAGCAGGGATAGAATACTATTTGAGACTATAACTGAGATTTGGGACTATTAATAAAGAATATCCTATGCTAACAGGACTTCTGGCAGCTGTAATGCAGTACACTGCTGTCAGAATTTTAGTAGTTAAGCTTCCCTGCAAGATTAAGTATTATGCATCAGCTGAAACTGATATTAAATATACAGGCTGGATGGAAAATGGATTGAGAGCAGCCCTGAGAAGAAATTGGAAAGCTTGACATGAGCTGGCAATGTGCACTTGCAGCCCAGAAGTCCAGCTGTGTCCTGGCTGCATAATTGTGGCCAGCAGGTCGAAGAAGTTGCTTCTCCCCCTCCACTCTGCTGTCATGACCCCAAGTGGAGTCCTGTATCCAGCTTCGGCCCCCCCCAACATAAGAAGGATATGGATCTGTTGGAATGAGTCCAGAGGAGGCCACAAAGATGAAGAGAGGGCTGGGGTAGCTCAAATATGGAGGTGGGCTGAGAGTGCTGTGGTTGTTGAGCCTGGAGAACAGAAGACTCAAAGAAGACCTTAGAACAGCTTTCCAGTAACTAAAGAGGCCTACAAGAAAAGTGGAGAGGGAATTTTTACAAGCACATACAGTAACAGGACAAGGGGTAATGGCTTCAAACTGAAAGCAGGTTTAGATTAGGTATTAGGAAGAAATTCTTTATCAGCAGAGTGGTGAGACACTGGAACAGGTTGCCCAGAGAAACTGTGGATGTCCCATCCCTGGGAGTGTTCAAGGCCAGGTTGACGTGTCTTTGAGCCACCTAGTCTAGTGGAAGATGTCTCTGTCCATGGCAGGGGAGTTGGAACTAGAGGATCTTTAAGGTCCCTTCCAACCCAAACTAGTCTGTGATTCTATGATATGCTGAACTTCTTGCAGGTTACTTGACAGAGTGTGAGATTTCCTTGAATTATCCCATATACCAGGATTGAGCACCCTCTCTTCCCATGTTAAATATGCACTGAGATAAATTGCAGAACAGCTGTGAGGAATTCAAGAGAAAAAAAGTACCTAAAAAATACTGTTTATTTTATTACAGACATCTGTGAAAGGTTGCATCTTTATTAAAAAAAAAAAATATTTGTTACTCAAAGTTGTCCTTCCTTTGTTCATTGCAGACCCCAAGTAAGATTCTGAGTAAAAATTTGCTGCCCTGAAACATATAGGAGAAAAGAGAGTTAACCATTTTTTCATCAGTTAACTTTCTTCAAATAAGGATCTATATGACACAATCTTCATATTTTTGGGCCCAGATGTCCTCTTGTAAATGTAGCAGTGTGAGGCTTCTCAGTTTGACTTTTTGAGCTGAACCTGTATTGTTTAAAAGAGCTTCCTTGGAAAAATGGATGAAACTTAAAATAATAACTACTGTAGCATGCTGCTAATGGTGCATGAGCTCTGCTTTAAAAGCATAATTTAACAATCCATCTAAGTTGTTTCTCATGACCATGTCAAAGCACACTGTAGGAGGGAAAGAGGCTTTCCTCGTGTCTGGAAACCAGAATGATTTAGTGTTTGGCAGATCTTTCAGGCCCTGAAAACTCATAGCAGTTTTTATTCTGCTTATATTCCTTGAAATTTTCTTAGTCAAGGCTTTCTCTTGTGAAGAATGAAAGAATGCAGCACAGTGGAGTTTTACTCCACAGTAATACACACACCCATGACTTACAAAATTTGCTTTCTCGGTTTTAACATGCCAAACCCTTGTTATGCTTCATGGAATGGCATTCAGTTCCTGGCTGGTGCTGCTGGACTGGCCTCACGTAGCCCCTCTGGGGGCTGTGCTGGAGCTCTTGGGCTAAATAGCTGAAACATAGTATGTTGACAGAAAAATATTTTTAGTGCCCAACCTCTTTTTAAATTATTTTTTCATTATTAAAATGCTATATAAATGCTGTGAAGAGGCAGGTGATTATATACAGTTTGTTGCATACATGGCTTGTTGGATTATTGTGAAAATTGTAGTGGTTTATTAGTCTGGAATATTATTATGCAAATAGATTGGTAAACTCAAATGCTAGTAATACAACTCTGTCTTTGCTTTCTCTGACAATTATGTTTACCAGAAATTCAAGGACAGTAAATTTTGATGCATTTTGATTTGCCTTGACATATTTTTGAGCAAGACAAAAAGAAAAGCCTACTTAATTTATTAATATGGATTAAGGCATTTCATTTGAGTGTTTCTATTCCTCGATGTATCAAAGTCTGTATCAGCTCTGCATTTTGATTCTAAACTAGTCATATTTCTACTGACAGTGTTTGCTAACATGCTTTTTTCCCCTGAGAGCTGTCTGGTTTTGTCTATAGGAAGGTTGCAGACCTTTTGCCTTTGAATATATTTAAAAGATAGAACAACTGAAAAACTCTTTAAATATGTACATATCATGTCTTGTGTCTTTTGAGTGGGTTTGTATGTCTTTAAAATCTCCAGATACTTCAAAGTCTGCCTGGTTTTCTGATATATATCATGCTGAGAACTTGTCTTTCTGTCAGTAGAGAAGGGGGAAAAATGAAGGTCATTCTTCTTGTTTAGCTATATTATTGTTACAGTAGGTTATGAAATGTATAGTCACTATCGGTAATTTACTTAAAAAAACCTTTTATTTTTATCTTTTAGTCTCCCACCAAAGCTGTGTATAATGCTAGACACTGGAACCAGCCAGAATCAGAGGCTCTGCCAGCACCACCAGCTTTGAAAACTCCCAGTGTCCCAGTAAGTAGACTGTTGTTTTTTATCAAGTTTACTAAATCGCCTTCTAAGATTCACTGATTTTTACTTTTTTAAAAACAAATTCTTGCTATCTTGTAATGTCACAGTAATTCAGAAAGAAGTCCACTTTGTGATGTGAGCCATTGGGTATTTGATAGAAATGTCACTGAAAATGCCATAGCATGGAATCTTCCATATCACTTCAATATGCAGTTACAAAAAAATACTGCAAGTTGTTCCCTCATCTGCCAAAGTTAAGCTCTAACCATGGAATCCATTTTGTCTTCTGAGAGAACCCTTAGCATTAACTTTCTAATGACCATAGAAATCAGCAAAATGCAGATCAAAAAGGAAAAACTTTAAAAGAGATAGTTCCTTTATTTTTCCTTTCTAATGGAGCGGTGTGATTGCTGACTTGAGTCTTTAGATACTGTGGAAGAAACAACATTTTGTGTGTACAGTCAGAAATGCTGATAGGAACATACTGCATATAAACATGTCTGCATATAAACATAAAAAATAGATGAGAGGTGAAAACTGTTCTAGAAGTTCTTTGCTCAAAAGTCAGTGATTGTTTCAAGGCTCAAGGTAATTGTTTTTTAGTTCTTTTGAGACCTTGAGAGTCCAGGTCTTGGGCTTATGTGTGTAGAAGTTGTTCCTGGTTATGCTAAGAGAGCATTGTATGTTGTCAGTAACCTTCATTTCTTTTCATGCCTTGCTGACAGTGCTTGCCTGAGAATAGAAAATCATATAGTAGATATTTTTGTAGTGATAATTCTTCAGCTTTTGTTATTGTTACCAGTTTGTGGTGGGGGTTTTTTGTTTGTTTCTTTTGATGTGTTTTTTTTTTCTTTTATTTTAAATTCTGCCTCTGTGTGTGGTGCTCTGATACTGCCTCTTTGATCTCTGGTGGGTTGAAGTTGCCTCTTCACAGTCCTCTGAACAGCTTTCCTTGGATGTTAAGCCAGGAAAATGCGGATGACCCATTTGAAAATAACCATTTCTAGTAGAGTTTGATGAGAGAGCAGAAATTTCAGCCCTGTTTTTTTCTTAAACCCCTTTCTCAATTTAAACTACTTACATTTGAACTGAACTTTTTGTTGCTTACCAATTTTTGTGAAGTACTTTGATAGTTGACTTAAAGGCAGATTTTGTCTGAGTCTTCCCAGACGGACTTTGCATATAACATCTTCAGGCTAGGAAAATGACTGGATCATTTATTCATTCAGGCACTTTTTGTCTTCTCCCAGACTTCCACTTTGTAAATGGAACCATAAAAATACTAAATCAGGAATAGGGCAGAGGTTTGGCTGAACAAACTAGTTAGGGGGATTTGTTTGTATCTGCTCCTCATGTTAAGATGTATGTCTGGAGTTACTTCAGTCACTTTTTTAACCTTGATTTACATGTGTGTAAATTACATGGGTTAAAAATTACAAGGTAAATGAGCCTTGATCCAAATGTTCAGTGATGATTCCTGTGCAGGTGATCCTGCCTCTTTAATTTCTGTAGGCAGTTGTTACCTGGAGATTGGGATAAATTTGTCTCAGGTTTATGGTGAGAAACACACAGCATGCCCAACTTCTTTTGCCAACTAGTTTATCTTATGGCCAATCCAAGCTTCCTGGGAGTTGGCTTTGTAGGGGCAGCCATTAGATGAGATACTTGAATGGATCTCCTGTGTTCACAGACTAAGATCAGAGTCTTCCAGTGTATGCTCCAAACCAGCTTTTCAGGGTGGTTTATTAACATCTTGCCACTGGTGCTTAAGTGAGCAAATACTGAAATGCCACACAGTAATAGAGGCAGAACGTAAAGATTGTTCCACTAATACAGCAGCTTGTTTGGGCTTACATTTTAGTTTTGACTGTCAATGTACAATGCACAAGAAGGCTTCCTCTCCAGCTGCCCCCTGGAGAGAGTAACAGTTCATGCATCCCCTGTGCCTGCATGTTAATTCTATTTTTTCAGTCACTTTTAAAAAATACTCTCATTTTCTATGTAAGGAAATTAAGGACATGATGTTACTGAGAGATTGAGGGTAAGTAAATGACCACTGGCACTTGTACATTTAGAATTTGCCATTTGGAGGTCTTTTTCCCTGTATGCCTCGTTTTATGTAGCTTGTCTTCATATCTGAATTTGTGCCCAAGTAGTGATCTGAAGATAAGCTGACACTTAAGCTTACAGTAGCCTCAAACTAATACAGCAAAGGAGGTTTAGGAGAAACCTGTAATACTTGCCTGAGATGTCTGGAAACCTGTCAGACCTTATTCTGGTCCTAATCTCAAGTTCTCTCCTGCCTACTACAGGTTTTGCTGTATTGTGTGCTATGATAGGTTGTTCCTAAAATATTTAACAGCACAAATAGGAGTAAGGCTTGTGTACAGAGAGTGCCATGAATTTACAGGAGCCTGCTGTACCTGTTTGAGGCTGGCAGCCTCTCACTTCTTTGTGTGGCATTTTTTTTATGGTATTACAAGCTTGAAGGGCGGTCCAGTGGTGTAAAGGAGAGCACTCTGGACTCTGAATCCCAAGGACCTGAGTTCCAGTCTCAGGGGGACCGTCCCCTGGCAGTTCAAGCCTCCCTGCCATCCCATCCCATCCCATCTCGGATGCTCAGCAGGGTCAGCCCCGGTCAGTACCGGGTGCTGTGACAGTCCCGAGGACTTCACTGTCACTGTCCAAGCTCGCTCGGCCGTGGCAGATGGGCCTCAGGACTTAAATGGTGGAGCCAGTTCTGTGCACGCTGAGCCTCACCTAAAACATCCACTGTGCAGGCTGGAAGGGCACACCCACATGGGGAGTGCCCTGCCCAAATCTGTGTCTGCGGAGTTTGGCCATACAAGGTTGAACTGTTTTTAAACACTGAATTTGTTTGTTTTACTTATCCTAAAGTTTAAGGAACTAGTATAAAAGACTTTTTTTGTTGTTGTCATTTTTCAGTTTCAGAATTCTACTGGAGCTTTTGTGATACTTAGAAATGTGTTTTGGTTTATTTTTTAATTAAGCATAGGTCCATTATCACACAGCTTAGGTACCTCTTGGTAGTGTAAGGCAAGAACTAAACAGTCCCAGAGTGTGAGTTTGACGATTGCACAGCTGTACTGTTTCCTGATGTATTTAGTGTGTGTTTACGTGCTCAAAACATCTGCCCATTTTAGCACTTTCTTATTAATAGGTAAGGCTATCTTCAAAGGAGGCAATTCATAAAGATGATGGAGTTTTTAAGGCTCCTGCACCACCTCCCAAAGTGATAAAAACTGTGACAATACCTACTCAGCCCTATCAAGAGATAGTAACTGCATTGAAATGTAGGAAAGAAGACAAAGAAGTAAGTATTCTTAACAAATTTTTAAGATATCAGTAATCCTAAATACTGAAGGAACAGTGTTAAAATGAAATTTGGCTTTCCTATTAAAAATAATATTTTTATCTAAATAGTTGAATGGCCTTCATTAACTTCTTAATGTTTTCTTACACTTAAAACTGAGTATATTTTTTAAACTGTTCTCATTAATATTATAATCAGTCCCAGGGGCAACTTACCTAGGTCAAAATATTTGTCTTTTCCAGTTATACACTGTTGTTCAGCATGTAAAGCACTTCAATGATGTCGTGGAATTTGGTGAAAATCAAGAGTTCACAGATGATATTGAGTACTTGCTAAGTGGATTGAAGAGCAATCAGCCCCTAAACACACGTTGCCTTAGGTAAGATATCTTAATATGAAACACTGGACTTATATTTAAGCAATACTGAATTAAATATTCATCAGAGAAGAGACCATGCTTTAAAATGTCATTGCCTTTTACCTGGCACTTCTGCTGTGAAGAAAGAAATTTGAAAATAACAATCCAGATGGTATCTTGTGAATAATCAAAAGCAATATATACTAAAATGAAATAGAAAATTGTACAATAAGGGATATCTTCAAGTCTCTTGTTATCCTTGCTATAAATTAAAAAAATATTTTCTGATAACTTTTCTTTGTTTAGTGCAATCATGTATGATGTTTGTTCTACTTTAAATGCAAAATTCAATTCTAAAATAAAATCCCTGGAAAATTTGCTGATCATGTCCTAGAACTAATGTAATACTGAGGTGTTGTTTAAATCCAACTGTCTGATCTTTATCTTCTGGTGAGAAATAACGTAGCACCCACTGGAAGTGCTGAAGCCTCAGTGTAATTGGAAGCTTCCTTCAGTTGTCTTTGACTACTCATTGCACTCTTAATATTCAAGTTGCACATAACTGTGACGTTAGTATGAAAAGTGTTAGTCTTGCTTTGAAAAAGTTCATGAATTAATATTGGTGTCCATGCCCTGGACATCAAAATAGCTATGTTGAATATAATAACCACGTAATAATATTTTTTGTATACTTGTAAATTTTCCTCTCTGTTCAGTAAAACTGAAACAACAGAGAAGGTAAAATTTGAATCCTTAGAGACAGGTGATGGAAATGCTTTATTTGTGGTTTGAGTGTGGCTGAGAAAAAGCTTTATATGCCTTTAAGAGAGTTATTTTAAAATTTATTCTTTGTTCTTCAGAAACTAGCACTGAATATTGTTTCTGCAGTATAAATACAAGAACTCTATTATCCAGTTTGTGTATACATTATGATATGAATGGATTACTAAATGAATTACTACTATAATGACAGTTTAGGGTGTTTTTCGTATAGAATGCTCTTAATTTCCTCATATGGCGGATTTATTAAGAACTTAAACTGAATACTTTCAAAATTTATATAGTGGAATGTGACTTGTATAAACACAATAAAACTCTTTTCTTTCAGTTAACATATCAAAAGAAAAGTGTTTTTCCAAAGGAAATCAGTGTGTAAGGATAGGAATAGAGGTAAACAAATCAGAAACTGGTAGGTAAGCTCTAACTGGTGCTTTTGTGATTGGAGGCAGAAAGGCCCCTTGTTTAAACACCTTACTGTGTGAATCTCTTACAATCAGATTCCTCAGTAGTCATGGAAAACTCGATGGCAGAATCACTCCCACATTACTGCACATTCAAAAGCAGTATATTTTTAATAGTTACTACATTGCACTGTGCTGGAAATGACAGCTGACTGATAAGGCCAGGGAAAGGGTTCCACTTCTAAATTGAACAGTTATGGTGGTCACTGATTTAGACCAACATATTTGTCAGATTTTTTTTGAAATCTATAGTGTTTCCATCAATTATAAATGCAGCAAAAAAGAGAAAAAAATTAATGTAAAACCAATATCAGGCATAAGTGAGACTAGTCAGTCAGTTAGATTCCAATCAGATGGCTGGGGAAGTTGACAGTTACAAGTGGATAATGCCTTGGTCCATAATAAGCTCTCCCATGTCTCTAAATCAGAGAGCTTCCTGCTTAATCCATGAGTGTTTTACTTTTAGTTTAACTGTTGGAAATTTTCAGCTTGTTTCTTTGTTTTTTGTCTAAGAAGCGAGTTCGGGTGCCCTTTCAAATCCTGTTTTTAGTCAAGCTTAAAATAAAGCAAATGTAGTTTAGTGCTGGTAAGCAACTGTTGAATGAAACACTGCTCTGTTCACCAATTGCAAACTTGCCCTATAGAAATTTTAGAAGAGAGTTTGTCAGGGCATATGGTCAGTCCTGTGTTGTGAACTTGTTGATCTGCCTTTTTTTGAGTGTGATCATTTCAGTTGTTCTAATGCAGAATTAATTTCCTGCAGTGTAATCAGCTTGGCGACAAAGTGCGCCATGCCCAGCTTCCGAATGCATCTGAGAGCACACGGGATGGTAGCCATGGTTTTCAAAACACTGGATGATTCCCAGCACCACCAGGTATGGATACATTGCCTGTTTCATGAGAGTTTGTTGATCCTACTCTGCTGTGTGTGGCTTTTGTGTAGGTGCAGTTCGAGGCCAAGCATCCAGCATCGTATGCATCTGGGATCAGTGGCTCCATTGGAGACTGTCCCAGTGGGAGGAAAAATTGCAGCATCTGTGTTCCAATGACAAATTCCTTTTCTCCTGTTTATGTGCTTCTGGGTTTGAAAATTCATTGTTGTAAAGAATCATTAAAAAACCCGACTGTGCTTTGGATTGCTATTTTATGTCATCTCTTAAACTTTTTTTTCAAAGTTTTATTGTTGTATTTAGAATTTCTTTCAAATGCAGTACATTTGAAAGGAATCCTTCCTCATATTTAAAGGTGGTTCTGAGTGCTCACCTTCAGACTTGCTTGTATGTGATTCATCACCTTTTCTGTAGCTGTTGTGTGGAATTTTTCATGTCTTGTGCCTGACTCGTTAAGCACTGCTGTAACTGCAGTTGTAGGATGCCTTGAGTGTGTGCAGTGTCTACGAGAAATCTAGGAAAGGTAAATTTTAACTACTTATGATGGCATGACCTGAGAGTTAAACTGAAGCAATTTGGATTTTCCTTATTATCAATGGGGTATTCCTTGAGATATTTTTACAAAAATTGAAAATACGAGAGTTGTTACTTGAAATAGGTAGTAGATCTGTATATCCAGTCAGGTTTATTATTTTCTATACTAGCCTCAAAAAAAGACATACAATGCAGAATTAAACTTAACACCCACAGAAATAAACATTTCAGAAATGCTATTGGACATCTTACTGTACGTGGGGAGGAAAAGCTGTAGAGTCTTAAATAACTGATTTAGAATAATAGCTTATTTTCCATCTCACCCAAAAATTAGCATTGGCTAACTGTAAAACATAGGCACCAGGTTCAATGAATTCATTATTTTATGGGCTGTCAAAATAAGTGCCAAGTGATACTAGAAATAAATAAAGTACAGTCAGGCTATTTAGGACAGTTGCCACCACTGAGTTGCAGGAGATGGGCAGAGGACAGCTACAGTTCCTTGGAAAGTGTACAAGCTTGCTGGGTATATTTTTGGCTGTCTTTTAACAGTTACCATTATTCCTCCATTTTCAAAAGAACTATCACATACAGTTCAAAAGGAAATTGCATGCTATTATTAGTCTGCAGTAGCAAAAAGCATTGATTATATTCACTATTTCCAGTATATTTGATGAAATGCTCCCTTTTGTCAAGGAAAAAAAAATGGTAGCTGATGTTTTAATAGAGTTACAGTATGTTCTTGGTACAGATTTTACAGTATTATGAAAATACTGATTTATTAAACTACTCTTGATAAATGCTAATATATATGCCCTAACTACTGACAGTATGTGCTTCAACATGATCTTCTCTGTTTAATCACACTGTCTTTCTAGACTACCCTTTCATTCACAAATTATTTCAGTAAGATTTTAATTTTTTCAAAAGGAATGCAATTTCTCCACTAAATCTCAGTTCAAAGTAACTCAAGAATAGTAAATCACACCAGGCTTTGCAAACATAGCTCAAATCCATTGCAGTGAATAAGAACTGAGGGAAAAAAGCCACACAATTATTTGGTTAATATTTTCTTTCAAGTATTTTGGAGATGAGAAAAGTGCCACAATGACATTGCTAATAGAAACAAATAAGAGCATATACTGCATTCATTGTTCCTATACAATGGAATAGACTGAGGGTGGAGGGGACTCTTAACGCTTCCATAAGGAGTATAAAATTGCAGTTACATATTGGCAATTGGCATTTCTTTAACCAGCAAGGAAAACAAAATAACCAGCTATCTTACTGAGCTATGCCCAAAAATAGTCACATGAAAATTACTTGTTCCTCCAAATTTTTCTTGTAGAATTGTGTTTAAGCTTAAGTTTTTAATTGACTTTGTCTCTTCAGTGTTGCTCTATAAAGGTTTTGAAGTCTTACTAATTTTTTAAAATAAAAACTATATTTTCATAATAGCTGTTAGTATTAGAAAACCACAGAAGTGTGGTTTTGTAATGTCTTCAGCATGTGAATTACTTCGAAAAAATAAAAGTGCATTAAATGTAGTGCTGAACCCTAGAAAATAACCATCTGTTCCCACAAGCTGGAGTATAAATAGAACAAGCAAGAGAAGACAAGGATGAGAGTGGGTGTAAATGGTCTGCTGTTTCTGGAGTGTATGTTCGAATAGGATGTTTTCCTGAGTTCTGGAGAAGTATGGAGTGCAAATCCATAGTTAGATACGCCATAAAATTTCTCTCTGGAGCAAATCCTATTCATTTTAATTTTTTTCTTCTCCCTACATTTATTTGGAAGCAGAATGTGTTTTAAGCATCTTGAGGAATATAATGGGGTGGGGGAAGCTCACCTGGAAAAACCACACTTCTGAAATCTGTAAGGGAGGGATTTTGAATGATTGATTGGATTCTTTGGCTGCTTTGTTTGTTTTCTTGGGATACTGCTCAAAAACGAGTTGTACTAACAATTTTCCCCTCCTCCTCAGCTCAGAATTCCGTGTATTGTATCTTAGGGCATGAGATGGCTTTCAGGCAGGGTGGTAAATTTAGTGTGTACAGAAGATCCGTGCAAAATGTGGAGTTGTTTTATTCAGCATGAAACCAAATTGCTTATAGGAACTAAGAGAAACCAGATTTGGAAAACCTGTATCACTGGAATGAAGCTAAAGCAGGTTTGTTCCATGTTATAAGCACCATCCACATCTGATGTCTTTACTTCTACAGCATCACTCTTTTCCTGTTGCACCATCAGCATTTGGAGGCCTATTTGCTTCAGTCCCTCCTGTGCCTGTGCTGTGGCAGGAACCTGGTTCTTGTTCCATAGGGATAGTCCTCTCCTTTTTGCTTTTCCAGCAGTCCTGCAGCCCGACACCTTCTGCGTCGTGTCTTGGTCCCTTCTGATCACATTTAAGAGTTTCAAAACCTGGGTGGCAGGTCTGGAGAGGTGTTGGCAGAGCTGACAGGGAGGGAGAATGATTCCTCCCTGCGTAATGGAAAGCTGGATGGGTTGAAAAGGAGGGATCCTGGGACAAGCAAGGGCTTGGTACAGAGCTTTACAAAATGAGTGATTGTCCTTATTAGACTTTGGAGTATCTGTAAAGTGTTTCTGAGTAGTGTTCTAATAACAGTCTCTTGGCTTCTTGAAATGCCTGAATATTAGAGATCCAGATTACAGATTGTCCCCCTGTTAACTGCTACATAGTTTCTAGTTGATAGGAACTCCTTTAGGAGGTTTGGGCTTTTTTTGTTAACAGGAAACTCACCTAGATAATGCTGGTCATTAGAAAATAGTTCTCCATAGATGCTGGTTTCTTATGTCCACATGAGCTGGACAATGGTTAGCGGAGTAACCCTTGGTTTCTCTGAAATGCCTGTGCTCCTGTGTCCTGTTTAATCACTGTCATTCTGAAAGAAACAAATCTTCCAGAGTCTTCCAGAAACATGACATTTCTTACAGTATAAGCCAGCTACAACTAAATCACAGTTTCTATAATTAAAATTACAGAATTGCAAGGCTTATTGGAGAAAGTTAATAAAAACTAAGGGAGAACAATGTATACCCTGTCTATATAGACAAATTGCACAGATTGCTTTCTGCCTTACATCTGACAAGGCTGGAGTAGCAATAAAAGGCTGGAATAGTGATGTTCACAGCAACAACCCTGTCTCAAGGTTGTATTCATGAAAGGAGATGTAGATTTGGAAACTCGTGCTTTGTTCCTTCAGTACTTCAAATGCATCTTTGGTAGCTGATCAGATTAAAGTCTTTATTCACCTGAGGATTTCCTTGACTCAGACAGGAAGGAGTTTTAACATACCTTTTGATAGACTGTCATCTGCCTAATCCTCTTGAAAATGCTGATACTGCTTAGAATGACCAAGTATGATCATTACTTGCTTCTAAAATAAACAGCAGTTAATGATTGCTTAGGTGGTTGGCGGAATTCTAAACAAGATATTAATCAGCTATGACACAGAAATTCTGCTCTTTCCTGTTGAGCTGTACAGCATTCACGTCCCAGAATTACTTTGTTTCCGTTTTTAGTGTACCTTATTCAGAAACAATTGCAGTGGATGAATGCAGCATCTTGACTCTTGAGAGCTGAACTCTGTGGATCACACATACCCCCAACACTCCCAGCTATCATCTCCTCCAGTTGTGGTCAAAGGATTCTAAAAGTTTTGTGCCCAGCATAACTGAGTTCCCTGGAACATTTCTCCTCTTTACTGTAATTTGGAGCTCAGTGCTCTTGGTGCAAGTGCTGCACTTACAACACCAGGGATGGATAGCTTTGCTCTCTCTCTTCACTGTGTATTTTCTGGTGCTGTCACCAGTTCATCCCCTCAAACCAGAATGTTCACCCACCTTGCTGTGTACCCTGTACTTTTTCACTTTGTTCCCCTGCCATCTGTCTCTTCTGTAACACTGTTAGTGGAGGTACTGTTTGTTATTCTGTCTGCAGCACTGAGTCCCTCAAAAGTGAAACCTCTGCTTTTCTACTAGAATTTTGTAAATATATTGAGTACTTTATGTCTCAGTTTTATTTGTTACAAGAAGGCATTAGTAACTTGCTAGGAGGAATCTCTGTACAGTGAGTGCTCGTGTTGATTGGGATTTGTCAGGCATTTTCTTTCTTAAATCTTCAGCTTGTTTATTAAAAATGGTAAAAGGTCTGCTGAAAATGATTAGTAAAAATAACTTTTTCTTTCTTTCTCTCCCACCCAAAGAATTTGTCCCTTTGTACAGCAGCTCTGATGTACATTCTGAGTAGAGATCGTTTGAACATGGATTTAGACAGAGCTAGTCTAGACCTGATGATACGACTTTTGGAATTGGAGCAAGATGCTTCTTCTGCCAAGCTGCTGAATGAAAAAGACATGAATAAAATTAAGGAAAAAATTCGGAGACTCTGTGAAACTGTTCACAACAAACATCTTGATCTCGAAAACATCACGGTGGGTAACATGCTTTTATTGGAAAGCCTTGGCAGTTGTGGAATGCTTAATAAAATGGAACTTGTAATAGCATCATCCCTAATTTCATATTCCCAGCAAAGTTGTTGTGACAGTTTGTCTGCCTTCAATGTATACATGACTGCACTGCAAGCATTTTCTTCTTGCAGTTTGAAATTTCCTTTTTAAAAGGCTCTTAGTAGGATCAAGTTATGGTGTTCTTCAGCTGTCTGAGTGTCCACTGCCCCTGCTAAGGGCACCGAGTCACAGGGAGCAACTACCAAACAAGTAACACTGTAAATAACTATGTGTTTAAAGACCATGCTTAGATGATTTGACTCCATTTCTTTGCCTAAATTTTATATATACTTTCACAAAAAAATGGGAATAAGAGTGTTTTGTGTTAAATCAAAAATGTGGTGCAGGTTTTCCCATTTATAACAACTCCAACAGTCTGTCCTACAGAAACTGATTGTTCTCTGCCCAAAGTGTAGTGCCTGCTCTGTTGATTACCATAGATGTGGATGAATTTTTTTTCTTCCCTTTCTCAAACACACTTGCTTTTTGTGAAAATACCTTCAGCTGCAGCAGAGTGAACTGTTTCTGTTTAAAAATAGATTTAGCTGTGATTTGATCAAGCTAGCTTAGAAAATAAGGGGCAAGTTACAAGGCTTTTTAAAGGAGTATATTTAAAGAATTGATTGACAGATTGATTAGATGAGTTGTGATAAATGACAAAAATTAGTCATGTGTCTTGGTGTTCACCATATTTCAGTGTAGTGGATGTTGGTATGATCTTAATGTACTACAGGATGATAAAAAATTCTTTTGATTCAAGAGTCTTAGTAGGTTTTTGCCATTTTTCATGTATACTTACACCCAACAGGGGAAGCTTCTGATTTATTGTTTATGAAGGGAGCTTTTTAGAGCTTTATCTCTGAAAGTAATGTTCCAACTCCTGCCAGTAATCTGCACTTAAAATTGTGTTTCATACTCGGTTGACTAAAGGATGATGTGCCTTGTTGAGCTGGCATTTTCTTTTGTAGCTGTTGTGACTTTTGTGTCACTTTAGGAAGGGTTTCCTTTGGGGGTTTTTGCTTCGAATTCTGGCTGTGGAACAGATAGCTGAGTTGGCATGAAAAGTCAGTATTATGTATCAATAGCAAGAACTGAATTTGGGGTGAGGAAGATAATATTGATGACATTACTTTTAATCTTGGTAATCAGTTTGTGATGAAAATGGAGAATTATTTACAAGTTTCAATTTCAGGCTTGTTTCTTGTGAATGTATGAAACAGGCATGTAGGGGACTCATTAATTTTCTGACCTTGGAAATCTGCAAAGGAAGAATGAATTTGAGATTATATTCTCCACTTTCAGCTTTCAGTCTGAAGCTATCACCACAGAATGAAATTTGTTCTCTAGTTGGTGATCAGCTAGGAATTGGTATAATCAGAGTTATTTAGGGCTGTTTTGGCACTGAAGGCAGCTCACATAGCACACAGTTCGTCAGTGCCAGGATATCTCTTGCACTGTAAGACAGCTCCCTTTATTAACATGGAACAGCTGTACAGGTTCCTCATTGCTAAAGCATCCAGCCACAAAGACTACTGTCTCCTGCTTGAGCTTTTCTCATATTCATAATCTGATCTAGCCTCATGCCTTTTTATGAACTGTAATTCTCTTCTTGTGTTTTCTTAGGCGTGGGTTTTAAAGGGAGAGGGTTTATCAAAAAGGACTCTGTGTTATGAGGAAGCCGTTTATGAGTGAAGAGTAATAATATCCTGGCCCATCAGTTTCAGCTGTCCTGTGTGTTGGGTTTTTTCTGAGGCAGTTCTATTTCTTAAATTTATTTTGAGCTGTTACTGTACATGCACTGAATACTGTAGGACGTCGCAGATGGAAACTGGTTTCCTCCCAGCTGCACCATCTAGAAGCAGAGACTGTATAATGTTTAGGGAATATTTGCAAGCCAAATGAGATGATTAGGTTCTCTTCCAATTTAAGATAGTAGCAATGGTAAGTCGAGACAATAATGAACTTCATATGTAGAAGATCAAGCTGCTTTCATGCTCTGTCATGACATACAATAAGCAATCCCTATTTTGTAACAGATGACAGACAGAAGATGCTGACAAAAATGCAGATCTTCTGAGTGTAAAGAGAAGACCTTTGCCTTTTCAGGCTCAGACATATCCACTGAGAAACAGGAGAATTACAGATGATGTACTCCAGTTTGTGCCTAACCAGTTACACCTTCACTTTTTCAAACCTCACACAGATCAAGCTACGATGATCAGTACTGGCTCTCTCTTTCCACAGAGCGTGTTGTTTGTGTGACTGACTGTCTAGAATAGGTTGGGCTAATTTTTGAGTAGTCAAACAGGTATTCCAAGAGTTCTGCTCTTAACATTAAAATCATAAACCCAGAAATTGGAAAGGAGTTTTCTGTGTGTTGAATTTGTTCCAGGTTTTTAGAGTTGTCTTACAGAAGATGATAAAACCTGAATAACTGAGCCTTGATATTAGTAAATGGCCCTTGCCTCAGTCATCATAGCCCTCTGTAGCTCATTCTTGTAGCCAGCTCCTCCCTGTTGCACCATAACAAAAACCTTCAGAAGTGACTTCTCTTTCCAGATGATGAAAGAGATTTTTCTGGTTTTCACTCTCAGCATGAGGCTGAAAGCTTAAGGGAACCATGTTTTGAACCTTTGGTGTTAAAATTTTGTGGTAATTGACATACAAATTGGATGTAATGGATTACTTTCTTCGAAAGCAAAATGTTTGCAAGGTTTCATTGTTTCTTTTATTAAAAAAAAAAAAAAGTTCTTCTGCCCAGTAGTACAAATATCAGATTATATTTGCTTGGGAGTTTTTGGAAGTCTTACTGCTCTTTGGCAGAAAACTAATCACCCTATTTCAAATACTGTGTGGCCTTTGAGCTTTTACAGCTAACTAAATCCTTTGTAGCTGTAAAGATCTCCAAGGAGAGTTTTTAATCAGCTTCTATCAGTCAGGTTTAGATTATGCATGATTTCAGGTATCCATGTTACAATGTTTTCAAGCTTAATCGATCAAGTGAGGGGAATCTCCTGAGCTCAAGCCTGGTGAGTCCTGTTATTCCCAGGATGTGCTGAGGTTTGAACTGGTGTATCAGAACATGCTGCACAGCTCAGAGTAAGCCCAGCCCTCCTTCCAGCACTGCAAATCCACCATGCCATGAGGGAAGGTAATTTGAGAGTGGTGAAATTCAGCTGGTTTTAATGAGATCTTACGGCTTTTTGAGCTTTCATTGTTGTATTTATGTACCATATATATATTTATTAAGCTTATAGTAGTTCACATTTGCCTGTGTGTTTTCCAGGTGTTACAGAAATCTGTACTAGTTGTTTTTGCATCAGTGTAAATCTGTATGTATCCAAATGTTTTATTGTTAGCATTTGCCTTTTATTAGAGGCCTTGGGAAAAACAAGTTATATTCTTGACTTAACAAATGGTGTTGGTTTTGGTTAAAGACATTGCAGGGGATTAATTAAGATAGTCACCTAAAATCTCCTCCGCTTCCTTTTGCAGGGAGTGAACTTATCTTTGCTGTAGTTGAATTTCTATATGTGCTCTTCTGTTTAAAAGAAAAGTGAATCAGTAAATAGAGTAAGATTTTCTGCAGTGTTTCAGTTCAATTGCTTTATTCTGTGGGTTTAAATGAAAAACACACAATACCTATGTTGGAAGCAACTGTGTTCTACGAGCAGCAGAGCCAGAGTATCTGGGAGACAGAGGAGCTGTGTTCACTCTGGCTTTTCTTGTTTGTTTGTTTTTTCTTGCCTGGATGATTTGTCCATTTCTTTCTTCCACAAAAGAAACAAATGAAAGGAGTCTGCCTGGGTTTTCTAAGTTATTAATGAACTAAGGGAAATTTGAAAATGCAAAGTACCTTTTTTTAAGTGCCATCTTTTTTTTTTAAGATACGCTTATTTTTCAGTCTGTTCTTGCTCCCTCTGGTGGTTTTTCTACACAGAATCTGTACTTCTGTTTTTTATGGTTTTTATGACGTGTATTTGTATGCCCTTGGTAACACCCTGACACTCGATCCTGTCAGATCTCGGAAGCTCAGCAGGGTCAGCCCTGGTCAGTACTTGGATACAGTACTTGGATACAGTACCTCCTGGCAATCCTGAAGGCTGTAGGTTCTAATCCTGAGGACTTCCCTGTCACTGTCCAAGCTCACTTGGCTGTGGCAGATGAACCTCAGGAGTTAAAGGGTGGGGCCAGTTCTGTACACGCTGTACCTCACCTAAAAAATCCACTGCGCAGGTTGAAAGGGCACACCCACGTGGGGAGAGCCCTTCCCAAATTTTCCTTCGTGAAGCCGAGCCATTGTCATAGTTTGTATGATTTGATGTATTGGTTACAGCTGCCTGTGATGATGTCACTAATTCCAGAACCTCCTCACTCTTTCAGACTGGGCATTTGGCAATGGAGACGTTACTGTCTCTCACCTCAAAGCGAGCTGGGGACTGGTTTAAAGAAGAACTGCGACTTCTGGGTGGTCTGGATCATATTGTAGATAAAGGTACATTGAAGATACTGCTTTGACATTGTCAAAGAAATAGTGAATCATAATCAGATGTTTGCTTTTAGTGATGCTCATTTTCTGTGGTTAAAAGTAGAAAAATTCTTAGTTATGTTAAAGTGCACAGTTCAATATCAAGCTATTGAGAAATATTAGTGATTTTAATCTGTTGCATGAGGAGTTAAAAGTAGTTTTAATGTTAAACAGAATGTGTATAATGTTGCATGTAATGTGTGAGATTCAAAAGGTCTTAAACTTAGAACAGCAATTACTGTGCTACACATGTCTATTTGGCATACAAATACAGCACACTTATTCTAGAGGGGAATCTCCTTTCCAGTCTTCTAGAATTATATTCAGACCTAATATTTTTTAACTAAATATCCCAGAGGAAGTCAGCCCTTCAAGAAAAAATGGTGGAGGTTTTGCTTTCATTATTATTTCAAAGAGATACCTCAGGGTTTTTTGAGCATCTCACAGGAGGAAAAGGGACATTTCTAAAATGAATTCTTCAGCTGAATAAAGCTTGGTCTTAAGCAAGCAGAGGAAGAACACGATTGGAGGGATGAAGGAGTTCAACTTGCACACATTTTCAGGTTATGGCTTCAGATTGGTGAAGTGTGGGTAGTGTGTGCTTACTGTATTTTTTTGTTGAAAAACAATCCATTACAGCTAAGGAATACACTCATGTGCTAGACAATCTCTTCCTTGTCAGGAGAAAATAAAATATAAGGTTAGGTAATTTGTAGCAACAATCACAAACTTGTAAAGCCAAAATTTTAAGGATAGTTTTTTAAATTTACTTGGAGAAATGAAAAATGCTGATCGTGTCTTATGATTGTTTGCTGGCATTCATTACAGGTGGTAAAGTGTAAAACAAGGTTGGTAGCAGCTCTGCATAGCTGGTTAGTTTGTACACTTGGCTTTTGCAGACCTCTTTCTGATAGTGCAAAACAACTTCTTTTTCTGTTTAGTTAAAGAATGTGTGGATCACCTAAGCAGTGATGAAAATGAAGAGAAGTTGGTTGCTTCGTTATGGGGTGCAGAAAGATGTTTACGGGTCTTAGAAAGTGTGAGTATGAGCAGATACATTGCATTTCTAAAAGTCCTTCTTAAGCAGATCTTTTCAGTGTTATATTCAGTATATCATTGCATTATAACACTATAATGTTGGGATTTTTCAGACTGTACTAACTTTCTGATATTTATCAGTGTTTCTGGAATATTTGAAAATTTGTTTTACTATTCTATATGTGTGTACTACGTTCCAAGTTTATTTTTGATAAGAATAACTAAATGCAACATGGTGCTTTTTCTTAAGTTCCTACAAAAAGCTGCTGTTTATGGATATTGCTCTCAAGGCATGAGTTTGACTCTTCAGTGTGTGTTTAGTAATAGCTGATCGTTACAGAGACAGTATTTTCTTAGAAGCAAGAAGTCAATGCATATTTTAAGAATTGCTACTTTGAACCATCTGTGCTGAAAGAGAAAACTGCCCTGAAAGACAAAGTAGTCCTGTCACCAGTTAAGCATGTAAATGGTGATGGTAAAATTTCTTTGAGAACTTTGAACAGAATCAAAATACGTGGTACTTTTGTAGAGCTTCACTAACAGGAATGGTGAGTGTGTGCCTCTCTACAATGCCTTGTTCTGCTGAGTTTGGTGTTTGTTACTAGTGTTACTCTGCTTTTACTGGGATACCATAAGCAAGCAGAAGAGCATTATTATGTTCTAGAAACACATCTTCACATATCAGAAAGTGACATTTGGGATCAGAGTACAGGTCACTGGGTCTCACTGAACACCTTAAACCCAAGTTACAGGGCAAATAGCTACAGGGGTAACTTCTTTTCTTCACTAAAATAAAAGGACAGACTCAAAGATAGTATAAATGGAAGCTAAAAACTGAGAAAGACAAACAATTGTTGAAGGGTGTCTGCTTAAAACTTCTCATTACGTGCCTTCCTAAGGGTAAGAGAAGAACTTTCAGATCCATTTTTTGCTTTTAAATGTGATAAATGGAACCGCCAAGCAAATACTAGAAGAGCCTTGTTTAGTGATAGAATATTCAAATTTGAACTTAAGGATGGTTTGTGTTGTAGTAAGATCCTTAGAAACTTGGGACAGATGACAAAAATCAAAACACACTAAACCATGCAAGTCTAAGAGAAGAACTTCTGTTGTTTCTGAAAATTGATTCGAAATTTCAGTCAAGGAAATCCAGGGCACTTGTGAGCTATGGTTGGATGCACAATAAGCTCTCAGAGGTGGATTTGATGTCAAGGCCTAGAAGTAATATCACATGTATAGTTGTATTTTATGTACACACCTGGGATACTGTAGTTCCAGGATGCAGATTGAAGGTTCTGCAGTGGCAAAACATTCTTCCCCATGGTTTCTGTACTTAGTCTGTCAGGTAAGGGGGTTGTATCTTTAGTGCCACAATTTTGTGTGAGTAATTACTATAAGATGAAAACTCCAAGGAAATACTCTGGACCATGAGAAGTTTACATTGTATAGTAACCAAGAACTGAATAAAGTGTGATAGTAATGAAAGGGAATGCTTCTCTTTCAGGGGGGAAAAAAGCCCCTCCTATTTTTAATATTCCTTTCTCCTTCTCTTTTTAGGTAACTGTGCATAATCCAGAAAATCAGAGCTATCTGATAGCATACAAAGACTCGCAACTCATAGTCTCCTCAGCTAAGTAAGTCTAAAAAAAAGGACAAATTGGCACAACCTTTCACATGATAGGGAAAAAAATAAATAAAAGGTTATACCAGAAAATTCTAGGGGGGAATAACCCCACAATTTCCACTGCTGCTGTCCATTAAGTAATGCTGAACTTAATTGAGGTGAAGGTACCTGCAGACTACCAGTGTCTAGTGCTGCTGCTGTTGGTTCTGTAGAAGCTGCAAACTGTGGGTTCAGCTCCATCTGCACCAAGTCAGTAGGAACACTGTCAGTTTGTGAAGCTGCATTTATTTACTGTGTTTTCATTATGCTTATATGTTTACTGAAGGGGAGCATAACAGAACTGACAGTGTAAGTAAAAATTAAAATACTGAAATTTTGTTCTTGGCTGTTCTACCTGGCAGAGATTCTTGTACAAACACCTCTAACCCATTTATGAATCTGGGTGAGGTCTCAGTTGGCTGGTGCAGACTGTCTGTCCCTTGTATTGCTCTTCATGACAGAACAAATGAAGCTGAAAATTTGACTTTCCAGACCTCATTGGAAACATAATTTAATGGTTGTAGGTTAGATATTTTTAGTATTTTTTTTAAATTAAAACCAAACAAACTTCATTTTAATATGCTGTTTAGACCAATATATATTTTTTACATTTCTAGTTTTATTTGTCATTGAAATCAGTGTGGGGGTTTAACATGCAACTAATGTCATGCAGTAGAATCGTGCCTACTAGGAAGTCATGTGTCATTTCTTACAGCATGGAAATAGCTCTGAGAAAAGAACAAGAGAACATTTAGATAACACTGCCAGAATTATGTTGTGCCTTGATGACCAGAGGATATGAGAGGCTGGGTTTGTAGGAAGAGAAGATACCTTTTGTAAGACCAAATGTTGAAGCTGGGAAGGAAAATTAACTGTTGCTCTTTGAAATACCAAGCTGATAAAGCTCAAAGCCACAAAGCTTTCCTGGTTTTTGTTTTCACAATTTCAGTTGAACTTATCGAAGATTTTATAGGGGATAAGTTCATTATCTCTCCCTACAGACTGGGCATCTGGATATCAGAAAAATTCTACATAAACTCTGAGCTTGTTTCCTGGTGCAACAAGTATACAGGTGAAATGTTCTGTATGTTGTGAAGACAGTTTTGTTCTGCATCTTCTTCCTGCAGAGCACTGCAGCATTGTGAGGAGTTAATCCAGCGATATAACCGTGCTGAAGACAGTATCTGTTTGCCAGACAATAAGTCTCTGCCTCACCAGAATGTAACTAACCATGTGGGTAAAGCAGTGGAAGACTGTATGAGGGCCATCATTGGGGTCTTACTCAACCTGACAAATGATAATGGTAAAACAATTTTTTTGCATATTCTTTGGTAAAACATGAAATAAAACATTAATGTAAACTTTTTATTGTACTGATTAGAGTTTTTCCATGTACAGTGCAATGAAGCAGTTATGTATGGTGGCTGCTTGCTTAGAGCCACCAGTGATTTGTCTTTGCAAGCTGGGTGGGCATTGCAGGTATAGTGTTTGAGGTGTGTGCGTGGGCTGAGAGAGGCTGGTTTGTCCTTAGGACCAAAAGGGTTTTTATCAATCTGCTTACTATTACGAACATGAGTATTTTCAAAATTGACCTTCTGAACTCTGTTTACAGAATGGGGTAGTACAAAAACAGGTGAACAAGATGGTCTGATAGGCACAGCAATGAATTGTGTGCTTCAGGTTCCAAAGTTCCTACCTCAAGAACAGAGATTTGATATTCGGGTGCTGGTAAGTCACTGTGTTTGTTATGGTAACAGGAAATGAATTTTCCCCCTCTTGTGCATTGAACTGCTCTGATTCCACATTAAACAGTAGTTTCCTCTACAGTTTTCATTGACCATATATGTATATGCTTAATGAGGTACTTAAAGTTTCTACAAGGATTTGGTGGTTTTGAGGGTTTTTTCCTGTGTTTGATGGGAAAAAAGTGCACTGCTTGGTGAACAGAGATTTAGCTAAATAAGACTGTGAATAACTACTTTTCAAACATCTTAACATCTTTTCAACTTTGGAAATATGATGTTATTGTTTAAGATAAAGGTTTTGTCAGATTTACCTCACCTTACGTAAAATGGGTCAGTGTGGCCTAAACAGCGACAGGGAAATTGTGTATGTGAAGTATCTCTTAACATAATCTGAAGGCTGGATGCATGAAACCCTAACCTGTAAATGCATTTTCAGCTCCAAAGATGTTTTGATGTTCAGAATTGGAAAAACAGAGATTCCTGCATAAAAGTTCTCATGTACAGGGACCTCTGTTTTGCCAGGTATTCCTTTAAATCCTGTTCCCTCTGTTTCATGAGGGTGTATTAGTAAGTTATGTATTCTCAGAAATATAAGGCCTAAAGAAGACATTGATCTAGATATGGGGTTTTTTGCTAAAATGTCTTTTTTTGATGTGTGTAATCCTTTTTGACTCTCCATTTCTTGCAGGGCTTGGGTCTGTTAATCAATCTGGTGGAATACAGTGCCCGGAACAGGCACTGTCTGGTCAATATGGAGACGTCGTGTTCTTTCGACTCCTTGTGCACGGGCGAAGGAGACGAGAGCCTGAAGATAACGGGGCAGATTGATGCTGTTCAGGCTTTAGTGCAGGTAAGAACTGTTTGTCCTGTAATAGCTACAGTTTCTCGGTATCAGAGTGTCCAGGGGGAAAGGAGAACTCGGCAATGAAAATGTGTCAGGATTTTTGTTTAACATTGAGTAATACGGCACAGTGCTGCTTACAATTTTGACTTTAGAGGTACTGTCTATTAGAGAAACAGCTTTCCTGGTAAAAGACAGTGGTATCATTATTACAGATGTCCAAAGGCTGCTCTCATGTCCATAAAGGTTTTTTGTTCCTATACAATTTATTTCTAGTTTTATTGTTCCTAAATGGTTTACTTCAACTTTTGTTTCAAACCTGTAAGCTACTTTTCTCTTACATACAGATGTAATGATTATGGATGTGAAACAGCATTCTTAAATACTGTATTGACTAGCTGATTAAAGAAAAGAAATCCACCAATAATTTTAGTGAATGAGTTTCACTAAAATTATAAACTTGAAAGGAAATTACAGACTTTTATTTCAATTGAGTTAATTTTATGGATGCTGTTTAACAGTTCTATTTAACAATGTGGGATAACTGTCCAGCAGCAAACAAAAAATCAGCAATAAAAAATAATAATATTAAATAATGTATCGAGCTCGGCAGTATTTAAACGTGGTGGTTGTATGGTTTGGAAAATAATTCACAAGATACATATGCACAATATGAGGTGACTGGTTCATTCATATTCTTGCTAAGTCCTTTTAAATTCCTTCTTCATATTTTTTCTTTTTACATACCAAGGTAAAAGCTGAGAAATACAAGAGCATTGTAGCTAGCATGAAAAGAAAATGAAAATTGGTAGAGAACAAAGTTGGGCAGGAAATTATGGCAAATTTTAGTCTTCAGACCATGTCTCAAAGAAAGCCATTAAACATTTACAGTGCCCAAGAAGAGCCTTGAAACTGGCTCAGCACTGGGGAGGGAAGTCTTGCTGTGGAGCACAGCACTGGTTTTGGGACAAATTATATTTTCCTTGGAAGAAGAAAAGGCTATTGTAAAGAAAAGTACTGAAGACTAACTGTATTAAGGGGTGAATTGTGGATGGGAAGTAACCTTTCCAATATTAACTCAGTGTGTTTAGGATATAATTTATAATGGAAATTGTCCTGAAATTCTCCCCATTAGCTGTTCCTGGAGTGTGAGCGAGCGGCACAGCTGGCCGAGAGCCAGACAGATGAGTTGATTAAAGAAGCTCCTACTGCTCAGCATGATCAGAGTGGGGAATGGCAGGAGACAAGTGGGGAGATACAGTGGGTCTCCACAGAAAAGCCAGATAGTACTGAAGAGAAGGATAAGAAGGAAGAAGATGACGAAGAACTTGATCTTAATAAAGGTACGTTGTCTGGCTGTGATGAGCTCAGAAAAGGCAAAGAACTGTGTGATTGCATGAAGTCCCACCATGTCCTCTGCTTCCTATCTACATGCAGTCTCTTGGGGTGAGATTTCCAGGTGAAACTGCTGCAGACTTCAGAGCTGAAGTATGAGAAGTGGCAGAAGTTATGCTACTTTTTGGTTTTTTTAATAGTACCCTTTATCAGTTCCTTAAAAAAATCCAAAATAAACAAACACACAAAACCCCCCAACAAATAAGAGACCTAAAAAACCCAAAACCTTTTTAGGGATCTTGTTCCTCTGAAACAGTCCTTGTAAGTTACCTGCCTTAATTTTATTTCCCAGGATTCTTGTTTCAAGCTATTTTCAGGAGTTGGGGTTTTTTTCCCCTTCTCTATTTGCATGTGTGCCTCCTCTGTCCCCACCTTTTTTGTGTCCACATCTTCTCACTCCATCACTGGCATGTCAGGTATCTGTGTAATGCCTTGATGTGCTGCATCTGTGGTAGCTTATTCCAGGAATTGAGTATCTCCAAGCTGTGATGTAGTTTGTCTCTGGAAAATGTGTCAGGTCTGAAAGACCAGTTCATGTTGAATCTTCTAATAGTAGGTGCAGTATATTACTTCTAATAGTGTTTTAATCTTCTGTTCATAGGTGTGCTATATTACTTATCTTCTGTTCATAGGTGTGCTCCAACCTTGCTTTCTATCCTTCTTCCTTTTTGTAGCTCCAATAACTGGTGTCTGCAGTTATTTGTAGTTTGCAAAAAAATGCTAAGTCATCAGAAAAAAAGTGCTATGTCTGCTGTCCTTAACTCTATAAACTGCTTTGGGGGAAGTCTTCCTGGCCTATAGTACCACGTGAAACATTTACATTGGTAGTTTGGTGTGTTCAGCATAAAGTTTGCACATCGAAGTGGCCAATAATAAAATACTGTCCAGCAGAATCAGATGAAAGTGAACGAAGACCATTTTCGTTGTTGAGAATGTGCTGCTGAGTCAGTAAGTAGGGTCCTTCCTGATTCCTGCCTCTCAAATCTCAGTCCAAAAGCTCATTTTGTTGAGAAAAAAGAATTCTGGAAAGTGATAATGAAAGATTGTATTTGAAGCAGTAAAAGGCAGCAGCTGCTTAGAGAATACAATACACTCGGTTGTCTCTTTTCACAGCTCTTCAGCATGCTGGGAAGCACATGGAAGACTGCATTGTGGCCTCATACACAGCTCTGCTTCTAGGCTGTCTCTGCCAGGAGAGTCCAGTAAGGGAATAAATTGCTCTTAAATCTAGTATAACTTTTAGTGAAGTAATAATTTGCTGTATTGAAAGGGGTTTATTAAATTAGGCCTCAGTGTGAACAAGTACATTGATGAAGCTACACTGATGTGTGCAGCTTTGTGAAAAGTTGCCAGAGATATTCCATCCAAAACAAATTTTCTGGACATCAGTGTGTGTTTCAAAAACAGTTGGAATTGAATATTTAACCTCTTTCACCTCTCTCCTTATTTGTAGCCAGAAAAAAACTTCAGAAAGGCAAAGGAAAATTGGCTCGCCTGTGCTTTCTCAGTGGTGTTAATAACCAAGTTACCATCAATCTTGTTTATTCTTTATCAGTCTGCTTTATTTTTTCCCTCCATTGAAATTACATGAAATTGTGTGTGTCCATATTAGTTCAAGATGATTGCCTCAGATTGGAAATGTGTATCAGAAAGCTGAAGTTAAAAAATAAGGAGCTCTAATGGCTGAGAACTTTATGAAGTCTCCTGTCAAATATATGCTCAAATGAAAATGAGGTTCAGACCTACCTGCCTCCAGGCTTGTCTTAATGGACTGTGGTAGCAGAAATGGTCTTTAAGGTGCTTTCTGTGCCTTTGGACTGATTAGTGTCCATACAATTTTAGTATTTGGAGTGAGATTGTTAATAAGTTCAGTAATTCTCAACTCTTAACAGTTGTAAATGGACAGTCTCTCCATATCAGAGCAGTGATCTGGTTGCATTTTTAGTTCTTGATAATCTTGTGGGTCCTGGGGAGGCCTGATAGTCCATTATTTTTTTTCTTATTTTTTAAGGAAAAAACCAAAACCAACAAATGAACAACAAAAATATTTTAGCAATTACTGTTTTCTAGAAACATAAAACTGTAAACATGAATAGTGCTTGAGAGACTTAAATCATAAAGATGACAGGAAAAGACATTTTAATAATTTTGTGAATATACTTGTCTTATCTCACATGCAGAGTACTATAGTTCTGTGTTGGAAAAATATTTCCCCAGTGAAAAAAGATTGTTTTATTTCTTAGATCAATGTGACTACTGTGAGGGAGTACTTACCTGAAGGGGACTTCTCGATAATGACTGAAATGCTCAAAAAATTTCTCAGTTTTATGAACCTTACTGTAAGTAATATAAATTTTAAAGTGATTTATGTAGATATTTTTGTAATTGTGCTTTCTGTTAATATTTCATACATTTCTAGAAACATTAACATTTTTCAGTTTGTGTCTTCATAAGAGCACATGATACTCTGTTTTTAAATAATGAAAATCCATTTGTCTGTCAGAATTTTGTCTGTCATTATATTGTGATTGTTCAGGAAAATACTTTGGAATGTCTGCCTGTACCTAGTTGCTTTTACTGGTACGTAATTTTAAATACTAAAATTCTGAAATTAGAATAGCTCTCAAATATTTTAACAAGGTGTTACAAACGTGTGTTTGTTACTTCTGTTTTCTGTTCCATTTCCAGTGTGCTGTTGGAACTACAGGCCAGAAATCTATCTCTAGGGTGATTGAATACTTGGAACACTGCTAGATACTTAACTTCCGCTGCAGGCACTCTAATGCTGGAGCTACCCTTAGACAAAAGAAGAAGTCATGAAAGAAGTCCTTGAAGGATATACCAAGAGCTTTCATCTGTGTCATTCGTGTTCGGATTTTTAAGGCTACCTGGTCTCTTAACCACGCATTCAGCATTTTCTAAAAGACAGTTACTACATCAATCTGCAACTATCAAAAATGAGGGGAAAAAGGTTCTGAGGAAAGTAAATAAAGAAACCTTGCTGTTTATGATGCAGTGCAGTATTTAAATATTTTCGGCAGGGTTTACCCTCCCTATCTTTTTTCTTGCTTTGTTCGTGACAAGTTTCAAGGGGAAGAACTTGCTGCTGATAGTACAACTGCTGTTTACTGTTGAGCCACTGTTTCATGCCAGCCAGGTGCAAAGGCAGCTTAGCTACTGAGGTATCAAACAAATGTTCTAATAAAGAAGTTCTGGACAGCAGCACCGCTCCTATTTGAGTTTAATTTGCTCTTGCTTTTTTATTACTAGATAATTCCAAAATCATAAAATATAAATTTTTAAATACTTTTGTGATTTTAACTACTGTCTATATTTAAAATTTGTTGGAATCCAAAGAGGCGAGGATTGGATAGTTTATTTTTTATACTGTTTTGATTGAAATTAGGTCATTGAACTATTTCTCAGTTCTAAAACTACCGTGGCCCATGTACTGTAACCTGCTAGACCATAGTGCTTTGTAGTTCCAAGAAGCATGCAGCCCATAAACACACAAAGCCATTTGAGGGTATGTTATCCACAACAAATAGGAACTGTAAAAAGTTGTGCCCTGTTTAAAAATTAAATGAAATAAATAAAGAAAAAAATATTTAAAAAAAAGATACTTAATCCCAGGGTAGTTTACACTTCTAATAAGCAAAAACTTTGAAATGCTGATTTAATTTGTTTCAAGGAATAACTCAAGGTGTGTTTTATAATGTTCAATACAAGGAATTTGGATGCTTTAGGGGGGAAGAATTTTAAAGAAGCTAAAACACCAATGGGGATTAATGTTTCCAGCTGACATAATCTTTCTATTTCATTCTTCTGTAGTATGACAAAGTTGAAATGCATACAACACAAAGCCTTAAATTGCTGATATAGCTAAGATTTTGTTCAGTCTGAGGTCTAGTTCACAGCAAAGCATTGTGTTTGAAGACTGAAGTGGAACAAAGAATCCCAGAAAATACATGACTTTTTTTAGCAATTTTTTTCTTGCACTCACTATTCAGACCAACAGAATTGGTAATTATTTTTATTAAGGTGGTCTTGAATATTTGCAGACTGTTCTGAGATCTGCTTCGCTGACATTTTTAAATACCTGTATAGGTAGTTACATCATGTTACTCCATTGAATTTGTAAAACTTGAAGCCATAAGAATATTAGTTCTGTGTATAATGAGGGGGAAATAACAGGAAATCTAACCTGCTTTTAGATCTTGTGTTATCTCCATGTATAAAGTTAAGAACTTGTGCTTTTGTATCAGTGCCAGCTGTAAATTTTTTACATACAGTGGCTGCCTTCTATGTCTTCCTATTTTTGATAATGCAGATTGTTGGGAATTCTGTAAGGAAGTAACTGATTAGCGGCAAAAATCTTATATTGGTCATACTTTTTTGCATTTTCTCTCATCACCTTCTAAAACTTAGTGTATCAGTGTAACTTAGAAAAGTTTTTGAGGTTGTATTCCCCTTAGTATAAAAAAAAACCCCAAACCAACAAAAACAGTATTGAGAGAGAGGGAGAAGCTCTGTATGAATTACATATATCAGGAGGAAATGATTAAATATTTTGCCCATCTAGTTTTCTGATTTTAGAGATTTTCACTTATAATGGGATTTCAATTTGGTTATATAGTTTTCTGTGGAGAGATGGCAAGAGAAAAAAAAAATCCAAATGTGATGATGGGGAAAGCAGGGACAACTTTTCTTTGTTACACTGGTAATTGTTTGGGAATTGATTTACCTCAGTGTTTAACAGTTTTTTTAAAATGTAACTAATTGTCAAGCACTGACAAATGCAGATACTTTTTTTTGAGGGTGGGGGGAGAAATCACCCTGTGAACTGCAGTGCATTTTTGTGTGTTAGACCCTCAAATAACTCTGCATTAAAGGGTACTTGAGGCCAACTTGCAAATTAAAGTTTTAAAGTAACTTTTTTCCATTGTAAATATTTGTGTAAATACTCTCAATTGGAAATTAGAACAGTAGAGTACTTTTCTGAATCCAATCCTATTTTTATTTTATACAGTATTTCTCAGCTGTGATCTTTGGAGCAAAAGCCAACGGCAGGAAAAATAGTTTGTACCAGTTTCATGAAGTATGTCTTTGGGTTTTTGTAAATAATTTTAACTCAAATAAAATTGCTACTTTCAATACATATCTTGTCTTTTAACATGCAATAAAACACTCGTCTGAGTGATTGCAGCAAGAAGGCAGTGTCAGGTAAATTGCTAAAAGGAAAAAAAGAAATAATAATAGTGGAGCATCCTGAAGGTGGTGCTTTGCTTTTCACTTGCGTGTTGGAACTACAAAATTCAGTGCCTGGACTTGAGGCTGTGGTCAGTCAAACCAGCCAAGCGTGGAAATTGTCTGGAGATGATGTGCAGTGTCTCTTGATGCATTTTGGGGTTTTCTACAGAAGTTGCCACTGATCTTTCAGTCACAACTCTCAGGAGCTGTAGTCAGAATAACAAAAATGTGGCAGAGCATGGGGGAAATGGTGGTGTTTTTCACGTTAAGGGGAATGTTAATGGCTTCTTTCTGCAGTGAAAAATGAGGAAATTGCCATGAATGTTGCTCTGTTTCTCGATTAATGTGAATGATGCTTTAATTTCAGGATCGATTTTTTTTTTTTTTTTCCCATGGATTTTTCCTTAATTGGTACAACTAGATACGGGTACAATATGCAATAATTCATGAGCTGTAAAGTGAGTTGAATGTGATGTGTCCTCTCATTGCCACTTCAACAAGCTTCAGCATAATGTAACTATTTCTGTGCTGTAAAGGAACGTTACTGGAGTCTGAAATATGGAGTGGTATGTTGTTAGTATATGATATGTGGTACTGTAAGAGGCAAATGCAGCTTTATGTAAGCAAATGTTTAAAAAAAAAATCCGGCAAAAGTATTTTCTCTTGGTTTTGGGGTTTTTTTGTTGGTTTTTTTTTAGTAGTTATGTAATGGAAGCATTGTGTGTGGATGCTTTGAGATGACATCAGCATGTTCAGATTAACAGGATAATTGTGGAGCTTCTTGGGAAGATTTGGGAGTCATGGCCTCTCACATAAATTACTTCCCTTTCGGACTGTCTGGAAGGACTGTCTTGAAATGCTTGATTTGCCTTATAGTGAAATGATCTGGCACAATGTGAGGGTACTGATTGATAAGGAGCTTAACACAAGAGCTGGTGGTAGTGCTGGAGGTGATTTCTTAAGCTGGCCTGATAGATCTGGTTTTGTGCTGTCAGTAGAAGGTGGTCACAAAGGTTTAAAAGCTTCGTTCTTCCCTGCAGGCCAAGTATCCGTGCCAGGCACACAGCTGGAGTGGTGCAGTTCTGTAGGGGGCCGAGGATGCTGCATGGCCCCTCCTGGGTGGGCAAGGAGACAATGGGATTCTCTTCCCAGCTCTTTATTCTGAGTTCACAGCTGAGCTAAGCTCAGGGCTCTGGGGTGTTAACGTTGTTTTAAGTTTTTCTGTTAAAGAATGTTCTAACAGGACTTATTTCCCTGAAATGTGTATATGGGCTCAAGTACTTCACTGAATTGATAAAGATGTTTTTGGTGTCAGATGCACTTCTGACCATTCTGTCTTCCCTCACTTGTCCTATCTGGACATCACTGATGCCTGCTTTGAGTAAGCAGAAGTTAGTCCATGTGGCTTTTCCAGTAAAGTTTCTTCTCATGAACATGAGAAGGGTATGGAAAACAAAAATGTGTGTTAGAGTTGAAAAGGTAAAGAGGACTTAGGTATCTGCATTAAGCCCATCTTTATAGGATGGCTCATTAACTGTGTTTTCAAGATAACGAGATTGGAATTTGCCCTGAATTCTGCAAGCCACGTGTTTTCAAAACCAGGCCAGTGTAATTGTTGATACTGCTGCTTCTCTGCCTCTCTGTAATATGTTAATTTGTCTTTGGGTAAAGGACACTACTGGATTCTTTTAGCTACATGGAACAGAAACCTTTCATACATATTCTTTTTTACTTGCCCTAAAGGTCCCCTGTCTAAGGGACTGTAATTTATTAAGATGTTTGCAGCATCAGTAGGTTCAGATAGTCTTACTGTAAATAAAAGTGAAACCATTATAAATAATGCAACTGCCAGAAGTCCTTACCCAAGGGTGGATTGGTTTACTTCATGCCACAGGATCTTTGTTCCAGCTGTGAAAACTGAACTTCACCTGCAGCTCGAGGTTAGGCCCCGGGTTGCCATGCTTGGTGTGATACCTCTGGCCCTGACAACAGGCACTCTGAGGATGAGAGCATGGAGTAGGAGCCCTGGGAAAAGCAGTCCTTGTTGCGAGGGAGGTGAGCTGCACTGGAGACAGCTGACATTTGAGAGACAGACATGTCACATCTATAACCTCCTGTCTTCAAAGTGCATCTCTGAGTCTCGTAACCCACAACTTGAACTTTGTGTCATCAGTTTGAGAAGTAATGGCCAAGGCATTTCTTTCTATGTGTGGAAAGCTAGACAGCTAAATAATGAAGGGTTGTGCAGACAGCAGTACCTATTTCCTTTTATGCCACCTTGTAGACTCAAAGGGGGATCAGAATTATTTAGAGGAAGGTTCACTGAATTTTTACACAGTAAAATTAGGTGGTAGAGAAAAGAGGGCTTTGCTTGGAGTAAAGGAAAGAATAACACAAGTTTTATTTTATTTAGATCTGCTGTTTTGTGTGGAAATCCTTTTAAGTTGCCTGTATTATGACAAGATATAGTTGTGTCTCTGCATTTAGTTTTTTAAAAGTGGGGAGGAAAAATGTTAGCCTGGAGTGTGAAGTGGATGAAATTATTTTTATTCCACCTCTAAAGCTGACCTTGTGATTGTGTCCTAGAACAACAGTTCTGTGTTGGTCAGATGAGAGTAATAATAACTTCTGTGTGTTTTTCTCTCCACTGAACTTTCCAGCTCTCGTTTCACCCATTTAAGGTAAATATGTGAATTCTCACCACTGAAAACATGGATGAGAGACACTGAAAAGAGAATGTTCTTACAGGGGAAATATTGAAGTCAAAGGTGCACCAGAGTGTTAATGTTTAATTGGGGAGATGAGTATTTACCACTTGGATAATTACTTCTGTTAAAGACCCAAACCAGACTTCTTCAATGGATTCTTAACTTGCATTGTTTTCTCCTTTAAATTCCTTGATATTTAATCAGTAGGAACCAAAACCTGAGAAAAGCTGCAAGGGCTACAATTTGAAGTTTAAAAAAAACGCAAAAAACCCCAAAAAACCAAACACACACACAGGTGCTGTAAATAATTTTACTTTTTCCCAGCCAGTAACTGACATGTATTGAAATGTGTTTTTAGTAGCCTGTTAGATGGGAGAAGGGCTCGTGGATGTGGCTGTGGTGTGTCCTAGTGCAGTTCCTGCTGTTTGGTGTCCTCCTGCATTTCTGTGGTCACTGGGTGGGAAGGAAGCCTCGAGGGAAAAATGTGGGTATGTATGTGCGTGCACACACACGCACATTATATTTAGTTATTTCGTTTCTTACTGTTACCAGTACATAAGGCATGAAAATCAAGGTGCAGGGCGTTACTGCAGAAGTTTGAATGAGAAAGGAAAGGAAGTTTGTGTCTAATGACACCATTCAGGAGCCATGTACATACCTTAATGCCTCTGAGAATGATGCCAAATTGTAGAACTTTGGGATTTTAATCATGGATGTGTTGTTGGCTTCTTATCACAAACATATGGCTGTCAAAAGCATTTTTGAGGCAATAAGTTTTTAAAATATCCAGCCTACGTTGTTTTCTGATACGCTGTTAAATTTATAGTCTGTTGGAAAAGAAAACTTGCAGTAAGATCAATTTGTGTCAGAGCTTTACTCTGAGGCATGAATTAAGGTTCAAAAGGTTGATACTCAGGTTACTGAACCTCAAAAAGTAGTCCAGTAATGTGTTATATAAACTGCTGTAAAACATCTGGTGTCATTTTGTTGGCTCATAGTTTAAATTTTATCTTCATTTGAAATGGAATCTCAAGGCAAACCTTTGTTACTCAAAAATGTCTAGGTTGAAGTGCTATAATGAAATTATACTTCAGCAGCAGAAATGGAGCATTTAAAATTAAATAGAATTGATGCAATTATTGTTTCTAGTTTCCCTTGCCCTAACTAGTTTTAAAACCTGGTGATAAATTTTTAATAAGAAAAAATTTTAATCTTTCTAATGGAAAAATCCAGTTGGAATTTGTGTGCTGAGTATATTCAGGCATTGCATGCCTATCATACATCCAGTTTTAAAATGAAGCTTCATCTTGCAAAACAATGTTTTGTGTTTGTGATGCCTTAGATTACAGTGAGAGTCTTGGTGAGGATTTTGCAAGAACAAGTTTGTAGCTGTTTTATCCTGAGTAATCATAAAAGTTCCTTCCTCCTTATTTAGTGTAGGTTATAATGGCTATTCAGTTATTTTAAATGAGACAAAAGCAGGCATACAGAACTTCATGCCATTTCATGTATTCTTGTACAAGAGAAGATTTTTGGGGCAAACCAGTGCTGTAGAATGATTTGTTAGTCTACTATAAATCCAGTCAAGGACTGTAAATAAAAACTAAAATCATTGTGTTGAGGGAGCTAAATCAGTTTTGGTCCTCCTCACAAGAAGACACAACCATACAGCTGTCCTGGTGGTGTTGTGCAGTGTTAAGAGGTTTATACAAAGATGAAATATATGCTAATTCTCTGTAACACTTGTGATTAGCTTTCAGAAGTTCCAGGAGAACTGGTTTGTGCTGTTTGATTAACATACATAATGTAGCTTCAGCTTTTTTCAAACCTGAAAATCACTTGGAATGTGCTTTGTTTTTTGAACTTTGCTGCCTGGGACCAACTGAAGTGGCTCCTTAACCACAGGTATCTCCATAATCCTACCCTTCTCTGTGCAGATTTTTCCTGGGGACAGTTTTCAGAATGCTCAGCTCAAAACCTGATGTTGCCAGCCTTAGTCTGTCCTACGTGATGCTGCTGTTCTCTAATACTGAGCTCAGCCTGGGTACCTTTTCCTGGGAGAAACCCTCAGCAGATGCTCCGTGCTCAGCCAGACCCACAGTGCTCTGGTGTCAGTGTGAGGATGAGGTCAGAGCTCGGGGAGCTTGGCCTGTGGCCAGGCCTGTGTGCTTGGAATCCTCTGAGCAGGGGCTCGGGGCCAAACTGGTGTGGTCAGAAGGGGTTTGCTGAGGTCCCTAGATGTGTCTGTCTCAGGCTCTGGCTGTTCACAAAGGAGGAGACTGAGGTGGAAGTGGGGGAGGGCACCTGCTCAGGCTGTTGGCACTGACTGCTGTCATATGTGAGATGCTGCCTAGTTTTAGTGAGTATGTGGCTTGACTTCCCAAACGAGTTGTATGCTTAGAGAGGTGGAGATGATCTCTCTTTCAAACAGGATTTTAGGTATATGTGAGACAAGGATATCTGGAAGAGCAGGACTGTTCTGCACATTTTAGTCACTCTCTTAATTGATGAAGCTTCCTCAACACCAGTAAGTGTCAGATTATTTCAGAAGCGTTTGGAATTGTTGATGTCCTGGAGATAAAATAATTCTAGAGATTCAGACTTGTGAAAGGAAAGGGTATTTCAACGCTACCATGCTAAAAACTTGTCATCTGCCTGTGGCCAATAGAGGGGGTGGAGAATACCCTTAGTTAACAAGCTTTCCCTGGAGATGAAATCTGAGGCAGAGGTCTGACGGTGAAGAACCATCATCCAAGTTATGACATCAGAAACTGGATCAACATCTGGGCCTGGCATGTGGTTTCACAGCACTTCCTGCTCTGAAGTGTCAAATATTTCTTCAAGGTGCTACTGAAGGCTTTGAGGGTCTCCAAATGGGAGCAATTAGCCTGTCTTTCACTTCCCAAAGGACATTCCAGGAGTACTGCTTGCTCTCTAGGATTAGGTTGCTGCCTCCCAACATACTGCAAAGCAAATCACCTACAAGCCTTTGCCATGGAGATTGCATTCACTGCTGCACCATAAGCAACTTGTTGCAACACTGAAAACTTGGCAAAATAAGCCTAAATTTGTGTTCTGTTCTAAGTTAGGTGGTGCAGTGTGTAACATCTGCGAACGTGATGTCAGGCTCCAGGTTTACACTGCCAGGGGCTTTCCTTGGAAGCTGCTTTGCTTTCTTCCACTGAATGCAGGTAGAAATTGTAGTACATGGCTAAGAAATTTCTTTACATCATTGTCTATTCATCTTCCTCTATCTTACTTCAATAGCAGTAAGGTTTTACAAGAACAGTCCTTTGCAGGAGTACCTCAGAGTTGTTATTTAGCACCAGGAGGAAGCATTCTAGAATTTCTCTTCTTGTCTGAAAGAGAGAGGGGAGGAAGGGGGGGAATCATCCTGATCTGCTGAAAAGACTGTTAAAATTACTACATTTCAGAATGTTGAAGTCTGCTTCCACCAGTCTAAAGTCCAGGCTGCTTCATGGCACCTGGTTTGTTGCCCACCTTTCCAGGGCCAGTTCCACAGAAATACTGAGAAGACTTGAAATTATGAATCCTGAACATTCACACCACAGGAAGGACCAGCACTGACTGTCAGCACAGTACCATACAGTGGTAGTAGAAAATAAAAAGTGATTTACTCAGAACTGAACTCACCAGCCATGATGTGCAGTTGTAAGAACAGATACTTCCTAAGTTACAAGTCTAGCTGGAGATGCCGTGAAAGGTGTGAAATGCATAATCTCTTGTTGCAGGGTTTCAGAATAACCATCATAAGCATCAAACTGCAAGGAGCAAAAGAAACATTACAGGTGTTTTGCTTTTTACTTGCATAAGGAGAAAACCTGGAGGCCCAGCAATATTAACAACAGAGCTTCAAATACATCTTGCCAAATCAAGAGCAACAAGTGTTCCTCTAGCATGTTTCATTCTGAGTCCATCCTTTTAGAAGCACAGTAACTGTTGGATCCATGTTCTACTGTCTCCTCTGATCACCCCCCTGCAGCTTGTAAGAGCCCCCAGGAATTCTCTTGCTGGGTTTCTGTGGCTCTCAGTGCACTCGAAGGGCTGTTGAACTATGTCCTGTCTCTGTGATGCTCTGCCCCATTGCCCTGGGGAGAGCTGAGCTCTGCCCTGCTGAGCATGTAAGGGCAGAGGAGGTGAGTGAGTGTGTGCTTGGCTCCAGAATGCCTTATTTATGCAAGGAGCTCTGAATGCCCTGGAGCCCTTCCTGGGGATGCAGCACAGGGAGAGTGGAGGAGCTCATTGCTGCTCAAAGCTGTTGTGCTAGTCTGTGCTGTTCTGGTCACCCTGGCTGGGAACTCATGTTACTGTGTAACAGGTACCACAGTCTGGTCAGACTGCAGGAGTGTTCAAAGATCTTCTGACCATTTGGATTGTTAGAAATAATGTGGGATTTGGGATGGGAATATGAGGTTTTATGAAAGGCAAAGTCTTAAATTGTGTCTTGCGGAGGGTTAAACAGATTATGAAATATAAGAAAAGCCACCACACTTGCTGGAGTTAACTGATGACTTTATGAAAGAGATGGTGCATGAATGTAGGGGGTGTGTGGTGCTTCCCTGCAGCACTGCTACTTAAAGACAGGATTTACTAAGGAGACATCACCACCAGTGTCTGCCAGACATGCAGTGCTCTACTGTCTTACTGTTTGTCACTATTTGCAGAGGATCTGAAGACAGAGAGCACATTGATTAAAAATAGATTTCTTGGAAACTTGGTGGAGGGTGAAGTGTCGGTGAGGTGCCAGAGTCAAAGCAAGAACTGTGTAGGTATGAAAAGAGCTGACTATCGATGACTATCAGGCCCTGCTGGTGTGGACTGAGAGCCGTAAAGCAACTCAGTAAGTGGCTGTGGTTTCTAACATGTCACTTGGAGCTGGAACTAAAGGAGAGACTGTGACCACAAGCTTTCAAAAGGGCTTCAAAAATAGTCCTCCTAACCACAGGCTTGCAAGTTTAGCTTCATTCCAAAAGAAATTGCTGAAAGTTATGCAGTATAATAAAACATAGGCAGCTGATTAAGTACTTGGCTAAATGTTGGGGGAACAAGAGATTGCTCCTAAAAACACCAAAGGAGCTTGTAAGTAAGCACAGATGGGTGTGACACAGTTAATGTAAAACTATGCAAGTGTTCATTGAAAGAAACTTAGGAGATCATCTAGTTCACACTTCTGCTTGAAGCTAGTTCAAGCTTCTTCAAAGCCTTTGTCTAGCCAAGTCTTGAAAGCATCTAATGATGGAGATTTCACAGCCTCTCTGAGTAATACACACCAGGGCTGTGGTACTCTTCTAGTGGAAAAAAAAATGTCAAGTTAAAAAAATAATAAAAAATCAGAGTTTTCTTCAGCTTCCTACAGCCCCTAAGCTATGGATAGAGCAACAAGTACTCTCTTGCTGAGCAGAAATAGCAATCTCATCCCTGCAGGAAAGGAGGACGTGCTAACTCCTCAGGGGCCGTGGGCTGAGTGCTGTGCTGGTTTAGGGGTTCATGATTGACTTGATAAGAAGAGTGTGGTGGGTGGGAGGGGTGATGGACTGCAGACCTTGGGAGTGTTTGAGTGTTCCAGAGAGTCAGATACAAACCTGAATGCCAAAAGCTGCAGAGGCTCTAATGGGTGACAGCCTGATGAAAAGCTCAATGAAGCTTGTCACTGATAAACATGAAATAATGCACATGAGGAAAAATAGTTCTATACTTTCTGCAGGTTAAACTGCAAACTAACTGTTCCCTGGAGGATGAGAGTCTGACTATTCAATTTCAACAGAGGGCAGAAAGACAATTGTAAAGTTAGCTGTTATTAAGAAACAAATAGAAGAAAATCTTTGTACCACAGGATGCATCCATGATGTTGCCTTGTTTTGAGCTCAGCATGGATTTCAGGAAATAGCAAGACAGGCAGATACAAAGCTCAGCCTCTTTATCTTCCTTTCTTCTGCTTTATACCCTGAATAACCCGCAATATAGAATAGCCAGAAGAGGTTAAATAGCCCTAAATTCTTCACCTTGAAGATGGAATAATGACTGAAGATACAGGACTGGCAACAGCTACAACATCAAAAAAGTCAAATATTATTTGAAAAACATGAATAGGAAGTGACTGTTTCTCCCAGAGCTCCCCTTCGTTCTTGTAACAGGGAGCCCAGTGCAATTACCAGGTAACAAAATTTAAAATAAGCCAGAAGAAGTACATTTTAACACTTGCTCCCCCACAATCCTGGGAACAATTCACTCTGAATGTTTTGCTGCTCAACAGTAGCCTTTGCAAACCATACAGCTGAAATGCACAGCAATGCTCTGTCTCCAAGAACTGGTCTCTCCTCTCAAATCTTGCAGCAGCCCCCCATACGCACACACTGTGCCCTTCATTGGTGGCAGCACATGTGCTCTCCAGGGTGCACATGCAGCAGGAGCAGCTTTACTGGGAGCCTAATTCCTCAGTTACCCAGCAGTGTCCCAGACACCACTATGGATTAGCTGGGCTTAAAGGGTCATGTCCCTGTCTGACAATCCTGGAGTGGCAGACTGGCCAGGCCCAGCCTCCCTCATGGAGCAGCGAGAAGATTTCCACCCCAACTGCCAAAGCACTCTATGCCCTACAGAAGGATTTCCTTGCATCTGCTTGGGTAGCAGCATGGGTCTATTCCCATTTCTTCCATAGTTTTGCTATGTATTTTCCAGACCTCACTGTATATGCATTCATCCCCTTCCTGCTTCTGTTCCATCTCTAATTTCTCCTCACCTCTCTGCTTCCTCCCAGCCTCCACATGCCTACCAACCCCTGTATAAATAATTTGTATTCTTTTCAAAAATAACCCAACTCCCTTCTGTATAATCTGCTACACTCAGATTGCATTTCCAAAAATACTGAACAAATGCCACAGACAGACAGACATGCTGTGGCAGCAGATCTGGCTCCCACTTTGACCCTCGGTAGAGTTCCAGCTCCTGCTGGCTGGAGATGGCTTCAGTTCAGTGGTCACACGTATCCCCTTGAGCACTTCGCGTCATATGAAACCAGGCTGAGGAGAAACCTCCTTATCCAGCCTTTGTGCTGCTCCCTCCTTGGTGCATCACACATGCTTTTCAGAGGAGCTCAGCTTTTTCTTTAATGCTGTTTTCCCTGCGGCTTCCTCAGAGTGACAGGGAGGGAGCTGGGAGATGCATGTCCGGCCACGGGGATCACTGAGGGGGCAACCAGAGCAGCTGGCACGCTGCCATGCCCACTGCCAGGTGCTGGGCTTCGGGCAGTCAGTGCTGGGAACAGCAGTTCAGAGCCCCATGAAGTGCCCACACTGAGCTCAGCCCCTGCACTGTCACGTGCTGCTTGTTCTCAGCCTGTCCAAGGATGCGTGAGGCCTTCAGCACAGATAGGAAAGTCGGGCTTTGAATGACACTCCTTAAACTTCATTGCATATGGAAGTGTCACAGATTCAAAGAGCTGCTCACAGAAATGTGTACAGCTCTGGTGTGAGTCCAGCTCTGCATTAATTATTAAAAAGTGGTGTTTTTAGTCGGTATTTGCAACAGATTCAACATGTCTGAAACCTTGTTCCCAGCAAAGTTCATCATGTCAAGTATTTGATTAATTTTAACCTCTATTTTAAAGGCGTTGCTGCAAGTGGTAGAAATGTTTCTAAACCCCTCTTTGATTCCTTTCCTGTCCCCTCCCCATGGCAAAGGCTGAACAATGGCTGTGTGAGTTTTAGCCATGCTTTCTAACATCACAGAGTGGCAAGTTTGCCAAGAATATAAATATAAATCCTTAAAAGGGGGAAGCAGGAACAGTTGGTTTACAAGAAGATGGAGATTGTCTCAAACAAATGTATAAATGTCTTAAGTTCAACAAGTAATCTGTTGTTCTGCCAATGTGTACTTTTTAAAACAAATTAAAAAATAATTGCAACACTTGCAGTTTTTCTTACAAAATACATAAAAATCCTTAAACAGTTGGCAGCTCTTAGTATCATTTGCCTAAATTCATAGACTAATTTACATGGAAGAGTACATTACCATGACAACTTTTAAATCTTGCTAACTTCTCTTCTTACTACCTCGAATTTTTTTTTTTCCTTGCTGTACTTTCTCCAAGAAAAGTGACCTGTTGACTGGAATTCTATGTAGTCTGGAATTTTCTCCACACAAAAGGACCTTCGTCCTCCATTTCTAACTCTGAGTGTACTTTGGGCTGGACTGTGACAAAGTAGAGTGGGCTTAAAGCAGGTTACCCTCAAATTCTTGTTTATGAAGAAAGAGAAAACCAATCACATATACAAAGTCAAGAATTTATTGTTAATATAGTTGAAATCTCAAGTTTAATCTAAGACTCATTGTTAGCCCAGACTTAATTATTATAGAAAAAGGAAAAACACTTCTATACACAAAGAATTGCAATAATGATAAGAACACCAAAACAGCTAAAACTGTTATACTCACCCTGCCACTACTTCTCAGCGACCTCAGGTTGCTGCCTTTAGTGAGGTGGTCGAGGTGCTGCAGCTGGTCAGCAGCAAGTGGGGTCTCTTGGCTGGGAGGGATGTGATGATGGCTGCATCTTTCTCACTCCAGGATTCACTTGGGGTCTTTGTTATGTTTGCCAACAGGGTTTCCCACCTTGTTGCTTCCTTACTGGTTTGCAACCCACATGTAATCCAGATTTACTATACATTATGTATCTTGCATATGTGAGAAACTTTTTCCTTGTTCTGCTACACGTGAAAAGGTGGTTTTGTCTAACTCTTGGCCTGTATTTTTTAATGGAAAACAATTGTTGATTTGTTCACAGCTGTGGGGTCTCCAGTGGCAAGCCTGTCCCCCATCTTTTGTCATCTTATGCCTGCGTTCCTCCTCACTGTATTGTTTGTCTCCACCTCTCAAGGCCTCTGCTGTCAGCCCAGGTCTGTGTTTCTCCATGCCACATCATTATGTTGGTTGTATCTTGTTCTGCAGAGAGCAACAACTTGCCATTCCTGTCTGTACACAACTGTGGTGGTGCCATACAAGGACAAGCAAAAGTAAAAACAAATCACCCATGACCATGTGGTCAGAAGGAACAATGCAGTTGCAGCTAAGCCAAGTTAAAAGCAAACTTGCAGGCAGGTCAGCAAATGCTCTGCCAAAGCAGGCTGGGTGTGACTCAGTGCTGAGGCCTCACAAACTCAGTGGGCTGGCACTGACAGTGGCAGTACCTGAGCCAGGGCTGCAGGCAGGAACTGCAGCATCAGCAGGATGCAGGGAGTGCTGCTGTACTGCTGCTGTGTCACATTCCTGCTGCAATGGCAGCAGTGCCTGCCCTGCTAACAGAAACAAGGCTGTACAGGTGCAAGGCAGCAACATCTGGGATTTGATTAGTCCTTACATAAAAGAGCCCAGCCTGGCAATTATGGTCTCGCTCCAAGTTGCCCGGGCAGATGCTTGAGTGGAAAAATAGCTTTTTGGTGAGATCAGCCTGTTCAACCCAGGGAATTGAGAAGAGCCCTCATTATTAAAATAGAAGGCAAAATGAGGCAATTCCTCTGTCTGTCAAATTACTGGGTAAATTTTCTCAGAGTCTTTGCTCCATATGCTTTTTTAGATTTTGTTACCTCTGTCCTGTGAGAGTAAAATATTCTTGGCAGAAGAAATGCTGCTTTTCACAAGAACCAAGTGCCAAGCTTTTAAAAATTAATACAATGTAGAAAAGTTGCTTTGTTTTTGTAAAAAGGTTGTCAAAACAACCCTAGTTTCAGATAGATTTTTTTTTTTTTAAGTAATACTTGGCTTATTTTCAGGACCTATACCTGGTTTTCGCTGGAAGCATCGAGAGGCTGGGAATTTCTCTGTGGCAATAGTTGGACTGTGAATCCGGGGTGGGCAGCATAGTCATGGTGTGCCTCCAGCCAGGAGGGGCTGGGGGCTCAGCTTGGCAAGTGGGAGATGGTGGTTTGTGCTTGGCCAGAGGCCTCTCAAGCAACTGGGACCAAGCGCCCTTTGACATTTCCCACCCTGGGGCACTTCAGAAAGTCCATCTAAGTTAATGAAAGGCAAGTCTGCACCAGCTAGAACTTCATTAAACCTGCAGCATGGCTGCTAAGCCCATGCTTTAGTTTAATTCACAAATGGGATTGAGTTTACCAGCTCTCCCTGACCCCAATCCCCAAAGGCTTGCTGTGTTCGAGCTGTGAGCTTAAATGCCTCTGCAATCCTGCTTCTAGGCCAGGCTGGAAAACCAGGACACACACATTTCCCCGTGGCAGCAGCCGGGTGCCTACAGGAAGCAAAAGCTCTTTGGGGTGGCAGTGAGTCTGTGAGCTGGTTTCAGCTGGGACGGAGTTAATTTCTTCTCAGTAGCTGTTAGAGTGCTGTGATTTGGATTCAGAACGAGAGCAGTGTTGATAACACACTGATGTTTTGGGTTTTGCTAAGCTGTGTTTATCCCAAGTCAAGGACTATTTTTGTGTCTTGTGCTCTGCCAGTGAGGAGGCAGCAAAAGAAAGAGGGAGGGGGCATGGCCAGGACAAGTGACTCCAGCAGGTCAGAGGAGTATTCCACACCACAGAATGTCATGCCCAGTGTAAACTGGGGGGTTACCCAGAAGGGAAAGATCTGGGTTCAGAAAGGGAGTCTGGCATCAGTCAGTGAGTGGTGAGCAATTTCACTGTGCATCACTTGTTTGGGTTTTCTTTCCTTTGCCTTTTAATTATCATTATTATTATTATTATCATTTACCATTATTACCACATTTTACTTTATTTTAAGTTTTTAAAATGTTCTTATCTCAATGCACAAGTTTACTTTGATTCTTCCCCCATTTCACCAGGGTCGGACGAGGTGCTCTGTGGTGCTTCATTTCCCACCAGGCTTAAACCAGGACAGCCTTTCATGGTGGCCTGTGGGGCAGCCCTCGTACCCCCAGGTGTTCTGCCTTCCCCCAGCCTGGCAGCTGCTTTCTGTGGCCCATGGGGTGGGCAGAAGGCACCCACACTCTCCCTTCCCCTTCCCTCCCCTCATGCTGTGCCTCAGCAGTGAGCGGCTCCTCAGGGAGGGACGGAGCCATCAGGGAGAGACGAAGGGAAATGTGTAGAATACATTTGTTGACTTTAGGTTGGTTTCTGGCTGTTGCTGCCCTGGGTGGGGTCCTGGGAGGTGGGGTGTGCCCCCATAGCCTGAGGTGCCACCTGAGCCCTGGGGACTCCTCACCAGCTGCTGCCATTTCCGCTCACAGGCCTTCCAGAAAGTTCCTCAGGCAGGTGACTGGGCAGGGCGCTCATGGCTCTTGCAGGTGCTGGGCAGTGGTTTCTCCCCCTGGGTTTTAGGGAGAGGGGCAGCCCCCCACCAGCACATGAGAAGGAAGGGCCCCTGCACCTTTGGCCTTGGCTGTTCCCCTGAAGAAAGCCTTGCTAAGCTCACCCCGTGCGACCCCAAGAGCCTTAAAAACATCCAGGTGTTTCACTACTTATATTTGCCTTCAGCAGCCACCAGAGGGTGACATGCTGAAATTTTAACTTCCGAAGTACAGAAGTGAGGCGTTTGATTCGTTAAAGGTCAGAACTCACAGTAAAACTGCAGGTAAAGAAGACATTTTCTTTCATGAGCTATCTATGAACTTGTCTGCTGCCCTCTTGGGCTGTGTTTGGGGCATACCAGCCACAACTAGCTGTGAATTTCCTGTGGATATCTCTTCCCCTGTGGAAAAAGAGTGATCTGTTGGAGATGAAACTGTGGGAAAATAATTGTGAATTCTGTGTTTCCTGATGTGAGGGGGGAAAAGGAAAAAGAATTAGTTTGTATATAGCTGATGTATTCAGTTTCACTAATATTTACAGAAGTGTATTTGTTTTACTTTTCTGTTCGGAAATTTACATTCTCCTTTTTCCTTAAGAGACCAGACAAAAGGATAACACATGTTTCTACATGTTAACATTGGCATTCTGAGGGTGTGCTGTGTCTCCTCCTCCCCAGAGCAAGACTGTGGTCCCCCCCAAGCTGCTCCTGCTCCTGCCTTTCCCTCCAGCCACGTCTGCTGAGCCATTATCTCCTCCTCCCATGTGTTTGCTGCCACACAGTCCACATCTCCCCACCCTGCACTACACGGTTCTTTCATCCTGGTTCCTGTCCCTTGTGCTGGCTCATGATCTGCTTTCACTCCATGCAAAGCCTGAGGGTTATGTGTACCCAGTATGCAGTAGCGTCAGTAAGACTGTGGAAAAGCTGAATGTGGGAAGTTAAGCATGAACAGTGACAGTGGTTTGCTGGAGTTTATATATTTATGGGTTATGCTGATGTGAAATGGACCATATTTTGAGGGACTGATGCTGAAGACTCATATTTCTGTGGAGATAGAAGAGCTTATGGGGTCATTTTGGGCCTTGTTTGCTACTGATAGTCGTCATCATCATGATAGCAGACAGCTGTGAAAGCTACTTGGTGTCACACGTTCCTTGGGAGCTTACCAATGAGTGGGGCCATGCTTAATGACATGATCCATTCACTTCCATTTACTTCAATGTGAAACACTGTTGTTCCTGCAGGTGGGAATTCTGTGTGAAAGGTCATAAGCATCAAACTAAACATGAAACAGACCTTGGGCCCTAGGAATGCACCAGGGCTGAGGCAGGCATAGTCCTCACTTTGATGAAAAGGAAACAATAAAATGAAGGAATAAATGTTACTATTTGGGCCTCTAAAGAGATTCTTCACCCCACATGTGCAAATAAAATGATGGGGTACACAAAAACCCCCAGTTAGTTGCTTTGACTAGTGATCATGATGATTATACCATTTAAAATCTTTGCATAAAACAAAAAATGGCCTAATTTAATGCAGTGGAAGCTAAGCAGGTGATGGCTGGAGCTTAATCAACTAATAATTAAGAAGCAGGAGATAGAAGAGACTACTTGAGAAGAATACTTGTTATGTAATGTAGAAGGGACAGCTGCGGTGCAGACACAGTGAAGATGGGGCTTGGATACTTTAGTTCTGGGCAGCACTTTGTCAAAATACAGTTGCATTGCAGATTTAAGATTCCAGTGGAATATATAAATTAATAGAAAGGGATAACTCTTTTAACTGTACTCTTTACTCAGTTCTGGAAGCTTAGGATGTTTTTGACTTAAGGAGTGTCACTCTCAAAATCTCTTTCTAATTTCCATGGTTAGACAACAATTTAGAAGGAATTTATACCTTGTTTTGAGCGAGTTTTTTCCTTCTCCTGTCCATTACACAAGGAATGAAAAGGGCTGTGAGCAGTTCCTTGCTAAAATCCAGACATGCACTTTCTATTTTAAAATTCAAGTGTTTGTTTTTGTGCTACAATATTGCTGACTTTGCTATAGCTATACATAGTTCCTTGCCCTCTGTCCAACACATTTTTAACTCCCCTGCTCTGTTTTAGGGAGAACTGAATTGGAGAAACATGCTTCTAATTCAGCCTTTTTTTAATCTTCAGTGGAGATGGAAATTGATGTTGTTCTTGAGGGAAGAGTAGTAGATGGACCAGAACTACTTAATATCAGAGTCATAATTCATGCTGCTCACATCTTGTTATAGAAGTACAAACTGTACTGTTCTTGAAATGTCAGTGCTTTTTTTCCTCATTTAAACAGGAATTCAGTCTCTTCATTTTGGAAAAAGAACTTAGTGTCTTCATTGATTTCACAGTGTAAAATCTTCTTGCAGAGCCTAAGTTTTTAAAGGACTATGAGGTAAATATTAGCTTGATAGCAATAATTTAAGTAAGAAGTTTTATTTCTGCTGAATCACTTCTTTTTTTATTCTAAATGTTTTTTGATAATTAAAATTGTCACTAACTTGTCATATATATTTACATGTATAGGAAGGTTTGTGAGGAGACTGCATTTGTGAAATTCAGCTGCAGCTGAGTCAGGTTCCTAATTATAACAATTTAATTGTTATAATCATGGCTCATCCCAGTAGCTGTGTGAACTTTAGCTAGATCCTGCCCAGTGGCAGATCCTCAATAGCCTACTGATTTCAGTAGGAGTTTCTCTTCTAGTGAAAATTATGAATATTTTAAAAAGGAGGAGGTCATCCTCTTCCATATCCATGTGTGCTAATTGTACTGCTTCCAACTGTTCATCATTGCTTCCTGGCTGTACTCTCTTGCCTTCACAGCTTGTTTTTCATTTACAGCCAACTGAGCAGTCCCTGTACAGCTCTAGTTTTGCTTCAGAAAAAAATATCAGATTCACTGGGACCTCGACAAGGAGCAATTTCATCAGCTCTGTCCATCAGAGCTAAGATCCTGTAGCCATGCTCTTCTCCCTGTTTCTGACTGGCATGATTGTGCTGTCAAAATGTGTAAATCAGGCTGCAGTGTGTTTGCAACATCAGTGCCAGCAAGGCTGGTCTAACACTTCCTCCTAATTACAAGGTGCTTATTTGCAACAGTTGGCTGAGCTGCAGGAGGTGGTGAGAAGGATGAGTAACATCAGGGAGGCTGGGAAGGAGTTTGAGAGCTGGTTCCAAGTGCAGTCTGCATGGACCCACAGCTAAACAAGAACCCTCCTACCAGCACACACACAAGGGAGGGAAAGGGGGCAAGTGATACAGGCATTATGGAGTGGGCGAGATCACTGCTGTGAGTGTTGGAATGAAAGGACAGGCAGTGGAAATGAGCAAGGGCTGTTACCCTCTGTGTCAATGAGCAGCTGGAGTGCATGGAACTTTGCCTGGGAATGGATGAGGAGCTGACCAAGAGTTTATGGATCAGGATTAAAGAGATGCAGGTGCTACAGGCCGTGCAACCAGGAAGACTGAATGAAAGAGGCCCTCTATAGAGAGATAGGAGTGATCTCATGTTCACAAACCCTGGTCCTCATGTGATACTTCAACCATCCCAATGTCTGTTGGAGGGACACCACACAGGGTATAAGCAATCCAAGAGGTTTCTGGAAAGCAGTGATGATCACAGCCTTCTCTAAGTGACAGGAGAGCCATTGAAGAGAGGACCTTGCTCTCACCAACAAGGAGGGACTGGTGGGGAATGTGAAGTTCCAGGGCAGCCCTGGCTGCAATGACCATGAAATGGTGGAATTCAAGATCCTTAGAGCAGTGAACAGGGTGCACAGTAAGCTCACTACCCCAGACTTGAGGAGAGCAGACTTTGGCCTCATCAGGGATCTGCTTTGTAGAGTGCCATGGGATAAAGCCCTAGAGAGAAAAAGGTCCCAAGAAAGCTGGTTAATATTCAGGGGTCACCTCCTTAAAGCTTAGTTGACAGAACATGGAACCCTGTGACAGAGGCAGCACAGTTTCTTAGCTGCTCTCTTACCTGGCTACAGAGATCCCACAGAAAACTAAAGAGACCTCTAGAGTGGATTATGTTAATGACTGTGTTCTGAGATCAGTACTTCAGCACTACCTGAAAATTTGATATACAATATACAGTACAGTATACAAATATACAGCATACAAATATACAATATACAGTACAACATACAAAGGAAACACTTCATCTGACATAGCAGTCCTCAAAGAGACTCTTTGGGAGTGGTAGTAAAGGGAAGATGTAAATACTTGCCCAGAGAAGCTTTACAATGTCTTCTGTCACATGTAGTGCACAGCAAAACCAGGAACCAGACATTTTTCTGTGATAACCATAGATTCTGAAATGAGAAACAGCAGGCATGAAAATTCAGCCAATAAAAGATAGGTATATCTAGTTGTTCTAGCCTTTCAGAGCTATGTCTTCATAACTAAAGTGTTCTTCAGCAAAGATGTAACTCAAAGAGTTTTTCACTTTGATGACCCAGACTGATGTTTTGCAATAGAGAATGCTGGAGTAGGGAATACTGATTTGATTCCTTTCTGCTTAGCTCTCAAAAATCTGCAGAAGATTTATGTTGTTAAGTGACTCTCTAAATTGCAAGCCTCAGTATCAGGTTCCACAGCAGACTTGTTTCTCCTTTCCTAAGACCCTCTGAATTTCCAGCATAATTGTTATAACTCCTAGGTCTAGATCTTTATCAATGCTCAGCTGGGGGACATAGTACATGACCATTACCTGTGGTACATGACCATTACCTGCACCTCTAAATGCTGTTGTTCTGTTGAAAAGAAATACCTCAGTTCTTCCGCCCCACCCCACCCTCCCACCCTCAACCCAAAAATGCAATATACAGCTTTTATGGTGAATATAAATTACAATGTCCTTTTTCAGAGGAAAGTTGCTGAGAAGAAGCTGCAAATACACATTTCCTTTAGCATAAATACTGTGCGGCCTACAGGTCCCAGAGCAGTGGAAGCTGCCCTTGTCTCCAGGTGAGGCCTGGACAGCTCCTTGTGAACCCACTTGGCTTCTCCCCTTCCCTGTACAGACCTGCTCCTTGGGAATTCAGGCAGATGTTCCCTAATGAGATCCATTGGAATAAGAATGGATGTGATGCAGATGTATTTTTGTATGTCCGTCCCTCTCCTACCTTTCATCTCCTGTCTCTGAATTGCCAGCACCAGAGCATAAAAACAAGTGATTGTAGAGAGAAAATGGGATACAGAAATGCTAAATGAGAAGCTCATTGGTAACCTGTTTCTTTGGAGCAGACGTTGCAGGACTAATTGGCAAAGAAGCATGAGCAGAACTGGCTGGCAGGGAGCCCTACAATGCCCTGCACTGTGGCCCTTTCTGCCTTCCTTGGAAGAAAACATGGTAACTCACATCTACAGCCTTGAAATTAATCCTATTAGACACCCTTTTGAAAAAAACCAAGAGGCATACAGCTTTCCACTTTGATAAATCCAATGTGAATCTATTGTAAAGACAACCTCTCCAATCATGCTTTGTATTTCCACATGGTCTTGAATAGAAATGAGCTCAAGACTGTCCCAAGCTTCAACTGTTTCAGAAATCTGGGGAGATGGGAAGATGACGTGACAGCCAGGTCCATTTTGCTTATTCAATTAACAGATCATACAGGGAATAGAAGAGTTATGAAAGATCAAAAAGCTGCTGTCACTGTCCCTGATGACCCCTGATGGCTTTCAGGTTTTCATAAGAACAAGCCATCCACTCGCATGGTGAGGAAAGACTGTTCTGTAACTGAAACACCACAGCTGCTCTTTCCAGACCTGTCCTCTTCCTCTGACCCATCTTAAAGCATGTGGAGATTCATGGGGATCTCTTCTCAGGTACTGATCCCTCCAGGATGGACACCAGTCTTGCACTGATTTACTTCTCTTTTCTGCATTCAAACAGAAAAGCAAAGGGCAAAGAAAAAGGTTTGGTTCCCCTCAGTGGACTGGGAAGGGGTGGAGCTTTTCTTAAAGAACTTCCTGGGATACTGGTTGGAGCTTGAGTAAGTGATGTGTGTGTTATTGCACTGAGCTATCTGTAAAAGCCATAGGAGCTCATGGCTCAATAAAGAGGTAAAATACCCCAATGGGTCGTTTCACAGAGGGAAATACTAACCAATTTCAGGTTGTCTGTATTCTCAATTTAGCAGGCAGCACAGCTTTAGTCCTGCATTGGCTGTCCCTATCTTGTGGAGTTACCACAAGATAAGATGGAGCTGCTGCTGCTCCAGCTAAGACTGAGAATAGTGAGGGTGACCCCAGGTCCAAAGGGCACAACATGTTGTTGATTTCACTATTCTTGTTGTTTCTAAGGGAGCAATAATCTGTTTTGAGCTACTTGATTTGAGAATCCGAAGTACCTTTACATCAGCCATGCTATCAACTTGTATGTCTTCCCTGTGTAACTCTCCAACATTCAGAGCCTTTGGGAATTTCAGTCCATTTGTTTTTCCTCAGTTAATTTTGTCTATTATGTATGGCTGTTATGTAAGTGTTAGGTTAAAAATAATATGAGAATAACATGAGTGAAACAAGCACCTTTGAAACATACTTCTAAGTTAGAGAAAGCCCTGCAACAGGAGAAAATACTAAAGACTAAGGAAAATAATGAGATTAGGAGGGGAAATGTTAGTTCTACATTTCTGTACTGAGTATTAGTAGTGCGAATTGCAGAATCCAATTGTAGCAAACTCAGAGACAAACTCTACATTTGCAAGAAAGTGAAAAGAAATTATTTCAGGTCAAGAAAATGGATCACAGCCCCTGCTATATCTGGTAGGTTTACTGGCAGCAGGAAAATGGTGGTTCTTTATGTGTGCAGCAGAAGTGATAAGAAGTGGGTGTATCTGTTGGATTTCAGTCCATCCTCATTAGCCCTGCTCTTTTAGAGTCGCAGAAATGTAAGACTTGTCAGGAGGCAGTGTTTGTGTTTCCTAATGCCCTCTACAGGGTCTAAGAAGTAATACACCAGCTTAAAAATACAGAAATATGTTGTATTAAACATTATGTAACAGCAATTTGCACATATAAGGAAAAAAGCTGAAAAGATGTAGTAAGCATCATTTAACTCTGAACAATATCCTGCCACCTTTCTGTGGCTAAGCTGGAAAATTCCACATGTAAGTAACTTACTAATTCAAACAGCCTTTAAAGAACCACAAAACCCCACAGTGGTCCCTACCACTTTCTGTTATCACTGGATGTGTTGCAAACCCAGCAATACTCTATGTTTTGTGAGCCTGGCACAGGCTCAGATTGCTATTCCCCTCTCTCCCCTGGCCTGATAACAGAATTCTTGTTTTTATAACACTGCCATTTAAATCTACACAGTTTTGGGGAAATCAGCATATTCCTATCTGTCAAACAGTGCTTTTTAGTGTGAATTTGGCTCCACTTCTGAAGAATCAATAAGATTTGAATGCATTCCGGTTTCCACTGTAATTCACACTTAGGAGTTCAGCCAGGCTGGAAATCTGCAGAATAGCTTGGGTTACATGAAAACAAACATTGCAGAGCTGGACCTGAGGCCCTTGACATCAGTGGGAGACTTTTCCTCTTGCCTGCCTGAGGTCTGGAGTCCGACCCTGATTTGCTCCCTCTTTGGACAAAGGTTTCAGGCAACTACTTGGACATTCCCATTTGTGTCATGTTCAATGAGTCTCTGCTGGGCAGTTACAAGGGCAGGACATGATTCAACTCTGCCTCAGCATTCTTATAGGCTGGATCTTTCCTCCAATATGCTGATATTGCTTAGTATCATACCAATTTCTGAGAACATCTCTTTAGTGGTTTATAGCTCAAATAAGACATTCAGTCAAGATTTTTTCATACCAATGGTATTTTTCTCCTGGAATAAAAACATAGATTTTCTTTTTATTATTATCTGGGTAGTAATCTCTTATTTTGGAACAGAGATTTATTATACAGTAAGAATGATGTTTCATATCAGGGAAAACCTTTTTACTCTACACTGAACTTTGAATTTTCCAATATCAAAACACTGGAAATTTATATTTATTTTAGCAAAGACTGGCTAGAGCTTAACAGTTAAAATTTCTCCCCACACTGAGACTTAGTTTGGAAAGTAGCTAAAGAGCAGTAAATTTACACCTCCCATTTTTGTACTTGTGCCCTATCTAATCAAGAGCTGACTCTGCTGTAAATCATATTGGTTATGAAAAGAGAGGTAAGAAAATAAAATCAGAAAAATAAACCAATGGGATGCTCTTGGCAATGTGATGAAATGTGACGTGTGTGTGGGTACAGGGCATTTTCCTGCTAGGTATTGCTATAACATCAGAAGACCATTGAAAATCCATGCTGAAATTGGACCTGATGCCTACCTGTATGTTCTTTTATGTTTTGGACTTGAATAATGTCTGACTGTTTTCAAAATGAAATTGGTTGGTTGCTGGCTTTCTTAAGGCAGAGTTTTCTCACACAGATGAGTAATTAAATATGTATGTGCTTGTTTTTAAACCTCTCAGAGCAACTCTGTAATACTTCCTGTGCTTGTGGCAAAACTGTCTCTTAGCATACTGGCAAAAAGGCAAAGTGCCCTTCAAAATAACTGTATCTATCATGTAGCATCATTAAGAGAACAGGCTGATAAAATGTGTCAGTCTTCTATGAGACAGCTCTGTAGATAAATTGCTCTTGACCTGCTATGTCTCAGCGTTCCATCCTTCTTTTAGGAAAATGGGTAGGTGCAATATCTCTTTACAGAAGGATTTAATGCCACAACAGGCAGGGAAAGTGTGAACCAGTCTGTTGCTATTTATTCCCTAACCAGTTTCAATCCTTAGGTCACTCTGTATTGGCTTTGCTGTACCTGTTGCTGCCAGATGTTTATCACAGGATTTATTTTTCCCTTTCTGTCTGTGTGAAACTGTGATAATTTTACAACTTAAAGTCTTCAGAACACAAGTTTAGAATTTACAAGTATTTAGTTCAGGTTAATTTTAGAAGAGTGATTAAATTTGTATTTTGGAAGACAGGATTATTGTGTATATTTTTCTTATACTGTAACAAGCAAATGTGGCACAAATCTTCATTTCCATGTCATAAATGTCTTGAGAGTGATATTGCAAATAGCATTTAAATGAAAGTAGTCTGTAATGCTAAAGTTCAAATTTTAGATGTCAGCTATGATGTCAAACTTCTACCTTTACCCTGTAGGTTGAATTCATGAATCTATCCCAATTTCAGAGTGACTTTTTTTCTTTTTTTTTTTGTTTTTTTTTTTTTTTTTTAACCTTTACTGGTGGAAGAAGCTGCTAAATCCTTTTTTTCTATGGAATAAGTGACTCAGAAAGTTCTGTTACATTTTGTTCCTTTTATTGACACACTGTTACTGCAGTTAGCATACAGTGAGAGCCATTCTCAGCTCCTGCCCTCACCTGTAATCAGGAAGATAATAAGATAGCTTTAAATTTAGTTCTTTACCCTTCTACAAGATAAAAATGGATCAATAGAGAATTCTACAGCAAGCTCAGCTGTTTTTGTAATTATAATGGCTACCAGTTGAATCAGGTAAAATTAATTCACTCCTATTGCTTATCTATTGTGGTTATTTTGCTACACAAAATGTCTCTTCACAAGAATACATTTAAAAGCAAGTACCACAAAAGCATTTTGTAGCGTATTATGGGTTCCTTTGGCACGTGGGTGACAGCTGAATGCCACAATGGAACATTCGGTAATTGCTCACAACTGGGGAAACCCTGGTGGTCCCTGTGGGATCAGTGACAGAGTTCGGGGCATTCGCAGCTGGGCAGCTCAGTGGGGCATTAATCAGGCACGGGTGCTCATACTGGGAGAGCTCTGCCTCTTACAGAGCACTGAGGGCATGCAGTGGGCCTTGTCCCACTTGAATAATTCCTCCATTGAAATGACTGTATTACCAATTAGATTTCTCTAAGCTTGTTTTTTCTTACATCAATATCAATTGGGTGTCCCTTGTCTTTTGACGACCTTACAAATTACGTATTCTCTCTTTGATCATGAGTAGCTGACCGGGGCAAGGGAGCGGGAGGGAGCTCAGTTTTCCATTGCAGTCACCTACTTGTTGGTTTTACTTGATAATAATTTCCTTAGATTTATTGTTACTAATTACCATTAAGTTGTTTTAAATTAGGAGGTCAGAAGCAGAGTTGAGTGTCAAATTTTTACTAGTAATGAGGAAAAAGATGGTAAAAAGAAAAATCAAGTGGATCTCATATGAGTTGTAAAAGGTAATATAGAAATTGTGGCCCTAAAGTAAGAAGTGTCAGGTTTGTGGTTTGTTTTGTTGTTTCTTTTGTGTGGGGGGTTTTGTGTTTTTTGTTTGTTTTTGTTTGGGGTTTTTGTTTTGTTTTTGTTTTGTTGTTGTTGTTGTTGTTTGGTTTGGTTTTGTTTTCAAAAAAGATAATCAGCACAAGTTGCCACTTCAGGCTTCGCATTATTTTTGATGCTGCCATATGAAATTGTTTCCCAGACTATTCAGAGATGCTGAATTAATTCTGTTTAGCCTACAGAAAATTTAGGCTTTAAAAGAAAGTTACTGATCTGATAATCCAATTATTCACTCCAAAGGGCAGTTAATGATGTAGGTGTGCACTCCTGGTGATTCACTTTGTAATTATAGCCTCTTGAGACCCAGGTACTGGATTTTTTTTTTTTTTTACCTGAAGTCTTTTGTCATCTTTGCTTCTTTCACCTACCTCACATACAATTTTAACTGACTTAGGGCATAATAATTCTTTAATAAAAAATCCTCTTAAAGTCTTCCTCCTGAAAACTATTTTACTTTAGGTTTGCATATTGTTCTATTGCCTAAAATATTATGGGAGAGGGTTACGGGGCATTGTTTGCAATATAGCTTGCTGAGTCAAGATTTTCTAGGACTGTTGCTTCAGCAGGTCTATTTCTGTATTTCTTTTTTTTTCTTTTTAATTTTAACGCTGTTAAATTAATAATTTGAACAGCTTGTTCTGTTTTTCTAAAAAAGTACTTTCAAACATTCACAAATGTACAGACTCTGTTAGAGGATGTTATTTTGTTGGAGAAATACAGTCATGTCCCAAGAAGGAAAAAATTTTAATCTTTATAGATCAAATCATGAACCTGAATATGGCAATTGAACTGAGGTCTGGGCTGAACTCTGTCAATCAACTTAATTTTTAAACTTGAGACACACGGGAATGAAAGGCTTCTTCACGTTCTACACTGGGCATGCTCTGTAGATGATCCAGCTGAGATCTTTCAGGCTTTTAACCCCACCACACTTGGCCACTCTTTCACCTTGTGCACTGATGCCACTGATGCCTTGGTGAGCACTGTCATGTGGGAAAGCTGAAAGGTACGTACAATGATTTGGCCTTTTCTGATCTTTTATGATTCACCTCTCCTGCCTCTTCTGTTTTATTATTCTGAATAACAGCCCAGTAGAGCTGAGGAATTCAGGATGTTCAGTAGGGTAAATTTGATCCAAAATGCCGCCCTGATGTGTGGCAGGAAATAAGTTGAAAGTAGCTAATATTCTGTTCCAAACAGTTCAGAGTTTCCTGAAGTGGAGATTTAAAACTACCTAATGAAACATTTCTCCTACACACTCTTGCCTTCTGCTGATCCTTCAGGGTCAGTTCCCTGAATTCGGGTGTACTTACATGTGAGCTGGGGCAGAATAGGACACACAAACATTTTGTTGTTGGGGTTGTGATTACCTTACAGGAGACAGGGAATTTTGTGTGTTCTCTGGGATTCCTTACAATGTGCTGATCAGCAAATATGCATGGCCTGTAAGCCTGTTCAGTAGAACAATTGTGAAATAAAAACACAATAGAACACCAAGCAGACTTATTGTAGGACTGGGATTTTAGGGTTTTCTAAAGCCTCTAGAGAATTTTGGAAAACAAATCCCATTGAGAGTCAAAGAGATTTGTATAGTTAAATTTTTCAGCCACTTTGTAAAACCTTCTCATAAATGAATAAATACAGGGAAACTGTACAACAAATCAGTATATGCACTCCAAAAGGAAGAAAACAAGTTTAGGAAATATACAGACTTCACATGAAAGCAGGCAAAGCAACCTGAAAAATTATAGATGATATAAGAAAAAAACCCTCCCAAATTTTATCTATTTTTTTTAATATGTATTTTTGATGTTTGGATTTGTTTTAAGAATACTTACCCTAACCAAAGGCTAAATGCTGGATTGAGCCAAAGTGTAACTGCTGTGACTTCAGAGGTTAAAATTTTACTCCCAATATTCTAAGGAAACAGATCTGGAACTGGCTGGAGTATGTAATTCTGTGTTATTCTGCAGTGGATGTGGACTTCTTCACTGCTGCCTTTCATTTAAAGACTCTAATACACTGTGGTATATCCAGCACATCCATTTAAATGGCTTACTTGGGAAGATGATGTTTGCACAGGCTGTGTTTGCCTGCAATTTGCCAAGCAGAGCCTAACTTGGATCATCTGTAGTCTGATACAACTGGGCCTTAAATCCAAGGGTGTGAGCAGAAGCTCGGTCAGGTGACAGGTGAGGATACAGCTGCTCTATTTCTCAAAAGTACTTTCTGTTGAGATTGAGTTTCTGTTCCTGCACTCAGAGCTGAAGAACTGGGATGATCATTGTGGAGTTCAAATGCTGATGGTCATCCATCTTTTATGTTGTTACCAAAGTGTTGGTAATTCTTCTGCAGTTCATATGGCTAAACCCATGGAAGTAGATTGTATGTGTTCTTGGATCATTTTTAAAACAAAACACTGATTTTTATTGCTTGTATTCCAAGAAAGCTCTGAAGCTAATCTGAACTTTACATATGTACCTTAGCTTTTCTTTCTGTGCTTTCTGAACCTGTGCAACGTGATTGCTTCATATGTTCAAATTTTGTCTCATATGCAAGGGGTTTCATTTAATTTTAAATAAAGGGCAAGATTTCTAATGGATAAGGATCTAGAGAGAAAACAAAGGTAGGAAGATGAGAAATCAGAATAAACTTGTCATTCTCTCTGCATAGAAAGGAAGTGTTTGGACTTATTTTCTTCCTTCTGCACAAACATTGCCCTTGTAGTTGTGGTAGTAAACCAGATGTTAATTTTGTTGGAAACAAGTCCAATCAAAATAATATTAAGAGTATATATGTCCCCAGAATATTATATATTTTTTGCCTGGGGTATGATGTGGCAACATAGGAGATAAAAATTATTATCATGACAGATAAGTATTAGCAAAGTTTGAGAGATATTTTATGCTCTTCCTTCCTCCTCACTGGTGTTTGAATTATTTCTGCCATCTTATTCTAGTATAAGGGACTATTAATCTTGTTTTCTGATACTTCCACAATTACTTAGATCATTTAACAGAAAAATAAAAGGAACACGCCCCAACTTTAATTAAATTAACCCCCTGCAGCAGTTCCTGAGTCCTAAACACCTACAGAACCAAGTGAAGAAATACTCTGAAACAGAAGACAGGTTCTTCCAGTCCTTAAGGTAGAAGGAGATACAGTGTGTGGAAGAGACCACTCATCTTAACAACCAAAAATAAGAAAAGAATAGGTTTTTATAAATTAAAAATATCTTATTCCTTACCTCCAGAATAAATAAACCCAGTAGTATTATTTCCAATATTGTCAAATCTAGCAGTGTCCTGACTGGGGAGCTGTGACACTCTGCAGCCCTCCCATACTGCAGAATAAAGGAGGTGTCAGTACCTTCCCAGGCATTTACTGCTGAGAAGGTTATTCACCACCTCTTTTGAATTTAAAGAGAGGATACCTGGCTGTAAAACATGAAATAAAATAGGACAGCTGCTGTCAAAGTCCAGCAATAATTGGGAGAAAGGAAACTTGAGAAAGAAGTTATGAAAGGAAAAGGGGAAGGCACTTTTAACTATTGAAATCAGGATGTTATAATGAAGCAGTGAAGTTAAGACTAGTTGTAGTTACATCAGCCTGGAACTGAGATGTTTTGTGGCCTGGAGTTTATAAGAAGTCTGTAGGAATTTCAGGGAGCAATAAAAATGGAGGTTAAAAAAAGCAGAGATGAAAATGCACCACATTGCCTATCTGAGGACTAAAGCTGAGAAAAGAATATTTGAGTGAGAAAGACAGACTAGGACTGCAGAAGGATGTTTCAGTCTTTTTAGCTCAAAGGGCTAATTCACTCTGAGTGAAGGACCAGAGGGAGGAAATTGTGTTTGAGTGATTGGTTGTGAACTTTTAGGAAGTGTGGAGACAACAGGAACAGAAATAGTCTGTTGGGAAAAGAGCATCTGTCTTGAAGGTCTGTGAGCTTCATTTGTGACTTAAAGAAAGAATATAGAAGTTTCTGTGCCAAGTCAGAATATATGGAATTGGTAGTTTGGGAACAGTCAGAACTGGTCAGGGATTAAAGCCACAGGATTGAACCACCTGAGTATCACAGAAGTATCTTTGCATGTGCTCCACAATTTTCATTCTAACAGAATATGCCCTATGCAAGAAAAAAGTTTCTTTAGGATGTGCAGAAGTATAAGTCTGTGAAGTCTCATTTTCCTACACTGAGACTTATCAAGAGCAAGGAGACCAAGTGAAATTACTGATTTTTATATTACTGGGGAGAGATATGGCTGTGGAGCAAAATTCTGCATGTGGCTGCCTAACTCCACTGTAGGACAAATTTAGAATACAACTTTTCACTGAGGAGATGGAGAAGTTTGAATTTGTAAGACGAAAAGTCTTAAAATGTGTTCTAGACAATTAATTTGGGTGTCACTGTATCTTGAAATGAGCTGTTTACCCATGTGATAGAGACAACAAAGGCTTTATCAGTACAAAGTACCCTCTCTGCATGTACCAGTATGCCCTTACATTACTGTAGAAAGTGAGAATTTTTCTGGAAGCATGAGAGCAGTGTCTTCAGTTCCCTCTGCCACTGGCAGCTTGTCTGAGACTGACAGAAAGTTCCAAACTAGTGCCAGCTGTTAGTCCTGAGAGGCTCTTCAGAGCAGGCACCCTACAGCCAACATAAGGGAACTGCTTTGTTTCCACAGTAGTAGTTCTTAATTTATTTTCATTCATGTAGAGAGGGTAAAACTGCATTAGTTATGCCAGTTAAAAAGGGGATGAGGAGTTATTTATTTAAAATTCAAGGGGAAGATTATCTGATAATGGAGGCACACAGAATTAAAGACAAAGGTAGATGCCTGTGTATGTCAGAGCTTTGACTTTCTAATCCTGCCCAGTTGCTGCAGTCAGGATCATAAAGATTTTTATTTTTTTTTTAGCTATTTCTCAGCAAAAGCAAAACAAATCAACCATAGTTTGTAGAATTACATCAGCCCTGTCCTGAGGCATCCAGTACAAAACACAAAGCTTCTGGCAAAAACAGAGAGAAATATAACCAGCTTGCCCTCCTTAAATCTAAGTGAGGAAAGTGCATCTGGTAGAGCCATAAAATCAGAAGTGACTTGTTTTAAAAGGAAAAAAAAGCATCAATTTGTCATTCTGGAGCTATGTGTTTTTTGCAGTGCAGAATTGCTGTAGGGATCAGAGCAGTTAGGGATAGAGAAAGACTATTAAATGAGTCCACTCCCCTGCACTCACGGACATAATCCCTTGATGCAAATACATGGTTTATTAAGGTTGCAGTGTACTTACTATGGGAATCAGACCTCTAATAACATCATCCCTGGAGCTCTGGAGGAATAATGCTTCTTCTCTTTAGATGTGTGCTGTGGATGGTTTTGCCCCAATGCTATACACTGGTAAAAGAAATACCATTTGAAAGGAACTATGAATGTTCAGGTTATCTGCAGGCATTAATTTTTTTTCAGATAGGTCAGTATTTGGTGAGAAACTGAGATATGTTTTTTTTGAGACATGCTTAAATTCTCCCAGGAGATGCTGAATTTCAGATTCTATTCTAGTAAACTTCAACCTAGAAGGGAAAGTTCTGCTGGATGACACAGGAAGTCTGAAGAATATGTGTGAGACAAAGACTAAAAAACTCCAGTGCTCTTGGAATCTCCATCAAATAACTAAATAAAAGACTGAAAGAAAAGTTCTAGCAAACCAGACTGAAGGCAGGGAAGAAACTTAGAGAACCAGGTAGCATTTAATATATTATGGCTCATATTTCAGGAAAGACTTTTGCTGAGTTCTCTGTCCTCCTCTCTCCTCTGTGGGATGTAGTTTTTGGTCTACATCTTAGCTGCTAGCAGAGTTGGAAACACAGCCACGTTGTACAGATGTCTATGGTTGTGTCTGGCCAGAATTTCCTTCCTCCTCCTCCCCCTGGTCCAGGCTTTTGCAGCTGCTGGGACTGTCTCATTTATAGCAGACACACAATGGTAGGGGCGCTGGAATATATCAAATGAAGGGTTTAAGCTGCAGTCTTCCTGTATTACAGTGCACATAGAGAGCCTAAGCTGCAAAAGCTGGAGATAACACCACTGCATAAATACCTAACTAGCAACAGCACAGTAAAGCTTGTGCTACAGCCCTCATTTTTGACCCAGAAGATGTTTTTTTATCACAAGAGATTCAGTTCATTACAATAAAAGTAATTCATCCTTCACTTGCCTGCCAGATCCTTAGGGCTGCTTCACTTTTTTCTATTGTGGGGGATGATGTTTTTGCAAAGGCAGATGAAATGCAGGTGAGAATAGTAATTTTGTTTACTACCTGTTGCTTTACAAGCTCAGTGTAGCATAGAACAATATAGAAGAAAAGCCCTGAAATTGAGACTACTGGTTTTTCTTGTGTTTTGGTTGAGGTTTCTGCAAGCTGTAATTCATTCTAGATTTCAGTTTGACTTGCTCACAGGATCCATAATCCAGGGAAGAAAGCCCTAACCCTCAGAAAACAGCTGCTTGTGAGGATATTGTGTTGGTCATTCAAAAATCAAGACACTTAATTGATCATTATTTTTTAAAATATCAGTCTTGTTATGAAGCCTACTGCTAATTGTTTACCCATGCAGACACAGTTTTAGAAATTTTGGATCGGAAATAACATCACTTTAAAGCTTTGATGTTCAGCTTTTAGAAAACTAGTTAGAATCATTTTCCCCCTTCCTAAAATAAATGTGAGAAGAAACATCAAATTAATCATAGGTACAAGACTGCCTGTAGTGAGGTAGCTCATTAGGCTTCCTTTTCCCAAGCTCCATGTTTCTTTCAGAATTTTCATTTCCATAGTTGTTTTTTTTTCCATTGGAGTGTGTGTAGTATTATGCAACAATGAAATGCTTTGCTGAGTCATTTATCATTCTTTGCCTTGTAGAAAGTCTATGTAATTATCTTTGTGCTTGAGTTAAACTCTAAAATTCAGAACCCAAATGTGTAGGTGTCTGCTGGCTTTTAGAATTTGTGCTGTGGAAGATGCACATTAGAGAAGATGCAATTCTGCTTCTGAAAGCCCATCCTTGAAAGGGACATAGTCACAACTCCTTACACGAGGTAAACTGTTTATTCTCCCATTGCTGTTCTCTGGCTTATAGCACCACCTACAAGATACTTTCCATCTACAGATACAGGCTGATATCTCACATTTTTGGGTACCCTCTTCCATGATGGAGCTGCAGGTACCCACCCTTCTGCAGCCTCCTGAGAGCATCAATGACTTCAGCCACAGCAACTTGCTGCTGGTAAGGATACTGTGGTTCAGGGGCTTTCTCTGTCTCAGGAACCACTGGAATTCACCCAGTTCTACAGGTCAACATCAGTCCCTGCATCCCATTTATCCCTCATACCTGGATTTTAATTACTGAGGGAGCAGAAGCCATGGAAGGGATTCTTTGTTGGCACATAGGACAAACCATATGCCCAAACTTAGTACATTAGTATGAAAGGCAGTGATCAGGCCCAAGTATAGTCACTATGGGCAACCAAAAGCAACCTTACTGTTCCTTCATCAGGTGGAGCTTCATGCCAGACCACTGGGGTTTTTTACTTCCAGCTCAAACCCTTGCCAATTTTACAAGTTTGATTACTTAGGTTTTGTGAGAGTCAAATTAGTCATGATCTAGCAGGGATACTGAGGGAACTGAGCTGCACACACCAAACACTAGTGAATTATTGCAATGACTGTAATGGCTTTGGTGAAGTTTTTTCTTGCCTGTCTTTCTCAGAGCACAATATTCCTCATGTACTTTCATGGCGCTATGTGCAGTTCAGGAGATATTTATCTGTAACCCTTCTGTCAGTTAATCCATTTCCCTAGTGTAGCTGACAACTTTTACTCTGATGGAGATTGTGGGGATACATTTATTCTTTCACTTCTGTTAAAATAAAAAAAGTATGTTATTTATGCTCACAAAAATAAAAGGCACTTACCAATATGGATACACTGTACAACTATTGGAACAGTTCTCACACTGCTACTGCAGCTGCTGCAACAATACCAAGTGAAGGCTGTGTTCATACAGGTTCTTCTTGTTGTTGTTAAGCAGAAGAGGGAGGAGATTATTCTATTTGAGGAAAATATTGTTTAAATTGAAAAACTTTCAGTATGCCCTTTAGTTAAACCTGTGTTTATGAATTTATCCAATCTGAGTGTTAATTATGGCTTGTTTGATGTACCTTCATCTAAGACTTCTTCCACAATATCTGTAATGCAAACTATTTAAATTCTCCCTGCTTTGATTTGAGTGGCAAGGCTGTGAGACAAAGAAAATGGCTGGTGTGAATATTCCCAGTAAAGCATAGGGAGAAAAAAAAGAGAGAATTCTGAGCAAGAGAACACATCTTCTTCCAACCTAATAGGCACCACCAATTTCCCAAGTATATTAATATTAGCAGTGAGTATCTCATCAAAAGGATTTTTCTGCTGGGAGTAAGCCTATGTCATCACACAGATGAACTTCCTGACAGAATTACTGACTCCTGCTGGTAAATTTTGGAAAGCGTATTGTTGAGCTGCAATTCTGAAGACACTGTTATTTTATTTCTCCTTCCTTCACTTAATTTTTTTTTGTTGTCAAATACTTTTGCATAGCAATGGGATTCAGTATTTGAGAATTTATAGGCTCCTGTTGCTTCAGAACCACTGGGGTTATTATGGCATAAGAATGTGGTTTCAGGTGGGGAGAATAAGCAGCAGGAACAGAAGAAATGTCAAGTAATTATACAGGTTTCATATTAGCTACCATAAGAATAAAACAAACAAACAAACAAACACACCCCCTTGTCTCAGCAAACAGGCAAAACTGTTTCTAAACTCAGAATACCTCAAAAGCTTTGCATAGCATGCCAGGTGCTCTTGGATTCTGTTAATTTGACAACCAGATTACCAACTGATAGACAAAGAAAGAATTTTTTAGTTGGGTATATGACAGGATTTTACCAAGCTTTTTATTATATGCTGCATGTAAGAGAGATGCAGATTTTTTGCAACATAGTAACTGATGACAACGCTGGTCCAATCATTTTAACAAAATACGTTACCTGATCAGTGCTTTAGATGCCTGTGGGAATAGCTGTAATAATTACTTAATTGCTTACCTTGATGTGATGCAGAAAAGAGGGAAGGCCAAATGATAGCAGATGTGAAAACCTTTAATTAGAACCAAATCAAAGGAGTACTTCAATTTTGGAGTTTAAGATGCTGGCAAAGCTTTTGCAGAGCCTCTACTGAGTCAGTCACATCAGGTGGAAGATTTGTGCTGCCCTTGCAAACATGACAATTTGCTTGAACAGAACATGTTTTTCAGGCAAGACACTCCTTTCCTCCCCCCTCTCCTTATTAATTTCAAGAAGAGCAATGGAAGTACTACTCTGAGGCCTCGTTTAGCTCAGAATCTTCTTTGTCCAATTAGCAAATATCCTGCATCACTGATTTTTAAAAATTCATGTGATCATAGTTCTATAACCAGTTACAACCTACTGATTCCATCTTGAACAATATTAACTTCCAGTTATCAGGGAACAATATATGGAAATGCTAACAAGAAAGCTTTGCTTGCATTCTTATCCCACTGTTCTTTAAATCAGGGCTCTGTACTGCAGGTTTTGTCCCTCTGTTCCCATCTTATTGCTGATATTGATATACATGTACTGCTTAAAATGAATTGTTACATGTGCACTTTGTCTGCTCCCCACAGAGCTCTTGTGTTGGTTCCCTGGCAGGAGTATGGGTACACGGACCTAAACACAGCAGCTGGAAGCCTTTGTTTGCAGGTTAAGGAAATCAAGTTAACCTGGATCCTCACTCAGCCACCAAGCACCCTTGAGGGACTGATTTACTCTGCTCCACAGCTCAGTTTTCCCTCTGTGAAATGAGGGTAGAATAAATTCAGCTAGAAGGTAAAAAGTGTAATAAATGCTTCAGCAGACAGGAACAGCATCCACTAAAGCCTTCTTCCTTCATTTCCTTAATTCCCTGGGAATAGTTAAGCTTGCAGGGAAGGTGGACTTCTGAATCTTTTGGTGACCTCATGTCTGTAACACTCCACTGGCCTTATGCTACTTGCTATGAATCTTATGGGAAATCCACCCTTCAACTGACTTTTTGAGTACTCTTTTAGAGCAACTCTATGTACCAATTAAAATACCTTCTCCCAATATTTCATTTTAAAAGTTTGAAACTAGCAAAATTTTAACCCAATAGGAACTCAAAGCAATATCCAACTTTACCATGTGATCCAATGGTCAGGATCAGACCACCGATCCTGGTTTCATAGCCCCCCTAAATATGTTGTGAGGACTCAGCCCTTTTGTTTGCTGCAGCAGCAGGTAACCAGTGCTGGGTGTTTCACAGAATGCCATGTTCCCATACTGATGCTTTAGTGATCCCAGCTGTGGGGTGAGCTCTTCAGTTCTCCTGCTTCGATTCCTACCCTTGCACTGTCACAGGACAGTGTTCCATGTTTAACTGTAGTACCAGCAATCTCATAACCTTGCAGTTAAGATAAGACTTATTATCTTCCTAGAACAGATAAAATGGCTTGGGTATTGGAGGCAAGAAAAGTTGTACCATAACTTTATTTTATTTCTTAATAAGTAAAAGGTGAAATAGAGTGATCTCAGATGAGCCTTAGCTGCCTTCAAGCTTATAGGACTATGTCATTTGAAATGGAGAAATTATTTTATTTTTGTTGATCCTTGCTTTCTAATTTTATCCACGCATTTGAAAAACTAGGGAGATTGTCTTTTTTTAAGTATTCAGTATCTTCACTTTACATTTTAGGACATAGATCCTCCATTTTTTTCCCTCTCCTGGTTTATGCAGGTCATCCGCTAAATGTGTGATTAAATTTCCTATTTAAAAATCATCCTCCTGTAGATTTATGTTCTTTTCCTTCCCTGAAATTATGGCCTTTTTGATTTATTGGTGTTGCCTTCTTTCTGTGTAACTACAGTTGCTTTAATGTCTCAACATTTCTATATAGTCAGACCTTTGTCAATCTGAGTACATTTACTCCTCCGATGGTGAGATCACCCACTAAATTAACTCCATACAAACCCATCAGATAAGCTACAGATAAAAATTCCTGGTAGGAAATATAGTGAAATGAACAAACCTACCTACAGAGAGGCTATGGAAATTCTTGGACTGCTTGCTTTCCTGCAGAGAGCAATGTGGCTTGAAAAATAATACGTTTTACTATTTCTACTCTGCAGAGCATGTGTGGGATGCAGCCAAATCCGAGAATCACTGAACATATTCCCAGCTCTGCGTGCACAGGAAATCTGCAATGAGGTCGGCTATCGTCATGCCATCAGGTTCTGTTCCGTGGTCACAGCTGACTCAAAGGGATAGTAAATGCTGGCTTTACAGCTGACTTCTCAATCACAAAAATACTGCTGTCCTTGCATCTAACTGTGCTCCCATAATGCAGGCTCCCTCCTCCCAGAACTCAATTTCACTGCCACCGAAGCAGTGATAAAACCTGAGCACTGACAGCATGAACAATAGGCGTGCTTAAAGGTAAACATGAGGTCTTATCACTTGGCTGCTGCAGATTGCGATAGGGAGATGAGTGCTGGGTAGCGACAATTCAAGATGAGAGATTGCAACAAAGGGGGAAAGAAAAGTCTCTCTACTGATAATGAAACTACTTAATAGTTCTGACTTATACATAACTTTGAGCAAGTAATCTCCCAAACAAATTGCCACAATTATTAACATTTCCAAACTGCTCAAACAACATAAAAACTAACAATATTTTTCAATTTTACCTTATGTTAGCTTGGATATTTTTATCTTATGGACGTAAATTCAGTGAATTTGACAAGGATAGGTAGGAACTCTAAATTATGCTGTATGAAGGGCTTTTGTTTAACTCTTCCAGCTGTTTCCTTTGCTTAGCAGGTCACAGGTTCTAAAACTTAAGCATTTGAGTGTGAGTTCCCTTGCTTTCTAATGAGGTTGGCCCATCCTTTTCTAATTGTTTTTTGTTCATAGTTTCTCCTGCTCTAGAGAATGTATAACAGTTGATCAGGTCTGAAGCACACTGGCAGTGCTAGCTGTGATATTAGGTATTTTTTCTCTTTATAAGTATGCTGGGGTCCAGGCACTTACCTTTGTGCCCTCCATAGCCCTAATTATCTCAGGTGCAAACTCACTCCTGCACAGCTGTTTCTAATTTCCCATTTACCTAATAAGGACTCCTCATTTACCTTAACTGCTAAAACCTGTGCTCAGCTGCTGCCTAATCTGCTCCTCTTACATTTCAGTGCCATTGGTAGCTCTGGGCACGAACACACGAACTGCAATGGAGTTTAGAGTTGAGGGGTCTCTGCTTCTCTTGCCTGACCAGCTGAGCTGACAGCCATGCCTGAGCTTGAGCCTGTTCGTTGTAGATGTTCAAGTGTGTGGTATGAGTCGAAGCAACGATGAGGAGCAGGGATATTCCCTTGTCTATGCAGGTGAGTGATATTTTAGCCTTTTGTGATTGGGGTGACATATTCCTATTCTGTGGCCTATTGAACACTCTTGTGGGGCTGATCAGCTTATATATGAGAAATTGAGAACATGTATCTGTCCATGGCAAAGTAGAGTTTCAGGACATGGCAGGTCTGGGCTCAAAATAAACAGAGGAAACATTGTAATTCAGGTTCTGGTACTGAATGAAGATGAGGAACCTAATTTTAGTATTTTCTAGAGGTGAACACCGTAAACCCAGAAAAATGTTTATTTTCTTACCCAACTCCTGTGCAGACACTGTTAATTCTTGTGAACCCCTGTCAATCTGCGGTTAATGTAAACCTTAATTTTTGTGTATTGTTGAATCTATGCTTACTTAGTCTTTAACTTGTGAGGGAGGAGATAAAAAGAGAAGAGTAGGCTTGAAGGCAAACACATCAAAGAGGTAAAATAACCCCTCTCCCTAATGCACTGGGACTTCAAAATCTAGTTAGCTGGCAAGGTCCCCTCAAATGCTTATTGGCACAGGATTAATATCCTGCCCAGTGACCGGGAATAGAGATCACAGCTGTCTCCTAATAGGCTGCCACTCCCTATAGGGGACCTGCAGTGGGCAACTCTATCAAAGAAGGCTTTGGAATTTCACTTGTCTTCTAGGTTTTACATTATGAAGCTCTTTCTCATGAAGAGAATTTATTTCTTGGCCAAGAAAGGGTCAGGTGGATAACTGATTTGACAGATGATACATGTCTGGGGCTTAAAAGTTTCTCTGTGAAATTGAGAAAAGGCAGAAAAGCTCCTTATGAGACAAGGGAGGGAATGGTAATCACAGTTGCGTTTATCACCTCAGGAACACGAGTTGTTAAGGTGTTGATAGCCAAGATAACCAACTACATCCCCATGTAGCATCCCAATTCTACTTCTTGCATTTCCACAGTGTGTCCCTGAAGAAGGGTTTCTTTCTTAACCTGCTGTTTGTATGAAAAAAGCTAAGGACAAGTAGAGCAATAAAGCTATTTCTTCCATTTTAATAAAATACCCATTTTCTGTCAAGGACAGTTGTGTCATTAGCACAGGCTGCATCCCGTACTTGCTTTGTCATTGTTTGGCACATCTGATGTCAGACCGAGCTTCATGTGGGATCCCTTAGAGCAGAGTTGCTGTAAATGAGCCCATCATAAGATATACCCAGAGACTTTAGTCTTCCTTGGAAATGTCTCAGTATTTGATTTACTTTGAGTGGTTTCTAACGCTGTTAATTAAAGTGCTTTAAATCTCGTTGTTTGACAAATAGAGATGGCTATTTGTGTGAAGAAGTGCAAAGAAGTCTTGCTGCAGGAATTACTAGGTTTGGGGTTTGTTGCTGCTGCTGGAGGGGAAAAGGAATTCTGACCTCCCTTGAGAAAAGAAATAGATTGCTAAGCTTGAAGTTGTGGAGACTCATTGAATGTTTGCCCTAAACCTATGCCAAGCTCTGGTACCAGGGTCCCTGGATCTTACTTGGCAGAATGTTTTACTTCGTCTATCACTAACCCACTTATGGTGGGTTTTAGCTGCAAGCTTTTGTTAATCATACTTAGTCTGGAAGGATGGGACAGTTGGGATTGCTGTCCAGGGTTGGAAAGTTAAAGAAAAATTTCCTTACCTGTTCTGGGGAAAATCTGTAATGGTTTCTTATCTTGGAATGGGACCAAATGCATACAGGAACTCTGTGCTACTTCAGCTAAGTTCTTAAAAGACTTGCTTACATGGATAAAGATATTTTTGACGTAATAGCTGGCCAACTTGTATCTGGAATATTGAGCCTTTAATTTTCTCTTTCCTTCTGCTCTTTTTGTCCACTATATTAAAAAAGCACTATGTTATACTGATATGAAATGAGCTTTGTGCTGCATGGATTACAAGGTGCTAAAGAGCGATTGCATTGTCCAGTTCTGCCCTTTTGAATGTTCTTTATGATAGCCTTCAAGTTCATAATTATGTTATATTAAATGACATTTTTTGTTTGTTTAAAAGAATTTTGCTTTTAGGCACAGAGTGTACCATCAGAACAGACAATGAAAAAAAGATAGACTTTCTCATGTTGAACTCTCTCTTTCACGATATATTTGTGTGTCTATCTGTATGAGCTTAATAATGCCTTAACCTAGTTTTTTTTGCATTTACTATGAAATAAGGTTCATAGAGGCTTATGATTGCAACCTCTATTTTGAATTGGGGGGGAGGAAGGGGAAAACACACCTTGAAAATACGGCTTTAAGGCAGTCAAATGCTACATTCTCTCTAGTCATACAAACAAACTCCATTTAGCTCTTTCCTGTGTGCGTAACTATTTCAGCAAATATAAGCATATGAAGTAATCACTGACTATTTCAGATGCCTGACCAAACTAAAATAACTTCCAAGTTGCGTTGTCACATTGTGAGCACAGTTGAAATGTTACCTGAGTATGGAAGGGAAAAGAGCTCTGGAATACAAGCCAAATTAAAAATTCTTTGGTATTTTTTTACCTCAGGAATAAGTGGTCTAGTTAGAACTTGAGACTTACAGTGCACCTGAGTAAGGTGAAAATGTAGCACCTTCATAGCTGGCAGGTCTGCTTTTGTGAGAAATGATACATACAGAGGTTTCGGGTCTGCAGCACAGACAGCAGGATCAAACAGCAGCTGGAGAGCAAACAAGATTCTGCTTGGCTCTCTGCACAGTCCAGGGGTCCATTATCTGTGGTCCCATCACCAAAGCATTGCCTGGACAATGGTATGTACTGTAATAAACTGCAGGGAGCCACATCTGCAGATAATCAACTATAATGAAGGAGGATAGCTTATTTTTTGAGACTTTGGGTTGAATTTACAGGGCCAAGGCTGAGGAAAAAAGCTCTTCTTTGCTTATAAATCAGATGTACGTGGGCAGCAATGCACAAGCTTTCACAGAATTTTGGAATAATTTGGGTTGGAAGGGACCTTTAAAGCTCATCTAGTCCTTAGGGACAGCTTCAACTGGATCAGGCTCACCAATGGATTGTTTATTTTGAATAATTCTGGAAGACACTCTAGCATTCTTGAATTGAAATGTTCTACATGATGATACATTTAGTGTGAAATACTTGACACTTCAAAATTTGTTCAAAAAGAGAAGTGGCTTAAAAAGTTAATTTGTTACAATGAGTTTCCATGATGAAAAATTCAAAAGGTCTCCTGCTCCCATTTTCAGGTCAGGAGAGATTTTAACTTTTACAAGTCAAAATAAAAGGAATTTCTACATAATGCATGAATGATGTATAACTTCAAAGGGAACTTTCCTGAAGCTGACTTTTGGTTGTCCTTTTCTAACTCCTCTTTACTGCAGGGGGGAGAAGATAAGGGAATAGGCACACCAGGTTGCTTGAAGGATTAGTGAAATAGTAGAGAGACTTTTACTTCCACAGTAGATATCAGTTTGAACCCAGCAGAAACCATCAGTACTGATCAGCTGTTTAGAGGTCTTTTCCAAGGGGATGATGACACTGCAGTAAATATCACCTTGAACTTGAGAGGAATTGAAAACCTTGTTCGTTTGTAAAAGTCCTTCCTCTGAAGACCTAGTGAGTTTGGTGATAGAATCTGAGGAGGGAAATATCTTTTTGGACTGTAAAGGCTACTGAATTTCAGCAGCTGCGTAATATGGCCCTTGCAATAAACTGAGACTCCATTTTGGAATGAATTGGGCTGGGTGTTTGCCCCTTTTGCTCCTACTGGAAGGCTGCCCCAGGTTTCTGTAATGGCCTTCTTTGCAGTCTGCTCTGGGCTGACTTTCTTGTTTTAGGCCTAGGAGCATCCTTGTGCTGCAGGGTAAACTAGGGATACATGTACAACAGTTTGCCACACTGAATAGAGAATTCCAGTGTCAGTAAAAATGCTCTGGTCACTGAAAGACATTGAAGAGACTATTGACCCTCTGTGCAGAAAAATAATCTATATATGGCTCCAATAAGTGCAGTTCTTTTCTGATTTAGAAGAGTGGTGGGGTTTTGTGTTTTATTTCTAAGACATCAAGCCTTTGTAATAGGTGTGACTAAGGAATGAATTTTGAGTTGTTTGACCTCTGTATAAATTCGAAATTATAGTCTGGATATTGCTCAAAACAAAACCAACCACCAAAGAAAACCTTTAAGAAATCAGGAACCATTTAAGAAATCATTTGATGGATTTTAAATTTTATTTTTCTGCTTTGATGGCTATTGGGTTAGTGATAATTTCAGTTCTGTTTAAAAGAAGTTCAGTTCTAACGAATGGTTCTAAGGCAGCTCTGTGTTTCCCAGGGGCTGGGAATCATGCATGTAATTTTTCAAATTAATGACAAGACTTGGATGGAGTGTGTACTCTTAGAACAAAACTGTCTTGTTAAAAAACACTGTGTTTAGACAGCTTGCAGCAACAGGAGATTAAATTGCTGGATTGGCCTTTTATATGGCTTGATTGATGAGGAAACTATGCTGCAGTATTCACTGTTTATCAAACGTCACTCGGCCAGCAGCACTCACAAAAACAAATATTTATTGGATACAAGATTAGAAAATGATATTGCAGAAATGTGTGACTAGTTTCTATATCTCTCTATCTTAAAAAGTTGCGATGTGGTAGAACAGGAATGAGGCACTGTGCAATGTAACCAGGGAAACACTGCCTCCCTCATAGGAAAGATGTTCTTGTTCGTGATCTCTTACTGAAGGCCAGTGCAGGAATAACCTGCATGTGTTTATAAAACGAAATGCTTTCTCTAACTGCCTTCTCTTCTTCCCCTACTTCTTTCAAAAGTAAACCCCCCAGCCTTGATGGATGTTCTTTTATTGTCACTCTGCACATGTAGCTTGCACTGTGAGGGGTTATACCTACCTGTGCATCACAATTTATATCCACCCAGCTGCAGCACACAGTTATCCACATCAGCAGTGGGGAGCTTGTCCATACAATTGTCTGCCTTATGCATTGAATACTTCGTTGTGATTAGGGCAGTGCTGTGGACTATGTTACTACAGTGAGTGAGAACCTGAAAGGTCGATTATCCCAGTGTTAACCATTTAGGAAAAACATAGTTCTCATATGGTGACAGGTACATTATGGACATATTTGATATCTGTTTATTCTCCCTGTCTGTAGAAGAAGATTGGCTCTTCAGGTGTTTTGTGTGTGTGCACAAGAACAGATTTGGGATTCCATTTCCTCTGTAATTGCACACCATGAATAATTATCAGTTATTACCTGTTTATTTGTAGAAGACCCTCTCTGTGTTTGTGTTTTCTTTTTTTCTCTCTCTCTCTTTTTTTTTTTTTTTAATTTCTTATCTAAATATGGTGTTTGTAAAAATGAGTCTCATATTAGCTGTAGGTTAATGTAATGTGAAAGACATGCTGGGCAAACAACCCCTAGCCAGACTGTCTGGAAACAGCTATGATCTGTGAAATGTTATCTTGGCTAGTTTACATCATTTCCCAGTGAGTCAGTTTGAACTCTGTTCTTTTATTGGTTTATTATTTTTGGAACGTAATTCTCAATACATTTGTATTCATGGCAATGGACAGTAAGTAATTTAACACCTGCTATCTACAATCTCTGTCAGCAAATGGTCTTCTCCTAGTGGGATTTATAGTTCCTTCATGTTTCAAAGGCGGAGAATTCAAATTCTGTTTAGTTTGCTGTGCTATCAGCAGTTATGTGCCTTCTTTCCCTCTGTCTTTTACTCTGGTCATAAAGTAACACTGTTTCTTTTATTCCAAAACAGAGAAAAACCTGAACTTTGAAGGGCGTTTACAATTGTTTCATCCTGTCAAGGTATTTTTCCTCTCTAAAATAGGAAAAATAGTAGTGGGGGAAAGAAAGCTAAGCAATAATTAACCCTAGTCCCACCTAGAGGTGAGGACTGTGTGTATGTCTGCATGGCTCCTGCTGGGAGAGCTGACTTAAGGTCCTTTGCATTCCTCTTCTGCTCTGTTACAACTTCTAGTTGTTTCATTCCAACAGTGTAGAGAAAGTATAAAATGGGAGGGCAGAAAAAGATTTTGAGAGATAAAGGTATATCTCTCTTATACGTCTCATTTGAAACAAGAGAATGCAGCGTTTGTGACTAATATTTTTTGATTTTGATTTTTTTTGTTGTTGTTCTGGTTTTGCACTCCCTAGGCTGTAGGAAGAGGGTATATGTTATATCCATCCTCCCCTACTGCAAACCCCTATGTTTGGGAGATCGTTCATATCAGCAGTTGTTGCTTTAGTGTTAATCAATCGAAATGAGCTAAACTCTCCATGTTTTCAAAATGAGAGAACTGCCTTTAGGTTAAAAAAAGTAATCAGCATCACTTGATAATGGACAATTATTTCCTTCTCATAGCAAAATTCTGCACAGAAATATTCACTCCAGCTGTCTGAGAGGCCATTAAAACTAGATTGAGTTTGCTGTAGAAGCTTGGCTCACATGATCAACAACCTCCTGATGATTCCAGTCTCTTGCTTAACAGGTTGAGTACTCAAGGTTAAGATTAATTTTATCTTTTCAGAGAAGAGGAAAGTGTACCCCTCTTCCTCCTTCCCTGGGAGACTGTGATTATTTGCACTGTTATAAAGCAAACCCTCCCTCTTCTGACTATGCATCCTGTTTCCTTTTTCAATCTGTTGGACAGAGGAAACTGTGCTCTTTTTTAGCATTTAAAGCAAGAGAGTCTTTGCAGTCTGATTCTAATTTCCATCCATTTCCCTAACCTGACTGCATTGAGCTGAACTTTGCTCCTGTCTGCATGTCCTAATTTCAGGAGGGAGATATGTTAGAAGCAAATGTCCAAAAGTATGAAACATAGAGATTTAAGAACCATACTAGAAACACTTTGGAAACACAGGGAAGGATGCTCTTTCAGACCAAGCTTTCTGCATAAAAAAATACCTTGGAGAAGTGGGAGTATGTCTAAGCACATTCTCAGTATGAGAGGGGCTCAGAAGCTGCCTAAGGAGGAGCAGTTGTGCACAGTGCCTCGGTTGAACACTGCCCATACAGGAAGATGGCAATAGTGGGGCTGCTTCACACAGAGGCTGTAGATAACCTTGGAGAATGGGGAAAGCAGCTGCTTCTGCAGGAGAGAGCCTGTAGCCTCATAGAAGCAGATGATGGAGCAACTGAGGTGATTGGACTGAGCTGTGGAATCAGGTTGTGCATCGTTGCCAGGTCTAGTGAAAAAGAAGAGTTTAAAAGACCTCATAAAGAGCTGCATCTCAGAGATATTATGCTGCCAGTCCCTGAGTACACTAGAAAACCTTGGTTTGGATGCTGAAGTACCCCATCCTTTTTGACTGGGTTCCTTTGATAAGTTGGCATGTCAGGGAGCGAGTGTTACTTCTGTCCAGATGAAGACTGTCCTGCAAACAGAAAGGACTCTGATTTGGGAGCATGTCAGTCTAACACCTCTGCAGTGCTCTAAGCACCTCCAAAAGATAAAAACAAACCAACCAAATTATCGGATGATATATAAACTAAAGCACCAGCCCCGCTTTACCTTTGCAGAAGCAAATACAATTTATGGTTGGTTAAGTAGGGGCTTTCTTTTGCCATATGTTGAATCTTGCAGTTACTCAGTCCTGCTGCTCTTGCATCTGTAAGCCTCAGTAGCAGGATTGTTGCTTGGAAACTCGGTTGTCTTTTTGCATTTACTGGTAGAAAAGAAGGCTCAATTTCAGTAACTCAATTATCACGACTTCTACATAGATCTAAAACTCCCTAGCAAAGGCAGCTTCTTAACTGGCAGGATAAATGTTCCAGATATACAAGAAGCATTTAGCAGTGTTTCCAGCAGGGGTGGAGTTTTTTCAGAGTGTTGATATTGTAACTGAGATATAAAACAGGTTGCATGGAAATGAGCCTATTGTATATGTGCCATTTCTTCTTCCTTTTTTTTGTTTTTCTTCTTCCCCTGTGGAGTAGAAAACCACTCATGAGCGTACAGGTTGTTATCTGACTATGGGTAAATTTGGAGTTTCTTTGTTTTTCTTTAAATGTTAAATTTTACTTCTGCAGTGAGTGTACCCTGATTTTTTTTTTTTTTTTTTTTTTTTTTTTTGTGTGTGTGTGTGTGTGTCCGCTGAAGAAGTCAAACTTACTAATACCTGTAAACTTGTGGTAAACATTCAGTGACATTTTTCTCTGGTGTTAGAAGATAACAACAGAATATTGAATCTTTTTATAGATAAGCTTAATTCCAAAGAGTGTATCTGAAAGAAAAAGTAAGTGTATTTTGTAACTCATATCTAATATCTTGTACAGATAGACTATTTGAAGTTAAGTTTCTCTGAAAGAAAAGAGTAGGTGTGTTTTGTGACTCATTGTATCTAATATCTTGATTCAAATTGCTTAGGAAACAGGCACTTCCTCCTATTCCTTGAGATTTATATTCCTAAATCAAAAATCCCCTAATGTCCGGAGGTTCACTCTATGGTAGAATCACAAATAATATGTCTGAGGCTGACAGCTGCTTTTTCCCCCACACGTTATTTTAAAAAGGTGTGTTCCTTGCTGAGTGTTTGCCTTAAAGGACTCCTATGGCACGAGAAGGACTCTTAAGTTGAGGAGAATTTAGGTAATGGTCATAAACAGAAAGCCTGACATGCAGCTCTTCTGAATTTTCCAATTGGTCACTTGACCCTCATATGTTTTTGGGGAAGCAAGTTGGCAGGAGAGATTCTGAATTGCTTCATGAAACTCCTTGTCAAATTAATTGTCTGTGTTCTGTTTGAATCTTTTCTTTCTCCAGGCTCCTTGTTGATTCTCCCCTGTTATTCAGTAGCTTCTTTGAGAAGTGTGTTATGGACAGATATACACAGCTTGGCAAGAAGATTTTTTGGGGGATTTCAGGTTTTATGGGACACTTCATGAGTGGTTTCTTTGGGATTATTAATTGTGAGGGTTTGGTTTGAAGAGAGGGAGGAGGAAACAGTGATTACTGTTGTGTTTTCTGGGTTGCCTTTTTTTGGTCCCTCTGTTGCCTGAAGTAACATGAATTTCAGAAACCTTGCAGGATCAATAGTTAAACTGCATACTAATGTGTTTTGGAGAACTACGCAGAAAGGAGGTGTATAGGGAACATAAAATGACTCTTTCTTTGTTCATAGTGTGGTTTGAGAGAAAAAATAGCAGCTGCAGTTGCCACCTTCAGTTATTCTCAGGAATACCAGCATCTGAAGCTTAACGGGGCTTTTGATTTTATTGCCATGTGAGTATAAATATTGGATCTTAGGCTGTGTGCTCTAAAGTCCTAGCAAAGGGTTATTTTTCACTCAGTTTCCAGGAGTTATCACAGGGACTGAAAATTGAGCTAAATGCCAGAGCAGGCTGTATGAAGTGTGAGATCAATACTCGAAATTGGCACATGTAATGACAGCTTTGGAACTGATGTGCATGTGAGTGTGATTGGTAATTGCATTGAGAGCCTTTTAAGAGAAGCATTTTGTTTAAAATGGAAGGAAAACACTGTCAATACAACACTATGTGCTACACTTTATGGTAACGGTTACAAATGAAGGCTTCAAAGAGTATTTAAGTGCTTTGTGCTATTTGTTGTCCTCAAGAGTAGTATTAAAATCAACATTCTGGGTTAGAGAGCTTGTGGGATGTGTTTTCCCTCAGGATAGAGAGGGATGGTTGCCTTTGTGGTTTGGCTAGTTCTTGGATTCTTTCCCCCCCCATCTGTGGGGATTTTTATTGGTAATCTGGATTTAGGAATCTGGACTTAAGAAACATCTGTTTAATGTGGTATGAACATAGGAATCCATACATTTGTGATTTGTACTTTTAAAGACTGAGTATGCACTATATAGTGTCACCATTTGATCAGTATTTCCCCATCACATTGCTTGTAAAGTTTGGTGACTTTTACTTTATTCTGAGGACCAGAGAGTGGCCTGCAAGTATGGGGAGGTGAGCAGGTATTTAATCACCCCAGGTATTCCAGTATAGTCAGAAGCCTGGGCTGTTTGCACTCCTGGGAAAGTGATTTGGCAGCGAACTGGGATTACAAACACTAAAAGGAGAACAATGTGCGGCTTCAATACTTTGCCATAAAAGGCTATTCTTGTTTTCTTGCAGAATGTAACCACTGAAAAAGAATTACAGCTTCCCAGTTAGAGTCCCTAGCTGGGGGCAAGGTTACTGTGTTCCATTTGTGGTTTGGGTGTTTTCAGCTGAGAAGAGGGGAACCTTCTTTTCCCCCACCATCCCACCCCCAAGGATTTGGCAATCTTCAATATTGGACCCTTAGGCTCTTTTAGTACCATCTGAAGTTGTTTATTGTCAGGCAGGAGGTAGGACAATGATGGTTCTTGCAGAAGGCTCTCACTAGCCTTTTTATTCTTAAGATTGACATGCTAGAAAAGACTTCAGACAGGGCATGTGTTCCCAAGCACTTTTCTGTGTGGAAACTCTTGCTCTAACTTCTCACTGGTCACTTGGAAAATAATTTTTATGACCTAGTGTTGTGTGTGTTGTCTATAGATTTTTTGTTCTTTTAAAAAAAATCACTGAAGTAGTGGGCCAAAATTTTGCTTTGGCATAAGATAAAAATGAAGATGACCTACCCTTTTCTGACAAAGTTATTGCTGGAGTCATTAATCCAGCTGTGGTTTTAATGGCCCCTGTTGTTTGAATCTGCTTGGCAGGCTGACTTCTTAATGTCTGAGCATGTAGCTATGTTGAAATTGGCCTAAATGAGGTTAACTGGAAAGAGGAGAGCTGTTGTTGGCATGAAAGCCAGACTACAGAGAGGTGAGCAAGCAGAGGTTTAGAGCAAAACTCTACCTTGCTGAGAAGTGCAAGCAGCAAGCTGTGAAGCACGTTAATTAAATGGCAGTAGTGAGCAGGTGGGAAGACTATTCTTAACAAGACAGGGGGTGGTGTACAATTTTATAGACAATCTAAACAAAACCTTGGGAGATAAATTCTTTTTTTCTTCATATTTGTTCCTTTGCCTTGTTGTAATAACATTTAAAATAAAATAATAATAATAAAAAAACCTAAAACAAAGTACTTCCTCCAATCCAGAAGGCTTTTATGCTCATGTAAAGTTGCCTAAACCTGAGGCAGCCCCTGATTCTGTTGTTGGCATAAGATAGGGAAGAACAGTGCTGCTGGGCAAGGCAGAATGGCCCTGCTTGGTGGCCTGGCTGAGACACTGTAAGCACAGGTGGAGCTCTGTGATAGTACCTTTAGTGATACAAAAAGAGGGTTCTTGCAAACATGATGACTTTCAGGATCTGTAAATATTTGCAGTTGGGGTCAACAGATACTAGAGTTGAAACGATGTGATGTTATGGGTTAACAAGAGGTTTAGGAAGCCAGCTTGGGAGAAGTGCATGTTTGTTTTTTTTTTTTCTACTTTTGTTATATCACAACTTTATGTCTAGAAAATCTGCAGTTAAATCCTTGACCTTTCATATGAAGCCTTGAAAGATCCCATGGAAGTTGGTGTTTGGTAATTCAATCGGCTTATTCTGTGCTGCAGTTTCGAAGTAAGAACTTTTCTGGGAAGGAATTTCTGGCTGCTAGCATGATTCAAGTACTTGAAGGATGGACCATAGAGAGGCACATGCCTTACCCATAGGATGTTTTACTCTTCCTTCATGCTGGTTTTGTCTTGCCATCTTTTGAAGTTGAAGCTCTCTGCCAGCAAGTTTGCTTTAGCTCTGAAGGAAATGATACTCTTTGGGAACTGCCTTGAAGCAGACCTTGTTCTACCCACTGCAAAAATAAATGTATCTTATCCAGAATCAAATGAGTGTGAAAATGAATTGCCTGTATGAAATTCATATGAAATGTTCCTTAGAAAATACTTTTCTTCACTTTTCAAGTAGCAGCAATGAATATATAGCAGGGGATCTGCTGGAAGGGGATCTGTATTTTACCTTCTTTGCTGAAACATTTCTACAGTTTGCTAAGGTGGTGGAATTCTTTAGGATGCATTTTTTAGTGGCATCAAGCATATTAGTTTAACCACAGAAGGTACCAAAGAAGAATTCCATGAACTTCAATCCAAATGTCACTTTTGTACCACTCCAGTTGTTTAAGGTTCTATTGTAGGGAGTAGAAAAATGAGTTGCTTTGGAAAAAATGGTTTCAAGTATCTTAACTGGACAGTGATAAAATTCCTCCATGCCTTTTCCAGCTTCTAGGATAATTGTTGTAGGGACCCCAAGATTCACAATATTGAACTAAGAAAAGTTTCATTTCCATGAAGGGCCTCCGTTTTGTATTATCTCCAACAAGGATGATGCTTAGGCTGCCCATGGTCAGAACAGAAAAAAACATCTGGAGGGGGTAAAAAATTTTATCCCATGTCTCAAGTAATGGTCTCTCTTCTACTTTATAACCATCAAGGATGTATATGCTGTAAAGGAGCCCTACATGAAGAAGAAAGTATTGGAGCTAACCAGACAATTCTGTTAATGTGGTGGAAACAGCTTGCTGTTTCTTAGGTCCAGGATATAGCTTAGGCTGCATCTTGTTCCTCAGTGTGATCCTGTAACTTGGGCTGTGTAAATCAACTTCTGGTATGTTAGGAGCCAAATCTGTGTATTTTCTTAGTGGAAATTAAGCAAGGCTGCCTATAAATTCAGTCTGGGAGCAGGAGACTCGGGAGCATGGCATGAGGAAGCATCTCTTGGGAAATTTGATAGGAGGACTAAGACTGCTTCTTTCAAGCTTAATCCTACTCCAAGATTGCATCTAAAACAGAGAGGGAGTTTTGTAAGACAGTATCTGTTCAAAGAATAGTTGTCATTTCTCAAGTGAAATGAGCATTTTTAACAGCACCACCTGGTGACTGCTGTAGCAATATTTCCTCATTAAAATATAACTGATGAACCTGCTTCTTTGGGATAGGTGTCATAGCTAATTCTCAATCGTATCAGTTTGCCTGCAGTTGAGTTTTTTGTTATGTAATACTGCAGGAAGAGGTCACATCAATCTTCACAAGACGTACAGATGGCCAGTTATGTCTAAGGTGAAGTTAAGCCCTATGTGCTAACTGGTAATTTATTACCTGCAGAGGTTAGATTTTTTTTTTTTTTTTTTTTTTCTTTTCTTTGTGTCATGTCCTGTGTCCCACAATTTCTTTTGTGGAAAGACTCTCACAGTTAGTTTTGATCACAATAAGCTGTCCACAACAAAGTGAAACCTGACTTGCCCAGTGCAGGCTGAGATATTAGATAGCTATCAGATTCTGCTTCTAATATAGATAGGATTTTAATAAAATATTTCAGGCTTATGAAAATAAGAAATAAAATATTTCAGACAATGTGCCTGTCATTTTTATCATATCCCTCATGGAATCACTTTATGAGCTTTGAGCTAATACGAGCTGAAGATTGAAACTGGAACATGAATAGCAAGCTGAACTCGGCATACTGGCTGATTATCTAGAAGATCATTTTAATACAAGGACCCATAAGCACAAAGAAGAAATTGGAGAGTTCTTAGAAGTATTCTAAGGAGAGAAGTGAATGAAGAGTAAGTTTCTTTTCTGATTTTCCTTGCAGGCTTTTCTTCTGTTGCCCTGAAGAAAACTTAAAAAGACCATATGTGAGCTGGCTTGTCAGGGATGACCAGTCCCAGTGAAATCCCATCACTGGTCCCCAGAAGGACGGGCAATGTGGGTGTAGAAAAGCCAAGGGGGAAGGTCATTGACAAGTCATTTATTCCTAATGAAGCAAAGGAATCACAGGGCTGCTGTGTAAGAACTGCAAAATCTGCAGTTATGCTGCAGCAGCAGTTTCCCCAGAGCCCTATTGCAAGAGGCAATACTTTGGACTTCAGTGATTTAAAAGGCTCTAATTCCCTGTACTTGTTCAGTGGTAGCCACCATAGCAAAGGTGATATCAAAAACACAACAAAATCATCTTGCAGCTGCTTTAAAGGTGGTGTTGAACCATGACTGAAGCAGGGTAATCAGGGTAAACTTCTAAAGTTAAATCATCAACTTTTCTTTGAAGTAGTTGTGTAGTAGCCTGCAGTAGAGGATCGATGGCATGTATGAGATAAAGACCTCCCTCTGTTTAGAAGGTAGACCTGCTCCTGGCCTGCAGGACTGATTTAGTATTATTCTGTAACAAGAGATTGGAGGTGATTGTGCAAATGGCTCTGACTGTACTTGCGCTTAGCTGAGATATGCTTAGGAAATAGGCACTATAGTGCAATATACTAGTTGTGTGGGGTGGGTGTTTTGGGGGATTTTTTTGTTTATTGGGAATTTTTTGGTAATTGGTTTGTTTGGTTTTTTGTCTGTTTTTCAATCTTCCCAGAAGATATCACTTGTAGACAGCACTTAAGTAGTTCCTTACTTCTAGCAAAGAATGATCAGCTTGAATTTCTACTGCCAAGTGCAGGGAATTGGTAACTGTGCATAACTAATGACATGGTCAGCTTGTTGCTTAATTTCAGATTCTTCTTGGTTTTGTCCTGATGCCCTGGAAAGGATCAAAGTTAACACCCAAAAAAGACAAAAAAAGAAAGAGTCAGAGGAAATGTGCCTTGCACATGCCCTTAGCCAATGGAAGCCCCTTTCAGAGTCCTGTTAATGAAAAATACTAATTGAGTATGCAACAGTATCCAAAATTCTGTAGAGAAATTCCTTTGGGCACCTCTGACTTCTTACTCCCAAACTTCTTTGGACCCCTTCTTTGTGTCGTAATATTCCATAAACAGAAGTGGACATGCAAAGCAGTAGTATAAATGAACAGATTTTCTTCAGGGATGTCTAGAAGACTGTTGCAAGAAGACTCCTTTCTGCTCATTACCAAAAGATGCGAAATTCTTTCCCTCCCCTGGGCTGCACGCTGGGTAACACGAAAACTGAGTTGAAGTTTATAACTTGCAGAATCTTTTCCATTTTGTTTTGACACCAAGTTGATGGCACTAGCTGGCAAGAAACTTCTTTCAGAGCTTGGCTTGTTCAGAGGATTTCCCCGGCAGCGTTACCAGGATGCAGCGCACACGGAGCTCGTGTCGCTGTTCTTGGTAAGCTCCCGTGTCTCTACGGCAGCACTGGGGGTGCATTTTAGTTCTTGGTTGTTCCGAGAGACAATGACTTTTGCAGACAGGGGATGGCACTGTTGCACTGTAGCTCCTCAGCCTTCCATCCAAAATATCTCTATTTATAAAAAAGGGCTTGCTATTTACCAGGAAAGGAGCGGACGAACCAGATGCATTACTGCAAGATTTGCTTGAAATAATTCTGCATAAAATACCAGATTTGGGTTATTGGAAAGTTTATATGTTGATAAAACCCCCAAAAGAATGTGTTAACATATGCCTAAATTGGTTGTTAGCAGTGGACATAGTTTAAGGCACTCGTTTACTTTAGATTTAAAATGAAACCAGCTAACATTTAGGCTTTCTGCCTTTCTCAGAAGCCTCAGTACATCGCTGTCTCCAACTATTCACCCAGAAATTCTTTAGGGCAAGAGGGGCTAGTTCTGAAGGATGCCTGGTCCACAAGGGAAGACCATGTGGTGGATGTGGAAGCAGCATTTTAATTGCTTGTCTTGGCTCACCACGGTCATGGAAACATGGCAGATGGACCAAAATTATTTCTTTTGAAGGATGGACTTTTGCAATGGAAGGCAGTGTAGACCTTGATCAGCACCTTCAACTTTAGCAGCTCGTTGAGTGCAGTCAGAGCTGTTACTTGTGCACTGACATCAGCACATGACAGTGAGGGATCTAACTCTGCTTCAGTCATTTGATGATCCTCAGATGGAGTTCCATCTGGGATGTGTTGTTAACAGCCTCAGTCTGGAGGTGATGAAAGTGTAGGTAACAATGGCAAAGTCTGCATTCAAAATACAGATGGCAGGAAAAGCTGAGCAGGCTGTTGCTGAAATTAGCTCCACAATTCAGTCCCTTTTCTTGGAGGAATGCAGCTACCTCTGTCTGTCTTCCACCAGTCCAGTGTTCCTCCCTTAGCTTTACCTGAAAGGTGGCTGTCTCATGTTCACCTGCATCTTTGGTTCAGCAAGACATGGGCTGCAGTCCTAAGCTAAACTGTACAATTTGGATGAGGTATAGCTACAAAGATGACTTGAGTCAGTGTACAAGAAACACTGGCTTTTGTGTTTTCTGCTTAGGACCCTTGTCACTGATCAACCACTACAAACTGGTGATGTGAAACCTATAGTGGAAAAAGAAAGGTCATGTCCGTGACTATCAGCAGGAAAATCCAAAGTGAAAAGAATGAAACCTCAGGAAAAAACCTCCACTTAAACTGCAACAAAATCTTTACCCCTGAAAATGCATGAGTGACTTAAGTGAAACAATCTGTGTGATGTGATGTCATGTAGTATTTTTGGAGGGCAGAAGGAAAAGATATGGATAACTCTGGTGAGACCATTTCATTGGCACTGAACTTGGTGGGGGGTGTGGGGGGGAGTTTCAACATGATGTTTGGCTTCAAAAATAAATATAAAATGTTCACTCTGCTTAGTTTTGGGACAAAAAATAACAATTACTCAGCTTGTACTCACGTCTCCCCATTGTCATCCTTCCTGCTGGCTGTGGGAAGGACTGAGAGTGAGATGCTCCACTGGAGCTTCATTTCTCACTTGAAGGACAGCCCTATTGCTGCCTGCTGAGGTGTGTAGGTGACTCAACTCCAAGGCCTTCCTACTCTGAGGAAGTCAATTTGTTTTCTGGACAAGGCAAATCAGATTAGAGAGAACCTGTATCCTTCTGTGACAGTATCAAAGGCAGCAAATCAAGCTAATAATAGCAACATTATTACAAGACATCTGATTCTCATCCATCACTAGAAAGAGATAATTAGCTAAGAAGTCCTTTGACTTAATTCTATGTCCATACCTGTATTACAAGGGTCAAGTGAAAGGAAGGTATATACATATATGTGTGCTGAAAGTGTTCTCACCATCTGCCTTAGGAAGGAGAGGTGACATGTTGGTTGGTTATTTTGTGGTGCTCTGGTGATGAGTTGTGAAGTGTGCTTCATTCTGAACTATATTCAACCTGTCTTTCCTGACTCGATGGTGGTCATTGCTATCCAGGAGTTTGGTGGATGTCCTTAGGACTCCATTAGAAAGAGATTACATAGGTTCAGTGGAAAAGGTACTAGACTGTTTTTCTCCCCCTGACACTCCTTGAATTTTAGTGGGTCAGTGGCAGGCTCAGGGGCAGCAGAACAGTTAGGGAGCTGCCTCCGAGTTTTTCTTGTCTACCTACTGGCCGTGCAGTGCCACAGTTCATTATGTGTTAGCCTGGCAGTAGCCTGAATAGAGACACACTAGAAGTGTCCCAGGTTTGTTTTGTTTGGGGCCTTGCATAGTAAAGGTAATAAATATTCTTTCGGGTGCTGTTTTGGACAGAGTCCTCTTTATTCTGCTTGTTGTTTTGGTTTAGTTTTTGAACTTAGAACAGTGTTCCTCAAGAAATATGTTGCAGTAAAGTGAATTTTTCATCTTTAATCTTCACCTGATCATGTGATGTGTGTTTGTGTGTGCAGCTATGTGATGGCTTCTTCCTGGGCTGGGAATGGAAAAAGTGAACCTTTAAAGACAGAAGCACCACTGGAAAATTATTTCACTTGAGGTAAATAGGTGGTTGCCAATTTTGCTGGTTTAACTTGAAGTGGGGAGATCTAGACTGAAAAAAATCATTAAAATATTAATGATTAAAATATTAAAATAAAAATTAAAAATATATTGTAAACCTGCAGTAACACTGCAGTAATATAGTAGCAAGTGCAAGAATTGAGAGGAAAAATTAATTATTTGTAATGCCAGGAACTTTTTGATAGGTGTTAACATGATTAGAAATAAAAAAATATCATTATTCCCATTTCCGAAAGGGGGAAACAATGCAGATGCTGAAAAACTAGTTCAAGTTTACTCACTGCATTCCTGCCAAGGCCAGGCCTCCTAAAAGTATTAGAACATAACATTACCTTAGGGAGTTAGAGAAGAACTAAACTTGTTCACTTTTAAAAAGTTACTAGCTTAGCCTCGGACTTCAAACTCACCACATGCATTAGAAAACATTCTATGGAATGTCACACAAAACTCCAAGTGTTCTGCACTAAGAGAAAACCCAGGTACATGATCATGGTGTTCCTCCTTATTTTTTTTTTTCCTTTGGACAACACTGAAATGTCTCTCGAACACCCTGTCTTAGCCTCAGCTGTCTTCAGCAAGGTTCTGCCTGTCATTCATGGTGAGGAACATCCATGTGAAGCTAATCTAGGTTGTGTGGCACTTAGGCATTTAGTGCTGTTGAAATCGGTCTCTGTCAAAATGCTGATGACCCACCACACACTGAACTGAGGCTGAGGATGCATGAAGTGGTGAAAAGTTTATTTCAATACTAAGCTGATGATGCATTATTTATTTTAAGATTGTTGAACTGGGCAATTCTGATGTTTTGAAAGGCAGCTATGAAATGTCCTCATTGTACATCTGCCACAGCTAAAGATGAAGTGGAACTCTGGAGGCAAATACTGCTGGATTCCAGTTGTTTAATATCTAAACTTGGTTGTGGATTGCTATAGTCTGAACAGGTCTCTACATAAAGGCATGTAGAATACATAGAAAATTCCATTTCAAACGCCCTGGTTTGGACTTCAAGATGTAAACTCCTTTGAAACTTTATTTGGATAGAGATTTTGCATACAGATGCCAAAAAGTCACTGTTGGGAAGTTTAATTCCACCTTATTTATTCCTTTACAGATGGAGTATTTACACCAAGATTGTGAGTTTATTACTAAGTATTCAGAATTTTCCTTCCCAACATCCTTGTGTTAGTGTTGCCTCATCCATTTAAACTTCAAGCCTGCAATCTTTTTTTTTTTTTTCCTCCTCCAGAGATAAATTCCTTCAAATTACATAGGACTTACATGCAGGATAATAAAATAAGGGACACTCTCTTGGAAGACATTAGGTTTCTAAGTTCTGGCTCTGTGACTATTTTCATAGTTAGTTTAGGACTGCACAGAGGCTTTAGTGCAGAATTAGTGTTTCCCTGGGGAATGCAAGGCTTCCATGCTGGGCTGCCTTGGAGAAGTCCATTCCAGCCTTCTGCCTAATCCAGAACATGGGATGGGTAAAGCCATGCCTCTTTTTAAAGTGTATGTTTGCCACACACACCAGAAATCTGAAGATTTGGCGTTTTTAAATCATGTTCTTTGAATAACAGAGTTTAAACTGTACTTGCTAAAGAGTTTAAAAAGGCAAATGAAAATTACTGTCACTGCATAAGGAGCAGAGCCATTTTCAGCCTTATGACTAGCAATAGTGGTTTGAGTCTATAACATACTTTTATTTTGCTATTGGGAAACAATCTATTGGTTGCTTTCTCTTTTTTTAATTAGGAGAGTTTTTGCATTGTCTTCTGAAGATTTTTTTTTTTTGGCACCAGCTGTATAATATGATTTTTGGGGAATTAGTTTAGAAATTCTCTGATGTGCTTTGTGAACTGTTTCACAGTGAAGTCTGGTGTGGCCAAACACTGGTGGATCCATAAGTCTACTTACTGTGTCTGGACCCAAGAGCCATATAAAAGGTTCTCTCTTGTTTCCTAGGATCTGTTTGTCCATTGTTGTGGAAATTGTGCTTCATAAGCAGTTAAACAATTTGTGTTGGTGCCTAAAGTACCTAACAGCACAATGTATTTTAGTTGTTAAACTCTGCATTACAAATGAAAGATCTGTTTCAAGGAACTGATTGAGTGATCCTGTTTCCTTATCCCATTCAGTGACTTGGTATGCTATGTTATCTGAAGGTATCAACAGAAACAAATATCTCCCTACGCAACTGTGATTTAAACTTGTGAAAATAAAGTGTGACTGATGGCCATGTTAATACTGGTTTTCAGGAAGGCTGTTTTAGTAAAACTATTAGCACTTTCAAACAAATAAGGGCTTTCTTTTGGCCACTCTACCATGACCAGTCATAATTCAAAAATGAGAGATGCATTTTTCACTTCTTATGATAGAAAATAAGTGCCTTAATTATCTTTTTATTCACCTTGGAGTGTTTCATCCTCAATTAATATTGCTTACACTAAAAGAAGAGCAGGATTTGACTTCTGTATTAAAGGTCATTGAGTTATAGACACCCGTAATGAAACTGTCTTTGGTGATGATTAAAGCTGCCCAACAATAGTGGCTGTCAGCACTGCTTGGGCTGTTCGATCTCTGCATCTCTTCTCTTTAGAGCAATGGATCAAAGGGGAAATTGACAGCAGAGTCACGTTTCTCAAGACGAGAGGTCTTAAGGGATGGCAGGTTCGAAAGTGGAATGTGCAGGGGCTGAGGGAAAAGGATGTGTGGGAAGCAAGTGTGTTAACCAGATGGCTCCACTTTACTGTTTTTGGGAGCCCTTGAAGAGAGTGAGGGGGAGATCAAGGCATCAAGTTTCTGCCTGAGCAGAGTTTCAGCCAAAGGGAGCTCTGTGTGTGCTTTTCACCTCGCTGGTTCAACTCAAGAAGGCTCAAGGCACACTCTGTAAATAAACTCCCTTGTACTTTTCATCTTTGCAGGAACACTACTCTCGAATTGGACACTGTATGGTACTAATGCAGATCCTCTTTCTTTCTGAAAAAGTACAAGCCCTGTTTGCCTTTCCATTCAGATCAATTAAAAAAAATTCTAATACTCATAACTGTTTAATTACAGGGCTTCTGCTGATTAGGAGTTTCAGTTCTGAGGGAACCATTCAGTATTGGCTAATTGATGCCTGTGTGCACCTCAGTGACCTTCAGAAAAATTTAATTAAAATGATGCAAAATACCTCTGGAGACCTGTCTCTCCAGGCTAAGTGTGGATGTTATCATCCTCTAGGGTTCCATTTAGGGAATTTTGTGACTTTTAAAGGATAAAGCATATGGGGATTCTAGGCTACTGCAAAAGATAGGGATGCAAAAATGTTGCATAACCTGGAACATTGCTCTAACAACCCTACCACTAGTTACTACCAAAATACTCTGTGGTAAATGACATGTGAGCAGCCTTTAACCCAACAAATGAGAGGAGGGGAAAAAGAGAAAGATATTATTAGCAAGCATAAGATGAATCATGACTATATATTCTCCAAAGACGTGAAAATTATATCTATTTGTGTTCTACTTGAAAGAGATTTCAGCATGTGGGTACATTGATTATCTATTTGCTGCAACTAGAGATAATCCCCATTAATTTCACTAAGTGTGAAGAAACTTTTCATAGTGCTATATAACTAAATTACAGGCGATGTTTTTTTTAATTTTCATTTTAGAATTATTTGTGCTATCATTGAGCATTTTAGTCCCTCATCTCCGCTGTTCTTAATATTATTCATTGTTCCTCATCTTATCATTGAATCACTTTTCATGAACCAAGCGTGCTGTGATCTGTGCCGACATGGTTTACTGAACCACCCTGATCTCCTGCTAAACTTGCCTGCCGTTAGTTAAAGAATCTCAGAGTTTTATAAAAATACCTCACTGACAGTAAATTGCCTAGAAAAAGAGTATGTTTCCTTCATATGACATCTATAGGACAGAAACAGGAACTTCTCCATGCCCACCCCAAAAAGAAGTACAGTCTGTTTGCACCGAGTCTTGATCTCCTGGCCAAATTCCAGTGTTTAATGTAAACTGTGTCTCTGAGAGAAAGGAGAACACTAGTTTGGTTTTTGGGTGTATCACTGAAAACATCGATATTGGAAGTTGTTTGGATTCCCTTTAATGGAACAGCTTTTGATTGTTTGTTGTTTGTGGTTTTGTCTGGGGTTTTTTTTGTTGCTCTTGATGGCCTTTCCTACACTGAGTCCAGGCTAAAAACAGCACACGTTGCTCCTTGTGTATCAAAAAACCAAATGCAAAGTTATTGTCAAAAGTTTTCAATTTTCCTCAAATACATCAACATGTCTTAAGCTTAACACAGTGACCTCATTTTTTGTAGAAATGCAGTGATTTCTACCATTTCTCTAACCTCTGAGAGGGAAGCAAATCCTGTGTTCTGGGGTGTGGAAGGCATTACAATCCTGTTGGTTCAGACATCAGGCTGCTTTGTCAAAGTGCTGTAGAGAAATAGCAAAGACGACAGCTCCTGTCCTGGGCAGCTGCTGCTCCCAGTTATCTGCCAGGCTGGGATGGAGCAATACAAAGAGGAGCTGAGGCAAGACAGGGGTGAACACTGAGGCAACAGCAGAGCCTGCAGTCGAGGTGAAAGCAATTGAAAGAGGGAACAGAAATTGTATGTTGATGTCCCTAAGAAACTGCCAAAGTATAAATTGTCTCTGACAGTGCTTGGCTACTTCTTCCTGAGTTTGCTTGCCCTATGAGCAGCTTAGTGTTTCTGGCTCCTGTAGGAGTCAGGAGCCCTAATTAAACCCTTAGCCAGTGACAGAACCCCCCCTAACTTTCAGCTGATATGAATACACAGTGACCCATTAAAAAAAAAAAATCAATCAGGGTTTCATTAATTGCATTAAACCCAGTAGCTTATGCTCAAAGGTAACTCGAGTTCTGGCTATTGGGCCATTTGGTGACTTAAATAGGTATAGGAGTCAATGTCAGTCAAACTTACTAGAGCTGATACACTCCAATATTGAGTGCTTGATTTCATGGCTAATATGTAGGAAAAATGCATCCTTTAGGTATTGATTAATTTAATGCAGATATATCTGATTCTAACTCTCTGTATTTTAAGAAAGATTATTTTTTTAAAAGCCTGTGGTTTTGTTTAATTTGTTAGAGAAAAAAAAGGAGTTGCATTTCACCTGTAGATGTTACAGATCTCTGGGATCTTGTCTCCAGACATCTCTTATGGAGATCAAAGCACAAAATCGCTTCTATCACAGTTGTGAATCATTGCAATATATAATTTTGTGTCTGTTGTGCTATTTGAGTGACTGATCAAAATCAATTATATGAAAGTATAAATTGTTTTTTAAATAGACTAGAATAAGATGATAGGAGATACACTCTTCAGGATGTGTATTCAACCTACTTATTGGTGTTTAATGGCTCAAATTGTCATAACCAAAGTCTTTGGCATTACATATTGTGGCACTATCAATACTGCTGAACTGCAGCTCCTGAAGTCAGAAATCCTATACATTAAAGAGAAACCAACAGATGGCATTTTAGAAGCCTCATGTTTCATTGTCCTATAAATAGAGATTATCAAATGCATAATGAGCACCCAGCAAGAATAATATTATTTCTCAGTTAACTACTTTATTAATCATAAAGAAGCAACTAATATCTTTTTTGCTTCTTGCTGGTAGTTCTGCGTGCAATATATACGGTGTTATTATCATGAGTCTGTGCTCATCTGTGAGTTAACATTTCATGTGAGACACAGAAAGCACAAGTAGTACCCTTTTTTTCCTTTTTTTTTTTGTCTTCTGCAAATCATATTCCTATAATGTGCATATACTGGTATTATGATTATATTGTAGTTTGCATTAAGGATGGATTTCAAATGGTTAGAAATCAGATTTTCTTTTTCTGGAAGGAAGGGTGGTAACTGGTAATTAGATATAACTGAAGTCTTAGTTAAAAGGAGGTGGAAGAGATGGCTTTTAAAATAATAATGCCAGGAAGACAGAAATTGCTTATGGATGGTGTAACCAGCTGTGCAGGAGAAATGTCAAAAGATGGTTATGGGAGCATTTGGAATGTAGAAAAATCAATCTAAAAGGGTGTTACATAAAAAAATGTACATTTTATTGTGATGTTGCCTTAAGACTATTATCCTGTATCCTGTCATTATGAGGTTCTTTCTGTTGTAAAGTTACTCTACCTTCTCTCAAATAACTCCTTTAATGTTATTTATTGTCTTTTGTAGAAGGAAAACAATGTGCTACTTTTAGTCATGGAAGAAGTAATGAACTAAATAATCTTGTTAAAAGAAAATAGATCAGCAAATCAAAAGTGTGTTGTGGAACACAGAAGGTATCACACAGAAAAGAACCCTCATTATTTCGTACATCTCCTTTCCTTGTGTATTCAGAGTCCTGTTGGCTTATTTAAGGTCTTGGTGCTACATCCATGGAAAGGTTTTTGCTTTGCATCAGCAGTTCCTAATGATTTCCTGGCAAAGGTTAATCTCTCCCCAGATAACAGATCATCCGAGATTTCCTCACCTCTCAAGAAGGGAGATGGTTCCTACCAGTATTTATTTTGGTTTGTGACAGTCTGGGGTTGAATTTTACGCATGACAAGTCATACTTATTCGGGATGATCCTTTATTTTGTTCCGGAAAATATGTATTTTTGTAAGGAAGATGTCTTGCAAACATACAAAGGGAAGTTTTGTTCTTTAATGAATTATTTTACGTTGTTTGTCAGCAGATAACGTCATGAAAGGAGTAAAACTGTCTCTTTATCTTAATGAAGAGTGACACCAGTAGCCTGACAACAATGTCATTGATAACTATTTGTCTGTAAGTAAAAATGCATAAATGATCATAGAACTGGGAATTGGACCTTTTGCCATGAATGGCTCTTTATGGGTGGAACTTGAGCTTACACTATAGGGTTTTTTGGTGCAGCCACTCTGCTGCCTGGGCTTCTCCAGGTCCCTCCCTAAAGCCAGAGGTTGTGCTGTGTCTATTGGAGAATGTGCTTGTCCAGCCAGGAGGGTAGAGATGCAAAAAATGGTCTAAAGCCTGAGCTTAAAGCTGTCCCTGTGACAAGCCCACAGATTCAGTTCTTGTGCAGTCAAAGAGTTTGTTGCCCTTGCCTATGAGGGCATTGTCATAAACAAGGGATTGATTTTTATATTCCTGTTGTCTTTTTAGAGCAATGAAATATAGAGGGCTTGATTCTGTTCTAACTTATATATTACTATCAAAGTACTAAAGGTAGCCATACTTTTTGCAAGAGTATTCTTGATAAACTTTTCACTGGTGGGGAAAAAGAAATGGAGAGGTGAAAACTTGAGCTCCTTAGCAGTAACTAAGGATTCAGCCTGGAAAAATTTCATGCATTTCAAAGTGGCCAAGATTTTCTGACTACTTTGTGAACTAGAGACCAAGCAAGCAGGTATTAGAAGGGTGAGCTCTTAATTTTTATCTCTTGTTTCAAAGGGGAGACCTCTATATTTTACTTTTTCTGCCTAGCTTTGTAAAAGATAGGAAATGCTTAGGTAATTGAAGTGTATAGGTGTGTTCCAGTCACTTTTCCATCTCTTCTTCTAGAATTTTAAATATAAAAAACTCAGCCCCAAACTAAGCTCCATGATAATGGACATTTAGAGAAAACAGGCCGAAAGGAGTAATTCTGCTGGGTAAAGGCTACACTGTAAGTTATGGAACAGTCCTGTAAAGTTCTGTCGGGCACAGAAGCACATTTTCATTAGTGGCTGTGTGGAGAGACCACCTCAAAATGGTCATAAAAGGAAATGTAAACACATCAGTGAATGAGATTTTGAAACTAAGTAGTAAAGCTGAAAAGCTGCTAAAGGTCATCATTTGGTTACTGTAAAGGAAGAATTATCACTGTGCACTAGTACACAGTAACGATGAAGGATAAGTGGGAATGACCTTGCTGTGAAGTTTGGTGAGAAGAGCCTCACTGGGCAAGAACCAGGGGATACCACCCCAGTTAAGAAACTTCTCTTGACTCAAGTCTGAGGTCAGCCCCACTCTTGGCCGTTTGGCTTTATTTCCTTGTCTATGCCTTGTCTCATGAAATCTGCAGCAGTAAAGAGCTGTTACCTGTGCTCCTTACCAGTGTTGTTCATGAACTGTGAGGAAGCTAGAGCTGGCTATGGCCTTGTGTTGAAAGGGAGTTTACTCTCCCTTTAAAACTTCTCTCTAGCACTAATCCAAAGCAATTAATTCTTTTTCCTGTGAGCTAGAAACCATATTCTTCTTTTGAGCTGATTTGGTTATCAGTTGCTCTATTAATTTAGTGATCTGATTATTTTAATCTATTGATTTAATTGTAACTGTTCACTCCATTTTTTCATTGCATTACTCCATCTTTAGTAAAACTGTATATTGAATCAGCTTAGAACAACTCTAGTTATTTAAATGTTTTTTTCTTGTTCAGCCTTGAAATGAAATCCATAATTGTACAGTACAGATTTATTCCACTACATTGCAACAAGATGAGCTCAAGGTTACAGAAAGCAACAGATGAGAAATTTGCTTGCCTTTTGTTTTTGTTTCCGTACCAGTGTTCAAGAGTTTCTTTTAGTATCAAGCAGTATTCTGAATTTGTTTCCCCTCCATAAGCAATGTAAAGTCTGATTGTGTGCTAATGGAAAATCGTTTGAGCTGCTGTGTTGCCACCTTCATCAACAGAAGGGTGTTTTCATACTGTGCACACAAATTCACATGACTCACTCCTAACTGCAGATAGTGAGAACTTCCGCTCCGGCATTCAGAGGTCTAAATAGAAGAAATCATTCACTGTGCGTTTAAAATGCATCCTCTCAGGTCACATTAGCTAAAGCACAATAAAATATGGTGGCAACCACTGACAGAATTGAGCAGGCAGTGTTACTGCCACTGAGGGAGAGCGCTGAGCTGTGCCTTTCTGCCTGTGAAGGTGCTTAGCAGGTGTCATGTAGGAAGCACTCATGTAGTTTGGCCTCAGCAGGGACCACTGGGGTTTGCAGTTTCCATCCATTTCACACTGTTAGGCAAGTTTATAGAGTTGGTCTCCATGGCAGTTGGTCCTGTGGTTGGCCTGCACAGCCAGGGTGTGGAGCCACTAATGGAAACTTCTGTACTTGTGATTTTTGCTAGTAACGATCTATATAAATATGAGACCATAATTGGCTGATTATCTGTGACTTTGAACGACCTGATAGATTTTTATCTCTGCTTATGAGGTTTTGTAGTCAGGCAATGATGTGAATTGGACTCAATGATCCTTGTGGGTCCCTTCCAACTCGGCATATTATGTGATTCTGGGAGTGGTTGGGCAAAAAGAAAAGGAATGATGTTGCTGACAGAAGGCTTCAGCTTCTGGGGCCAAAATGCTGCTGCTGAAAGCAATACTGAGCCCAGACTATTATGCAGAGTTACTAATCTCACTCAGATTATTACACAAAATATATGCACCCATATGCTTTTTCACTTTGAACAGGGAAAAGGAAAATTCTGCATTACTGACATTTATCAGGCATTGTCAAAGATTTGTTGAACTGAGAACCTTGGGCATGCTGGGCTGAAAAGAAAAACAGAAGGGAGAAAAGATGTTCCTCTTAAAGCAAATACTGCACCCAGTATTTGTCAGGTTTTAAGAAAAAAAGAAAAGGTATGAGGTTTGTTTTCTCAAATGGGAGAGAAGATATAACTGAATTGATGAAGTGTAACAAGAAACAGTGTTGTGCAGGGATATGTCTTGTTATAATTGTTCCTTTCTATTGTAGCTCTCCAATACAGAATTAGAGGGAGGTAGAAGTTCACTAAAAGGTGTCTGTAATGTATTTATTAAAAGGCTTATTTTATGTGTATAATGCAAAGGTAATCAGTAGGTGTTTTGCAGTAAGAAGAACTTCTCAGCTTTCAAAAGAAATCCCAGTAGGTGCCAACAGATCAGTGCGACCAAAGTGAGTGGCTGAAGGAAAACTCTCCAGCTGCTCTCCATGGTGTGGTGTGAAGTAATTGCATCCCTCTGGTGGGGTGAGGCTCTGGATCCTGTGGCAGTGAAATGAGGGAGCAGTACAGAAGTGACAGTGTCACTGTGGCAATATTAGGCCAATCTGATTTTCTGCTCTTGATGCATGGAAATTTTGGGTTTGCCACTTGCTGGGTGAAGAGCAAGGCGTTCTTTTCTGTGGAATTTCACAGATCAAATGCAGAAGGTTTTTGGGATTCATGAGAGCTATGGCATTTGCTGCTGATCCTCCTGAGCCCTCTTCTGTAAGTTGTGTTAATTCAGCTGATATAGATGAAGGTGGTGGAGCAGTTATTGCTTTTATTAATTTCTTTGGACTGGTTTGCCCTTAAGAGTCATCCATGAATGCAGGTTGGAAAAAGAGGCTTGGAGTAAACAATAGGATGGTAAATGCTGCTATGTCACCTATCTTTCCTAAAGACATTTTGCTTGGTAAATTATAGGAACAATGAGAAATGATTGAATAATGAATGCATCTTCATTTAGTGTTTCTACTGGATTTCTTTAGACCCTAATTGTTGATCTGTCTCTTGAGAAGGAAATCTATCTCTTAATAAGCCAAGTAGGTGGTGGAGTCAGAGTTTTCTGATAAAAGTAAAATAAAATTTATCTCTAATGCTAAGTCCATCAAAAGCATAAATGCCTAACAACAATTTAGTGATAATGTTCCAAACAAGACTCAGAAACAGAATTTTGCTTTGTAACACATGACACGAAGATCACAGTGTAACTGTGATTTCTGTATTCCTGGTGTTTGGAAGTCCTGAGTGAAAAAAGGAACTTGTGGTATAAAAGGTGAAGGCTGGCTATTCTTAAGTTTTCACCAGCTGCTGTGTGAGGAAAAGGGTACCAGGTTTTGTGGATCTGCAGATAGACCAGCCCAGCTGACGGCATTGACTTATTTTGCAGTACTCCTGGCAGGAGGGAGCCAGACGTGGAAAAGTATGGTCCTTGTGCATTATTGCAAGAAATCCACCTTGCAAACTGGGATTAAGCTAGCAAAGTGGTAAGATCTAGGAGGTTTTACCAACTTGAAAAACAAAAGCACAATCTGCATAGGAACCTTGGAGAGGTGTTTAATGGTTATTTTTGAAATGGAGCAAGCACTATCCCAGGGCAACTGGTCAAATAATGATGTGGTGATAAATCTGGAGGACTGCTTGGGAGCACGAAACCTTAGGGTATAAAATTGTTACAGAGTTATGTCATTTAAAAATGTATGTATAAGGACGTACTTTGGGTTTGAGGTTGATTTTTTTGTTGTTGTTGCTTGCCCTTTCCCCTTGCATAATACTTTTAATGTAAAGTGTTCTTCCAAGACTGCTTTGCTTACTTGCTTATGGACTCTTGCATGACTCAGAGTGGTAAGTGAAAAATCTTCTTGTGTTTCCAGGGAACAGAAATCCCTACCTAACTATGCTCTAAAAGGTCAAAGTCAATTTAATAAATTTATCTCTCTGGAAAACAAGCATCTTTTTTAGCTACTGGAGCTAAAAAAGAATTTTGCATTTAAAAAAAATCTAAAGTATATTATAGTTGTGTAAATTTGAAGTGCTAAAAGCTTCTATTACTGAAACCGTACTGGTGTAAATCCTCAATACATATTGAAGTCAGTAGCATTACTCGTAATTCTATTATATGGTCTCTGTAAAAAAGGAGAGCTGCTGGGAAATGCAATTCAAATTTGGTCTCAAAGTACTTATCCAAGGGTTGAATCCTGACAGCATTTTAAAAATAAGAGTTGTAATCAATGCCATTGCTTAAAAATCAATGTTGCCTGGTCTAGTCATGTGTGATAATACAGCACTGCAGCAAACAAAGCTATTCAACTGCAGGCTTACATTCAGCTGGATAGCATGTAGCTGTAGTAAAATATATTGCTGTGTAATGCAGCACTGTTTGGACTGGGAGCATGATAAGAGTGTACTTAATGATATTATGAAGACATTGGAGAATGTGGGAACTTTGAAACCATTGTCTGGTGAAGTTCCATAAGGGCACTGAGACAGGGACTGTGACTCATGGAGTGCTCAATGCTTAAACTGGCGCCTGGTTTTTATCCTCTCTGTCCTTTTCATAAACCCTTTGTCACAATATCTCCAAGTTCGCAGAAAGCCAGAAAAAACCCAAGTTTTAGCTTCTTTATGTTCTTGATATCAGAACTGTTGAGTCAGGTATGTAAAATAATAGTTTGAAGTGAATTTCTAATAAGAATAAATAAAAAGAAGTCATTGTTTCCAGTGCTTTCACGTGTTGTGTACGAGGAGCCAAAGTCTTTTGGAACTTTTTTTTTTTTTTTTTTTTTTTTTTTTTTTTTTTTTTTTTTTTTTTTTTTTTTTTGTGGTTCAAACTTCTCTACTATGTCAATAATACCCAAATGGTGCTACATGGAATGCTAGAAAGCTGTGTGGTCCTGGGTGGCCACACTGTGAGGAGTACTGCAAATGTACCTCTGATGCACTTAGGTTTTCTGCTGAGGCTGTGTAAATGGGAAAGGATAAAGTGTTGAAGGGATGAGGGATCACTAAGACCTGGCTTACATTACTTAAACCATGGGAAAGATTGTGCATACCTGGATGTTTTCATAGGCAGGAGTGTTCATAGAAATAGCTGCTTTTCAGGGAGAGGCATAAAATGCCCACAGAAAATCAACCTGACATAAACAAACTTCTTGACACAGGGGAAGCTGGGTTAGAAAGCTGCTACTCTGTTCATGAGCACAGATGCCTTCTACAGCCTAAAAGTAGGAAGCAAGCAGCACGCTTTTCTTTTTCTCTTCTCTCCCCCTTTCTCACCAGGCCATATGGAAATATTTCAAGGTGGTTGTACTTTTTTTTTTTTTTTAACTTCTCTTTCTCAAAAGAGGTGTCTTCCCCCACTCCTTTTCCAACACCTCGTCATCAGGACATCCCTTTCTCAGGTGGAAGACCTAGTTCAGGTGCCTACTCTAGCAGAACTGAAGAAATGACTTGAATGTAATTAAGAGATGAGTATAACTGGTTTGTAGTTCTGGTGGGTTTGTCTCTAGAACTTGTCTTATCCATCTCCATATGATGTGTTTTTCCTACATCACACACCTCTCCCCCCTATGGTTAAAGATTTGAAAAGAAAAAAAAAATCAATAGACAGCTGAAGTCCTGTTACTTGGGTCAGCAATGGAGCTTGGATACTGAAAATTTGCATCCAGACTAAGTTACATGGAATGGGTTGTTCCCAAGGATCACAAAAAGAGTTTTCTGTTCAAAATGATTTTTAGCAATATAGTATTTTCTAGTCTCTGTGTGATATACAAACTTGAAATTACTTAAAATTACTTGTTGACCAGCCAAAAATAAACCTACCGTGTTTCCCCTATTCCTCCTAGAGAAGTAGGACAGCTGATGGAGTGCAGTAACTGAGGAAAGGAACTTGATGTTCTTGTTCACCCTTACATTGAGAACTGAATACGATGTTCATGCAACAGTCCACTCAATTAGTCATGAAATGAATCGGTGACTATGGTGGGAATGGAGCCCAGGAATCATGGCCCCTCTGCTCCAATGGCTGGATTGCACTGCCTTTACAAAAATCTCCTTTTTTTGAGTAGGAAATTTAAGACATACCATGGCAGTTTGCCATCCTGTTTTGGTTTGATATTTTTTCTGCCTTGTTTGTTTGTTTTTGTTGCATATTTTTAGGGGTTTTTGTTTCCTCTAAGAGACAAAAATTATAACACGCAAAGGCTTTGAAAGGATAAATTTTGGAGTCAGGCACACAGCAAGAGTGAAGCTGATGGTTCTGGTATAAAATCTTCGTTTCAACCCTTCCTGGAAACATGAGCATGAATTATGAACTCCATGACTGGGAACCTTTTCTGAAAGAGAACACAAATCCCTGGGAGAATATATTCTCTTCTGCTCTGTGTGTGTGACTGCCATTAATGCTAATGGAGTCACTGAAAAGGCAAATATGTCCTTGTTTGTTTGAATAACTGCAAAGTAGATGTTACAAAAACACACTGGGAAATAAAGAAACAAACAAACCCCACCCCAAACAACAGAAAACCCAACCCACCAAATCCATGACACAGCATTGTAAGTCAGAAAAGAGACCTTATCAGCTGGTAGAAGTGACCTATTGAGAGACAGTCACTAAAAATAATATAGTTTAGAATGGACTGTTGAGAAAGATCAGGGTTGTGGGTTTTTTGTTTGTTTTGTGGGGTTTTTCATTTTTCAGAAGTTTTGTTTGTTTGTTTTTGGGGTTGTTTTTTAAGGTAAAATTACTTTCCACTTAGAGTACTTTCCATTGTGAGGCTTTTAAAGGACTTGGTACACACAAACTGCATCAGATTTTACTGATCGCAAAGAATGGAATTAGTGCAATTGAAAACATTCCTATTCTTTGCCTGAGATGAGGCAAAGGGCAGTGTTCAAGTTTCTGGCTTGTAGCAAAATCTTTCTGCTTACATCACTCCTTGGTGGAGTTTGCAGTGAAGTAGGAACAAACGTAACATCAGTCACTGTGTCTTGGCTGGAGGGCAGAACTTTTTGAATGAACATGTTCAGCCTTTTCTCATTATGGGCTTCACCATGAAGCAGCTTCTACTTTGCTGGGGGTTTTTTGTTGTCTGGATGGGTAAAGTGAGAAGTAGCAAGAATGTTACTTTCCTGGAGTCCTCACCCAACTGAGGTGAACTGCAGGTTAAATAAATTCTAGTAACTTCCTTTCTCCTCTGGCTACCATACCCACCCTGCAGTTTCAATCCATTCTAACAAACCAAGGATATATTTTTATGGTCAAGTGTTGGTGAATTTTATGATAGTGGAAATAGAAATGTATTCCCAGTGAAGTATTTTTAAAACATAAGTGTCATTCTTGGCCTATCACTGCCCATGAAACTATGAGTAGGTCTGTATGTATATACGGTGGCTACACAAGGAATTATATCTGTTTTTTCTTGTTATGGTTTTACTTTTGGGATGTGCCTGTCTCTTTGGGTGGCTGTGATGGCAGAGGACAGCTGTCCTAGCAATGCCTCATCATCTGTAACAGGCAGCTCATTGAACAGCTCCTGAGACTGGACTGTGTGTACAATGTCGATGGATCGATGAAGCATGCAAGATGTTTTTGAATGGAGTTCCCCTGGAGAGGGCTTTATCTGTTTGGTGGAGAATCTTGTAGATTGTTTTTCCCCCCTCAGATGAATGCTAGTGAAGTTAGTTCAGAGTTAATCTCGGTATGGCTACTATTAAACCAGGAACAATTGACCAACACTTATTATGCAACTGTATTGTAACAACAATGACAGCCATACCTACTTTACTCTTTTTTTTTTTTTTTTTTTTTTTTAATGGAGGGATCTCTGCTCAGGAAAACAAGCTTACTGATTTTAGGCTGTGTCCAGTGGATATAATGACAAGGAGCTTGCTTAGAAATGAAGGAGAAAGGGGTTTTCCTATAACTATGAGTTCCACTCTGATCCCATACAGTAATAAGAAAGGATTCTTTGGCCACCTGTGTGCTAGAGCTCTCAACAGAATACCTATTAGTGGTATTACAGTGTTGTGAATAAGGAGATGATTTTTTTTTTTTTAGTTTCTTCTGAATCAGTGTTTATTAAATACAAATGCAAAGATAGAGATTACACTTACCAACACCAATAAAACTTGCCTTGGACTACATTAGGAGTGCATTTATTCAACTATGAAACTGTGGGAGGCAGGAAAATCCTATATAGGCCCTAACCTATGGTAAAGAAAATGTCTGTTAAAGTAAATAAGGTGTGAAAAGACATAGCTGGAAGACAGGAGTAGGGAAGTAAATACAAATCTTATCAAGATGCAACAGATATTGAACTGATGAAATTAAGCAAACATAAGTATGAATTAAATCAAATCTAGGCTGTGTGTACTCTGCTGAATTAAATCAGGTAAAAATGTGGAAATAATAGTGCTTTGCCTTCTGCATGACATCTTAAAAGGCATGTCAATCCAAAGTGTTGACTGTAGCAAAGTTTCAGATTGTTAGTAGGCACACAACAAATTAATCAACAATGTTGACTGTCCCACAAAGAACTCTGTAATTCAGCAGCCTCTTCTTGCAGACTTTCATCCATTTACTCATGGAGGATTATCATACTATGCTAAAAGGAAGCTTCAATAAAACAACTGAAACTTTGAGTTAGCATCACAAGAGAATGACAATTAAAAATGAATTTTTAAATATAAGCATCTATAAAGTTAGGAACATATAGTTTGAGGTTTTGCATTATTATTTCCGAAGTGAAGCACAGCTGTTAAATTTCATTGCATTGAAGAATGAGAAATTTGATTGTGTGTGTGTTAACAACAGACATCTTGGCTATTGGAGAAGGAGTGAGATTGTTACCATGTTACGTATTATAATTTTTTTGTTTATTTGTTCTCATTCTTCCAACTCCAGAGACTAAGCAGCTAACAATTGGAAGCATTTGCTGCATCTTTGCACCCCTGTAACTTATATAGGGAGAAGGAGTTTCATTTGCTTTCAGAAGGAATAAATAACTCTTGTTATGTGTACACACAGATATGTGTACGCACATATTTTCATGTGTGGAAGCCTCAGCTTAGCTGTGGTAAATGGGTGGAACTTGGGAGAAGACAGGAGAAATGTTGAATCTTAAAGCACTACATTTTTTTCTGAACATAGGCTATAGTATGATAAAAGTCTCCATGTTATGGTCTTGCAGTGTTCCTGCTCATGAAGCAGCTTTGTAAATGCTCAGTAAACATGAGGGGCTTTCCAGATCCAGACATATCCTGCAGCCATAGTTTTGATGATGTCTTTCAAAATGTGCTTCATTCTTGACATTGTAGCACGGAGGGGCAGAGCCCTGGGCACAAGGCTCCAAGTCTGGCACAGCACAAGACTTTCAGTTCACCTTTCTAGGATACTCTATGCTTCTAATTGCAATGTAGTTTTTGGAGAATTACTCAGGCAATTCTCTTGTGGTAGCAAAACCATTTGGTACAGGTTTCATACCGCATTCATTCAGATAATAGAAATAAGCACAGTAATAACTTGTGATAGGTTAGCTTAAAATCACCACAGTGGTTTGCAAAGGTAATACAGTTGTCTGAGATCTGCACAGAATTGCATCTGTTGCCACAGAGTTGAACTTTGAATAGTGCCTGTCACTTGAGTTGGGTATTTACCTTGCATGTTCCTAACAAGATGTCATTCTCCCATTGGCACTGTAAATCCAGTGGTAGTTTGTATAATAATGTGTCATGAGTCCCCTGCACAATGATGATGGAGTATCACAGCAACTTATAACATTCTTAATATGCAAGATGTTGGCAAATGTATTAGCTTTTTAGAGTAGATTGCTGCATCTATACAATGTCCACCCACTACAAAACGTCAGTGCTCTCCTGATGGCAAACAATGAATGGCAGAATTGAAGTGAGCAGTCTTGTTTATACTGGGCTTAGAAATGTAACACCGATAGCTTTTTTGGGAAGGAGGGAAATCACAAGCGAATCAGTAAGTGTTATGAAGAACATAATCCTAGTCAAAGTTGTCAGCTATTTTGTTGTTGTTAAAAGAGTTGAGGGAGAGGAGAAAGGAAAAAAATAATGCAAATAATGGGAAAGAAAAGGTAATGCAGCCTGACTGCTGCAACTCTTCATCTTGCAGAGATGCTACTGAAGTTGCGTTTTTTCTCTTTGCTGTGGTGGATCCGTTTAGGTCTCATTGTACTTTGCATGTTGCAAATTAGATTTTATGGCATTTGAGATTTCTTCTAGGCATTTTTCTTGTTTGTTGTCCTCTAACAGTAACCTTCTGCCTGTTTTGGGGGCCTGTTTCAGTTGGTCTGTTTTACAGTATTCTGGGCTTTTGTCTTTTCCCCCTTTTCTGCAAGCAGTCATGGATTTCACAGGAAATTTTTTAACTTGTCCAATTCACTGCGTTTAGATTTTAAAATATTTTATATTATTATTACTAAAATAGCAGCCCTAGGCATCCAAGCTGAGGTCAGGACCTCACTGTGCAAACTACAGGAAGAGGCAAGCCTGCTCCCAAGTGCTTGGAGTGCAACTGAGGGGTGTTCGGGTGCCTGCATGAATCATGAGGTTAATAGCTGCATATTTCTACAGGTTTTCGGCTAGGACGCCAAAGCACTAGTCAAACACAAATAAATTTAGCCTCCTTTACTCTATGAAAGTCAGAGACTGGTTCTGCAGTAACACTTTCCCCCTCTAATTCCCACACATGTACTTGTTACTGACATATATATGACTCTGGTCAATATAGGTGCTTAACTTTTTAAAGAGCCTATGTAAGTCACTAAGTGCATATTGATTTGAAGCAAATGTAAATTAGAATTAATTTTGACTTGCTAACGTAGTCAAATAAGGAACATTTCTATTGATCTCTGTCCCAGAAGCCAATTATCTGGATTAAGTGTTTTTATTACATGAAATGAAGAGTATAGTATATATCATTCTGCATTGATCAGTGTGAAATTGCATATTTAAGACAAGGACTTGTAAGTAAGAGTAGTTAACAAGTGATTTATTTTTAAAAAGCATATCTTGTTTTATTTACCCACTGTTCTTCCCTGTTCAAAAGCTGTGCTTGTAACTACCACTGAATAGGAGGCTGTTGATGCATGTGGATCAACAGGGATTCTTGTTCATATCATTTCCATTTCAGCTTCCTTCCCTTTCACTCTGCTCCATCTATACCGTGCGTTCCCTCCCCTTTCTGCCTGCCCATCCACTGTTAAGCTTATCTAGATTTCCTACTCCTTAGCATTGAGCAGTTCTTGCCATATACTGTGCTCTGCATGAAAAAAAAATGTTTTCTGTATTGAATAAATACATTGCAGCAATCGCTCCTGCAAGCAAGCAATTCTAAGTATCTGGAGAATTTACTAGAGCGTATACAGGTAATGGTTATAAAAAGTGTGCTGAATAGACATGACAGGGATACTGTAGTGAGTGACAGGGGCACGGGGGCCACTGGTCCCTCCGTGACCAGTCTCTTGGAGCTCAGCGGGTGTCGGGGGCCCTGTCCTTGCCCGCCGAGCCCTCGGGCTCTGTCGTTCCCTTCCCGGGAGCAGGATGCGGCCACAGCGCGCTGTTACCAGGCTTGCGCTTGCAAGAATCCGACCTCCAGGAATCGCTCTGCCTCCCGTTATCCAAAGGCTGACATTATCTGTATGTATCGCTATAGCGGTCCGTGCTTCAGACCTACAGCAACTTAATAATCTTGGTAACATCCTGCACTCAACTAATTTTCTTGGCAGTAGTTTTAATTACGTTTCGGGCTCCTGAATGAATTTGTTTTCTCTGGATCCTCGGTATATTGAGACGCTTGTCACGTTTGGGTGCCTGCAATCACTGATGCGTTTGTTTTAGGGGATGAATTAGTCTTCTGAGCCCGAGCATGTCCAATTTATGAATTAGATTTCATTGAAACCTAGAACAAAGCAAAACAAGAAAAGGTTATGCTGTACCACTTTTCTTCCCCACCCCCTTGCCTCCAGTGTTGGGGGTAAAACCCTCGTATTTCCATTTCGCTCCTCAAACGCAGATCATCGTGTCCTGGGTCCGAGCGTCTGGAAGCAGGAAAGGGGGATTCCCTCCACCCTCCTCTCGGCGCGGTGCCCCGAAGTTGTAGGAGCGGCAGCAGGCGCAGCCCCGCGCCCTTACCTGCGGGGGCGTCCCGCGGAGCCGGGCCGGGCGGGGGCTGCGGGAGGCCGCGCAACACTGGGCTCTCTCCGGGCAGCGCTGCGGCCCCGCAGACCAGCCCGCGCCCTGTAACGGGGGGCTGCCCACCCGCCTCGCCTCCCTGCTCTTGCAGCATCGGTCCCCTGCCCCTTTCCTCGGGGAGACATACATTATATAAATATATATATATATGTATCTAATTCTGTGTGTACGCAGCTCCCCCCGGCTCCGCCAGTGCCCCGCTCCGCGCGGCGGTTCCCGCGGCTCGCCCCGCTGCCCGCGCCCCGCGCCGTGCCCCGGCGGCACCGCGCGCCGAGGCTCCGCAGTCACGTGGCGCGGGGGGCGGGCGGCGGCGGCGGGGGGGCCGCTCCGCAGTTCGCGGTCTGCCGGCGCCCCGGCACACACCGAGCGCTGGAGGCTCCGCCGCGCCGCCTGCCAACCCGGGATCTACCTCCGTGATTTTTTTTTTTTTTTTTTTAGCCCCGGCTTATTTTTTTTCTCTCTTTTTTTTTTTTTTTCCCTTTCCCCCTCCCTTTTCTGTACCCATCGCCCGTTTTGCTCAATTTTGGGAAATTCTTGGAGCGCTGGGGGAATTCGGGATTTTTTTTCTAAGAGGGGGGGTGTCTGGGCATCTCCCCCCCGCGCCCGCTGCCGTGCTTCACCTGCCCTTGCGCCTTTTTTCTTCTTTTTCCCTGTCTGTCTCTCCCACCAAACCCGGGCTGATGTGCTGTGCGAGAGGCTGGAAATGGAAGTGTTGATGCTCTGGCTTTTCCCCTGGATATTTCAGTGCGTTTCGGTGCGGGCGGACTCCATCATCCACATTGGTAAGAAAGGGAGCGGGGGGTGTGTGTGTGTGTGGTGTGTGTGTAAATAAATAAATATATAAAGGGAGCATCTCGTTTAGCCGCGATAATGTCACAGGCAGTGGTTGAACCCAACTCCGTGGAGAGACAGGAGCAGGAATGGGAGAAAGGCAGCTGAATTCCCCACCCTGCTCTCCCCGATTGTAAAGTTAAGGGCGAAATGCCGGCTGTTTGCCGGGCCAGGAGCGGGCAGGGGGTCCGCCGAGGCCGCCGCTGCGGTCTCCCATGTGCCTGGGGAGTCTGGGCTTGGACCTGTTTGCGTGGCAAGGCTTTCTTCCCCCTCACCCCCCCGCCTCCTTGCCACCGAAAACAAACAACCGCCCCCATCACCCGAGAGGAGAGAGGCATAATCGGAACGTGCTCACAGGGAAAACTTTCGGGGAGATAATCCCCTGGTTTACATCCCCTGTCGTAGCAGGTGTCATCCGAGAGGGAATGCGGGGGGCGGGGAGGGAACTTGGCTGGGAAAGGGTTAGAAAGGCGAGCTTTGCAGCGGCTCTGTGTGTGCGTGTGTGTCTATGCGCGCAACTGTTGTGGTTTGAATAAGATCTCATTAAAACCCCTGGGCAGCAAGAAGGCTGGATCAGCAGTGGGAGGAAGAGAGGGATGAATAAGAGGCGAAGGAAAGGCTGATGTGAACTTTTATGGCTTCTGGGAGCAAGGCATGGTGATGTCCGCGGGAAGCCTCTGGCAAGCAAAAGCGAGGCTCTGCAGTCACCTTTTGGCTGGTGTTGAAAGGTACCAGCAGGACAGAAAATGAGGATGTTTAGGGTCGGAGAGGGGGGAGAGAATCACTTGTGGAGGATGATAGAGGAGGAGACGGGAATACGGCCGGGAAATGAAAAGCCGTAATTTCCACCAGCCTTTCGGCGGGGGAGTATGGAGATATTAAAAAACGGAGTGGGCCGGGGCAGGAACCGTCGTGGCGAGGAGAAGCCCCACGGAGACGGGAGGAAACTCTCGTGTCGACCCAGGGCGGGGAAATGGAGAGGGGGAATCAGCCCTGTAACAAGTTTCCCGGCACGGACAGCTCCGGGGCCGGTAGAGGAGGCTCCGGTCGTCGCCTCTCGCCTCCGGAGCCTGGAGGCGCAGCCAAGGCAGGCAGCATTGCGGAGCCATTAAGGAGACGGGGTCAGCCCTGACCGCAGCGGGGCACTCCGGCCCAGGGGCACCCCCCCGGTGGCACCGGGGCCGGCCCCATGGGGAGGCAGGGGGGCGGCCTTGGGGAAGTACCCTGCCCGGGGGCGAGGGGATTCCTCTTGGCCCGTTTTCTTTTTCGCGGGGACGGTGTCACCTCGGCTTCTCCCCGCACGAACTTCAGCCCGAGTGGTGTTTGCTAAGTGCTGGCAGAAATAGCGGTCCGGTGGGCAGGAGCGAGGAGCTGCTGTGTGCGGAGCTCTGATTTCAGATGGGCAGTGCACAGAAGCTCCAGCCATAGGGATGCACGGTGTGAATCAGCAGGACTTTTTCAGGCTGGGGAGTACTGGTTTTTTGCTTGCTTTGTTGCCAGCTCTGAAGATCTCCCACTGCCGCGTAGAGCAGGGCAGTAAGCCTGGCGTGGGCACTCACACGCTCCGTAGAGAGGGATTTTATGTAACACACATCGCCAGATGTTTTCACGTTAACTGCATAAACAGGACAGTGAAATTGCAGCTTCCAGGTTACTGGACACAAATCCTGGCTTCACGTTCGTGCGTGCTCGTAAGCCTCAATAAAACCGCGGCCTGAAAGGCAGGAGCAGCGAGCAAAAAGTTGGTGGAGTTCCCAAGCCTGCTCCCTTTCTCCTCACTGGCGAAGCGAGTCCCTCACGCCGGTGTGGCTGCGGTTCGGGACTCCGTAAATGCCGGTGGAGCAAGAGTGGTCGAGAGGAATGCTGAGCTTTCCCGTGCCCGGGATGAGGGCGCGCAGCCCACGACGGCCGCCCACGCGTGTGTCCCGGGACTGCCCTGGCACCGTGCGCAACGGCACAGGGGGGACCGGGGGCTCCGGGGCGGCGGGCGGGCCGAGCCGCTGACGAGCGGCCAAACCCTCCTCACCCTCTGCCACCTTCCTTCCCTCAGGTGCCATTTTTGAAGGCAATGCTGCCAAGGACGACGAGGTGTTCAAGCAGGCGGTGTCGGATCTGAACCTCAATGACGACATCCTTCAGAGTGAGAAAATCACTTACTCCATCAAGCTCATAGAGGCCAACAACCCCTTCCATGCAGTGCAGGAAGGTGAGCGCCTCGGGTGGCACCAGCGGCGGGGACGGGACGGGGAGGAGGGAGGACCGTCCCGTCCCGGCGGCGGGGAAGGGAGGGGGCGTCAGTGCCGGGAACAGCCCGGACCTGTTCTGGCGCTCGGCTGGAAACTTTTCTTCGGTCGGGGGTCGGCGCTGTCTTACAAGGAAAGGGGAGGGACGGCGCGGTGCGGCGGCGCCGTGCCCAGCCCAGCACAGCCGTACCCGGCCGTGCGGAGCAGGGCAGCCCGGGCTGGGGCGGCAGCCGCGCTGCGGAGAGAGGGCAGGGCATGGGGGGCTCCGCATCGCTCCCGGATGCGCAAACGACCCCTCTCTCCGCCGCGGAGGGGCGGCCGGGTCCCGGTCCCCCATCAGGACCAGGCGTGGATGCTGCGGGCAGGGCAGGCGAGGGGGTCCCACCCGGAGGGAGAGGGTTGTGCAGTACCGAAGGGGCCGGGCAGAGGCACCCGGAGCTTGCGGGAGCGGCCGCGGGAGGTGGCGGGGCACACGCCGGCATCTCCCCCCGAGGGGCGGCAGAGCCGGGTCAGCGCGGAGCTCCCTCCCGGGGGGCTGGGGAAAAGGCAAGGGAGCCGCCTGAAAACCTTCCCTGAGTTTACGAGATCTGACAAGTACCTACATGGGTAAATAATTTCAATTAGATCTTTTGCAAAAGGAAAACGTTTAAATTAATCAGCTTGCCTTTACAAATAAGACTTTAAAAAGATATTATTTGTGATTTAATGAAGCGAAGGTTAATTATGGGCTAGATTATTTCAGAAGCTGCGATTTTCAGTAGTAATTATTCTAGAAACAGAGAGCTATTTATATATCCAGACTAGAATATTTTAAAAAAATGATTCATCACCAGCCTTACCCTTAGTTTTACTGTGAATCTTTTCCTGTATGAAAATTTGCATTAATCCATATGTATTTATGTCTAAGTTGTGTACATGGAAATTATGGCTACAAAATTACACCAAATGTTAACTTTCATGAACTCTGAACAATTTCTTCTGCTATATCTCTTTTCTTCAGAGTAGGTGCTAGTTAATATCATGCACATTCAGGAGGAATAGTAATATATATATATATACTCAAGGGCCTTATCCCATTGATAGTAGGATTCTTCCTGCTGCTCTGAAAGCTTAGCAAGGTGGTATAAAAAAGTCTTTATGAAATTGGGAAGAAGGGCACTTTAAAACAAAACTCCACCCACATATTCAGGCACTAGAGGAAAATAAAAATCTCTAAATAATGTCGGGTTGATTTATTGGCAAAGAATAACTGAACAATTGGATCTTCTTACGTTTGCAAAAAGCTCAGTGTCCTATATTGGAGCTTATTCATATTCATGGAAGTGACAGTAGTTGGCTGGCTGAACAATTGCTTTCAACAATGTCTCTTCTCAGAAGTTAAAGTTTATGAAGCAATTTTGCACGCCCAGGGATCTGATCTGGCAGTCTGGTGGATGGGGTCCCTTTGCTCAGTGTTGTTGAAAGCAGAAAAGCATGACCCACTGGAGCATTCTTCTTGATCTAGTAATATTTTTCTTTTTTTTTTTTTTTAATTGGGTTATTTGCTAAGCTTGAAGATTAGTATTGCATTCATAAAGACTACTTTGAAAATAAAATTTCTTTGTTGAAACTTAGTGCTGCATCCACTTAAAAGACTCTGGTCAGATTTTCAACCTTTTTAGTATAGTATCTTTGTGCTACCTGAATATATGTAAATTAAGATATTTTGTACTGTCCTTTCTAAGATGTTCTTTCAGGGCTCATGTATCCATTGCAGTTAGAATTGCTCTTTGATGAAATGATACCGAGCTGGAGAATTAAGGAAGTGGTTGATGAATGTTCACAATTCCTAAAAGAGCTTGTTCTCTATCACTACTTCATTAAGCCATATCAAGGTGTCTCCTTTTGGGAGGACTATGAAATGATCTGCAGGTAAAAGCTTGGCACAATGAGAGACCTCAGAAAAGAATATCAGCCTTTGCTCAATTTCCTGGCTAGCTTTATTGGTTTAGGTATTTTTTATTTACTTTTTTGGGGGGTGTGTGTGTGGTTTGATTTTTTTTTTTTTTAATTTAACCTGTGATTTCCTACTTTTGAAGTTGTTATGCAACATGCTGACAGAATGATTCAAGGGATGTACAAGCTGCTGTTGCACTGAGCAGAGTCTCACTGCCCAGTGTTACTTGGTGTTATTTTAACTATTCAAAATCTCGTTGTGTCTCACTATGCAGGTGTCCTGCTCATCTCGGTAAAATACTGCACATAGTAGTCAAAATAACCTGGAGCAAACCCACTGCCCAAACTGCTCACAGGATCTTGCTGCCGCTACGTAAATTGCCTTGACATCCACATTATTCTTCTGCAGTGTCTTTCCAAGCAGCACCATAGAAATCAATGTTGCAAGCCTTAGTTTCACAGGGATGGAACTTTCATTCCAAATTGGTTTTTACTATAAAAAGTAGGCTATTGTGGTACTATCACCAAAATAGTCCATGTGAACAAAGTGGCCACAAATATTGTGTTTATTAGAGTTGTCTTTTGCACAGTCTTGTGGAATGACGTAAATTATTCCTTAAGTGCTTTTAGAAGAGTGCTATGAGCAAGGACCTTCATTTCAGTGATTTTGTGCTGGTAAAATTACAGAGAGCCATCACTCCATCTAATGAGATCTACTACACAGTGGTAAGCCTTTAGTTACTGATGGAGGTAGTTTTTAACATGCGTTTGACCTGGCATTTATTGTGCAGTTGGAGAACTTTGCCTGGGCAGGGAGCATGGAACTATAGTTCAGCACTACCTGTATGGTTTTCTCAGTGCATACCTTTCTTTGCATGCAGAGTAGTTTTCAGTGCTGGATGGTTCTAAGAAGTGTTTGCAAGATTTTGAAAAAATGAATCAAACTCCCCCCCTGAAAAAATAATCAGGGTCTGTGTTTTAGAGAGAGAAGAGCCCTATTGTGGTAGTCTCTGATGACTGCACTTGGTAAATAAAATCCAGATGCTTTTTCTTCAAAGTCTTAGTGGACACTCATGTTAACGGTTTTGTCAGGTGTTAGCAAACAGTAATTAACAAAAGGTGTAAATTGTGTTTCATTCTTTGTCTTTAATTTTAATATATTTTGCATGAACAGAATTCTGTTGTGGTGATAAGTAATGAGATTGGTTTTGGCCCCATCAAAGTAATTCTATAACAAAGTGTGGCAAATGGGTTGAAGGAACTCCATTGGCATGGGGTGTAACAGTAAAGACAATGACAGTGAAGAGACCCTGGTGTATGTGTAAAATAGGATTTTGTGGTCTGCCCTTGCAAGCAATCATTGCGTTTTGTAGAATATTGCAATTGCTTGAGGGAAAAATTGTTTTCTCCCTGACTGTCATAGGAGGTAATATACATGGGGAATCGTTCTTTTCATATGATTGAGAGAAATGAGCTCAAATTACAAACATGAAGTTAAACCATATCCTTGCTTCTGAAAGAGCTACTTGCTCAGTTTCAGTTAAGTGACTGTAATATGAGGTAAGAAGTGCTTATTTCTGTGTGGTGTGTATTTAGGCTAGTACTGTGGTAACCTTTTTGTGATTTAAGGATTCAAATAAGCTCAAAGATATGAGAAATTTTTAAGCCTTCAGTTCAGTCTGGGATTTTTGAGCCTGCCATTGGTGTCAAGAAGAGATTGCATGTATGACAAATGGGTGGCAAACAGGTTTCCAGATGGGCTTGAAAATGTGATGGCATGTTTAAACTAGAAAAACCAAACACAACTAACGTGTAAGTTTTTCAAATGTTGCTTTTGAAGGGAGTGTAGTTAGCTGCAGGTCAAAACTGGGGCATAAGAAAGCTAATATTTAGCATTTGTAGTGCCCTTAGGAGAGGGGGTACAAAGGAGGCTGTTACTCAGAAAGTGAAAACTTTCAAACCCTGTTTCTCAGTAGATGACGCTTACATATCTGTGGAGCTTTCCTGGAGCTGAAACTTGCTGTTCTCTCTGCATAACAATTTCAAATGAATTGTTTCTAGTTTGGACAGCCTTGTATGTGTGCCTGTTGATGTTAAAATGCTGTCAGTCCTGGAAATCAGAACAAATTTGGAAAATAAGAATGTGATTTGAGACAAGAATGGTGTTCTGTAAATGCGTTTATTGTCAGTCCCATACGCACTGCTGTGATTTCAGACCAACTTGGAGCTGATAATTTTTTGAGTATCTGTGTTGTATACCACTGAGTGAATCCCATCTATTATCACAGTCTGCAGCACTTGGTACTGATACATGCTTGACATAGACTAGAATAGATAGGATAGACTATTTCAGTTGGAAGTGAAGTACCATGATCATCTAGTCCAACTGCCTCAGTAATTCAGGGCTGACCAAAAGTTCAAGCATGTTGTTAAGAGCAATGTCCAAATGCCTCTTAAAACAGTGACAGGCTTGAGGCATTGAGCGACTCTATAGAAAGGTTGTTTCTATGTTTGACCACCCTCTCAGTAAGGAAATGCTTCCTCATTTCTAGTCTGAACTTTCCCTGGTGCAGCTTTGAACCATTCCGGCATATCCTATCACTGGATCTTAGGGAGGAGAGATCAGCACATGGTGCTTGATCTATCTTGCCTCAGTGTATATATTTGCACGTTACTACCACTGTTACTTTCTGAAGTTTTATTTGTTGAGCTGATCAATGCATAGATAACTAAGATGGAATACAGACCTGAAGAATGGGATTTAGGAGCTCCATTGCTATTTACATTTGTTCATGAAATATTACATGTAAAACTTAATAGTATTTAAAAAAGAAAAAAAAACAACTCACAGAAGACTTTATTGATTTGACTGCACTGGATTGGAGGACTTGCTGTGTAAATAAATATCATAGAATGTATTGAGATTTTTAAAGTGAAACATAAAAAAAATTTCTCATCTGCCAGAATTGCAAAGGACTGGTTTGTATCGATGTACTGTCAGCTTTTCTGCAGTGTTTTCTCTTGAGTCTTTCACTGACAACTAACTGTATGTGCTCCTCTCCCATGGTTTGCTTGAGCACAGGTTTCGCATGAGGATGTGAGGTCTTGTTTGGAAGTTTTTGACAGGTGCACTCTGAACTCTCTGGAAAACACATAGTTACGTGTTTCCCACCCCCCCTCCCCCCTCTAGATTTATTGTCACCTTTCAACGCTTTTTAAAAACCAACCAGAAAGAGTGTAGATAGGGGTTCCCTCCCATGGTCAGAGAGGCCTTACTGTGCAGCTACATGTTTTTTTTTCTACTAGTTTGCTACATTTAAAAGCTGTTGCTCAGTGGGGTGAACGGGCTTCACAGTTTTACCTCCTTGTGCCCTCTGAAATCAGACCACAACTTGTTAAGGAGTGCCACAGTGAAGACATCTGTGACACTGTCAGCTCATTGTGCTTGTGTTTTTATGCTTTGTAGTTGTATGTTTCAGTGTATTGTAAACTAGAGTGTTTTGCTGAGCTAAAGAAAACAACAAATCAGAATGTCCGTTTCTTCCCATTCTTGTGTTTTTGTTATGCTGAAAGCAGAGACCTGCAGTAGGAAGGAGAGGAGCTGATAGGCCATGAAGGAGTCCTTTGGGCGCTGAGGATGAATGCAATCCACAGATTACGGGCAAACATCCAAGTACACTTTTGTTTTGTTGTTTGATCCCCACTTGTGTTCTGTTACTGTGTAGCCAACAGCTATTGAGATTTTGGTAACAGTTTAACCGCAGGTGCTAAATACTTGGTTCTTCGGGGAGGAATTCCCACTCTTAACACATCCATGGTACAACTTGGTTGATTTTAGGGGCTGTATCGAGGCTAGTTCCGCCCCAGCCGTGTGCTCTGCTTTTGCAGAGGCTCCCATCACTTCAGGAGGGGGCTGAGCTGCCCGGGGCTCAGTGTGGGACACTGTCCCACATCGGGTGCAGCAGTCAGGGGAAGGATGTGCTGCTGTGGGGTCCCAGCTCAGCATCCCGAGGTAGTGCGAGTGTGGATGGGACCCGATTGGAGCACAGAGTCCTGCCCCAGCTTGGTGGAGGCTCGTGGTGAACAAGTGGCCATGGGAAGTATCTCAGCCCTGCTTGCTCTGGGGTGTCACAGTATCCCTTGTTATTTTCATGCTTTGCAGTTAAAAGACTTTCATTTAGTCTGGAAGGCCTTCTTTTTCTTTCGTTTTTTTTTTTTTTTCCTCCTGACTTCCTCCATCAGCATCACAGGTTAAGCTCATTTCTTCTCTCTTGTAGTTGCAGACACCTTTATTTCCATGTTGCGTGTGGGTCACCCATCTGTTTTAAGGGCCTCATATACAAGAGCAGCTGCAGGTTGGGCTACAATTCTTTTTTAGTACTTAATGGACTTTCCCACTGATCCTGCTGCTGATCCTGCTCATTTACCAAGGAGGTGGAGCTGGGTTTTTTATTCTGGGATTTCATTATAGAAAATATGCTACATCATTAACTGGTATGCTAGAAATTATCCCAAAAGATCCAAAAGAAGCAGTCTGCTTAAAAGTGTTAGTGAATGTGTTTTAGGGTTAAAGATTTTCTTCATGGTTCTCTTATATATATATATTATTTTTTAAAGGAAAAAAATAATTTCTGAGTGTTTGTCTGTGGCAGCTGTTCTCAGTCATTAATGTGGAGGAGGATCTGTAATGTGAAATGAGTATACAAAACCGCCTCAGCCTGGTCTAGTTAAAATGATGGGTCAAGATAAGGATCCTGAGTATCAACGGATTGTAGTTGTGTCTCCTCCGACACCTGAGCTGTGAAGCAAATCTGTATATATGCATATACATGCCTGCCCATGTAGCCTGTACAAATAATTTAATTGCTAGACTTACTATAATGTGTCCAGCAGGGAATGTGCCTGGAGCCTTTCTCTGTTCAGAATCTTCCAGCTACAGATGATTAGGGGATTGACTATCTAAGTATTACATTTTAAATTACATCTTCATACTTGCTGAATGAGAGGAATTTAATATTTTGATGTGATTTATCATGCTAAGGTTGAGCCGCACAGGGAAAGGAGTTAAAGCTACACATTCCTCGAACAGGGGGGATATCATCATGTTTATTAAATGTTCATGATATAGTTATTTACTGGATGGAAAACAAAACAAAGCCTAGTTATACAGCTATACTAATGCCTGACTGTAAGACTACAGCACACAAAGACTGTGACTGAAACAGTTATTTTAGATTTAACTTTTTTCATTTTGGAGCAACCACAGTCAAAGTCATTTTTTTAGGCAAAGATTAAAATGTTTTTCATACTTTGATTCATAATAAATTTCCTCTGAGGGGAATTCCTGCTGTGTCTTTATTTGTCTCTGTCATCGCAAGCTTAGAGGTGTTTTTTTCAATTTGCCCCTCAGAAAAAAAATTTACTTAGATTGTATTGTTGGAATCATGCTGCTGTGGGAGTCTTATAATTATAGGAAATTAAACTTTTTTTTTTTTTTAACCTAAAAATATCTGTGTTTATCTGAAAGTACCGTGTTAGAATGAAAATGGTCTACACAGATCTTGTTTTTCTTTTTTTTCCCCATAAGTTTCAGTTATTTGAGTTGATGATTTTCCAAAATGGTTTACATATTCAATTTCCCCTTTCTGCAAGTGTGGGGTTTTTTATTTGTTTTATTTTATGTAATAGTCCTTGCACTGGGTTTTTTACACTGAAAATGCTATGTGGTCCTTTCTATTTGGAAACCTGTTGAAACTGGCCAGATTTTAGAGCGAGGAATGAAACATTTTATGCACAGGACACAAACAGGTTATGCAGAGCACCTTATGGAAAAATGTGTCGACTTTGAGGCTGAAATCCTGGGTGTCATCTTGAGAAGACTTTCATTCTTCACCAAGGAAAGGGAGCAACTGCTGCTGATCCTTAGTGTAGCTCTTTTGCTATTAGGATTCTTGTTGATGGGAAAATTGAAGTGAGACTGTCAAACAGCGTGCAACATTTTGAGAACCTCATTTTATACCATATGTAGATCTGTAATCATTTCAAAGGCAGATAATAATGATATGCTAATATGCGAAGTTTTCTTTCATTTACATAACTTTAAGGCAATAAATATCTGAAATGAGAGCTATGTTAAAAGGTTTTCTTTTATGTTTTTCCTAATAGCTTGCATTTAATTATAATTTGGAGACTTGATTGCTGTGTTTGAAGCAGTGTTCAGGTCTGTGGGTTTGGAGAGCTTTTTATAGCCTGAAAGGTTTGCCTGATGAGGAAGAGGCTGTCTATACTCCACAGCTTTTGTGAAATTCCATTCCTTTGACCCTGTTGTGGTATCTTGGTGCCTGTCCATTTTTTCCCTTTTGCCTCTTACATATTCAGTTATGCAGTAAGAATACTGGAAAGTGCTAACAGCCAGTCCTTAAAGGTAGAAAGAACCAAGAGGCATTAATTTCAAACGCTGTTTGGCTGCATTAAAACACACAGCAGGGTTTCTACTGCTTGACCTTACTGAGAACTATTCCCTTAGCAACCTTTCACTAAGGGAGTAAAAGGACAGTACGAAAATAACCCCCCCATATTCAAGAGAATAATATCTAAGAAATTAATTTCTTTCCTATAAACACACCAGTCTCAAACCAAAAAACTCCCAGTGGGCTCAAGCTTTCATTTTAAGTATCTTATTCTCAGTCCAGTCATTTAATCCTCTGCTTTTTAGCTTACTTATCTAAGTCTTAGAGATTTTAACTAGTAGCATTGCTGATAGAAGGCTTTCCATGTCCTCAGAATCCCATTGGCAATCTGGTTTGTTCTTAGTTAGAGATGGAATAAAAGGATTTTCCATAAAAGTGAATGTTTGTAAAGTTAATGAGAATTATCTTTGTCAGTGGGTAAATAACCCTACTTTATACAATTACTTGCTGTTTAATAATACTTTCAATAGAGAAACTGCATTTGCACAGCCATTTGTCTTTCAATCTCTCTGCTCCTGGATAAAGGTAAAACTAGGGATGGTAGAAGGAGGAACTGGTTAGTGGGAGACAGAGCCTCTCAGTGTCTTTGTGTGTTTGCAAACCCTTGACTTAATTTTACATTTAGTTCAAAAATGCATTAGAATGCCAAGGTATAATTTGAGTGTTGCCTTGAGTGAAATATTAGCTGCATTTTAGTAGAAAGGACTGATGACTTGCCCATTTGCTGTCTTATTTGAGAATGTTTTTGGGATGAGAACAGTTATCTGACTTGCTCAGAGAAAAACTTAGGATGTGTTGTCAGCCAGGGTCAAACTGCAGAGCACTTGGGGGTTGAAGTGCACAAAAATATAAAAGGGAGCAACCCAATTATCTGCTTTATTTTTACTGAAACTTTATTTTTCTTCTATTTCTTTTCAGCTTGCTTTTGCCCTGAAGTTGTTCAGTTACTGTGGACATAACACTCTTTTTGATATAGGTAGGATTTAGTGACCCAAGCAGAAAAAGTTTGCTCTTCCTCTGGTCTGAGTGAGAGGCTTGCACAGTATGGGTCTGGATTTTTTTTAAAGAGGCTGCAGAAGGGCAGGGGTGCCACAGTGTTAGTCAAGAAACCATTTTGCAAATAATCAGCTCATGGCAGGCATTTCACTTGCCAGAGAAGAAAAGGAATTTCCAAACTGTACTCAGAGGACATGATGGGGAGAGATATAGTCTAGCAGAAGTTGAGGTTGACTAAACTTCAGCTTGTAGAAAGCCACTTGTCCATGACACCTTGAAATGAGAGTGGCTATATCTGGATTCAAGTGTTCACATGAAAAGTAATTTCATGTTTCAGCACTACCTAATTTTTTTTTTTTTTTTCTCCTTAGAAAGTCCCCAACACATTGTAAGGGATCTGATGGACTGTGTGTGGTAACTCTTAGAGCATTTGGAAGGAAGTCTTGCAGCAAGGCTTCTAGACAAGCAGCATCCCCAGCTGTGTTCCCCTTCTTTGGCAGCTGGGGAAGGCTTCCCTGGCCTCTGGATGGGTGCTCATGCAGTCAGCAGCACAGGCAAGCAGAAGTGCTGTTGTCAAGCATGATTAGAGAGAGTCTCCTTAAAGTAGGTGGCTGGAGGAATCTTTCCCTCCCTTTTCTGCCCATGGCAGGCAGAATGTGCTAAGCTTGGTTCACAGATGGGTTTCTAAAGGCTTAATGCATTGCCATGTGTTGAGGGCAGTTTGTTTTTGTGACCATGGTGTGTCCTCTTTGCTTGTACATTTGCTTAAGAATATAATGTCATGTCAGCTAAAACTCAGAGCTGCCTGGGCAATGCGATGACTGGTGATACCTGATTCTTCCAGAATCAAATCTACAGTTCTAGTTCTCAAGAGGCATTTTGCTGTCTTTCATTAGATTTTTTTGCAGTAATCTAATATTAGTCTCAGGAAGGGTTTCCTTCTGTTATCCATTTGGTTTTTTCTTAGTGTCCTCTTGCCAAGTCAGGGACTGCCCAGTTGTAGCTGGTTGTGCCTGTTGTGTTTAACCAAAACTCCACTTTCTCAAAGGCCTGTAGCTGGGAGACACATACTTTCCTGGCTGTCATTCTGATTTTCAGAGCCACCTCATCCCTTCTAGTGATGCCCTGTTGTGTATGGACAGCAGGTCCATCATTCTACTTCCTGGTGTGGTTTGTAAATGTAAATTATTTCTCCAAATCCTGATATCTTTTTTATGTGCCATCTCCTATTGGGCAACATGGTGTTCCCCCTATAGTGTTACCTGCCACTGCTCAATGCAATAGATTTTATGAACAGGCTTTTTGTGATTTGCTGGATTATTCTGTATCCACTGCATTTTAATCATTGTGATGACAACATCTGTTGGGAGCAGTACACAGATGTTTTTTCAAAGTATATGCTAAGGTTTGTAAATGCTTACTGTAGCGACATGAGAAAAATAAGGTTTTGTCTTTTTCATTTACATTAAAAGAAGTGAAATTGCATTATAGAAATGAAAAGTGCTTTCTACTTTACAGTTGACTACCAGGTGAAACCTTTAAGTTTCATGTAGCTTCCTCTGTGTTACATGCTGCAGTGAGCCTTGTATGACAGAATTAAGTCTCTCACACTGCTTTCACTGGTGGGTAATCTTCGTCTTTTTTAAAAATAAATTTTATTTTAGATTTTAAGCTTTAAAGCTGTATATCACTGTCATTAAAAGGAAATGGAGAACATGCATGGACAAGAAACCAGAGGGCTTCTTGAGGGCATCACAGTAGCCCTAAAGAGTGACAAAATATCAGGAATGTAAAAAAAGAAATTACAACAGTGGTCACTTGTATTTGTTATAGGGCTTTCTGGCAAGGGTAGCAGTTACATGCATTCAGACTGAAATGGTTAAAAACCACTTGATAAAATGCCCATGAACTAGAAGGCAGATAATGTATTATCATAATTTTAATGTAGTTTTATATTTTTCTCTCATGTTAATTATCTGCAAAGAGATGTTGTCCCTTGGGCAGCTCAACATGCAGAAAAGCGCCTGGTGGGTGTGCAAAAATAATTTCTTGATCAAAAACTGGAGTTCATGTCCTGCACCCATGGTGGCAATGGGGCTCTAAGCTGGATTTTGGTAATTCTGATAAGTGGTCTTTGTTGTTGCTGGCCTGCAGGGAGAGTATACGTGGTCTGGAATCTTCTTTCTTGCTTTGAGAAGTAATGGATGTTTGTGTTGAGTCAGTGGAAGCGGCACATCTCCTAAGGGATGCTGTATGTTTGCTTCTGAAATATATTTTCTCAGAAAAATAAATGAATAAACTGTAACATGGGCTAATTAACAGGGAAACAAATTATTTTGATCCCCTTTGTTTGTAAAAAGAGAAAATGTGCTTTAAAATGTTGCTGTTCTTTTGTGCTTGTGGGCGAGAAAAGCTTACAGTCTGTCACTTACCTGTGACAGACTCACAATGTAGAAAGTTGAGTTTCTTTTTTATTTATTTTTTTTTTAACTTTCTTCTTCCCTTCCAGAAATAACTGCTAAATTGCCCAGGGGTGTAGTTTACCTCTGTACAAAACCTGTGCATGGAATGGAAGTTAACTGTAAAATTCGTACACTGTAAAACGCAGCACATGAGACCAGAGAACTACTGTACAAGGCCCTAGAGAAAAAATATCTATCATACATACACACAACATTTTACCTGGCTAAATTCAAGTTAAACTCAGTCTCAAGATGATCAAGGGACAGGCAGTTATCCTGGGTTGCTCAGTTCACTTTCTGTGACAATTCAGTGAATTAATAAGGTAAAATCATTCTCTCTGAGGTTGAAAAAAAAAAAAAATAGGAGGAGCTCTTTGGAGTGCAGAACAGCATAGGGACAGTTGGAAAGGCTCTGCTGGCTCCAGTGCCCCTGAAAAGTTTCCTATGGAAAATTAAAGTCCTGCATCAACTTGCCATTTAAATCTGTTCCAAACTACTTTCTTGATGAGATGTATCAGACTTAGGAAATGTGGATAAATATACAGATTTAGAAAGTTCTGCCATATCTCCTTCTCTTCAGGGTTACTTTAAATGTACAATTTGCATATATCTTGTCAGATTATCAGATTAACTAGGAAATAGTCATAGATCCCAGGGCCTCTGGAAAATGCACTTTGAAACTGAGAATTTTAAATAGTGTCTTCAAGATGTAATATATTATTACAATGATAATAAATTGTTTGAGAACTGATAGAAAAATGATAATTTTGATAACATGCAAACAAGCTGAGGAAGCTACTCTAAAGCTCAAGTAAACATACATGAGGGAAAATGAAATCACTTCTCAAAAACAGTCTCAAAAAAGCACTTTGCAATTATTTTTTTAAATATTTATGGTAATTTTATATTGATTAAAAGAAATCAAATTATTTTAGTTTTTGGTCAGAAACTTTTCTAACCGATATGGCATCCTCTTTATCAAACCATAGAGATATACAAAGGCAGATGTAGTTTGATCTTGGTCTCATAAATCTAACTTTACTAAGTTCTATGAGTTACTTCATGAGAAATTGCTAAGAAGAAGTGCATCTGTGTTCTTTCTAAAACATCACTCTGGAAAAAAACCCAGAGTGTCCATATATGCAAACAATGTCCATGCGGGAGAAGTGGCACCATCAATGTAACAGTACTCACACTACTTTAAAAAAATTGTGCCTATGATGCATTCACCTAGAATAATATTGAGATTTAAGTTGAAGACAGGAAATATTTGCTGACAGGCTTGGCCTCAAGGCATTCTTTTTCCTTCTTAAATGCTGATAAAATTGCTTGAAATGTTCTAAAGTATATAGACGGTTGTCTCAAGATGGATATATTGGTTTAAAAAGGGATTATTCCATTCTCCCAGTAATTATATTCCCTTTTTGATGGGATTTTATAGGAAACTAATTTTATCTCTTTTTCTATAGAAAAATATTAATATAGAAAGTAAACTTGTTGAGAGTATTAGTTATCTTGATACAGAGAAAGGTCAATTGATTTTCTGGATGCTGGTCCTGGATTAAGTTTTAAATTGTGTAAGTCTGACTCTAACTATGGTTGCTGGTGAATGAAAATTGCCAGGTGAAAAGAAATGGGAGTCCCACGGCAGTTTCTCATATGTTTTCCAAGCTCTGACCTGTATAACACGGAAAGGAAGACAAAACTTTATTTGTGACCTCTGTTTGTGTCCTTGGGATTGGAGTTCCTCATGTCAGTGCCACGTAGTGTTATCACATAGTTCATGCCTTCTGCTTACCAAGAAGGGCCCATTCCTCTTGAAACACATCTTAAGGTGCATGGTAGTCTTTTGTTTCATCCCTTGATTTCTTTCCCTGTCTTCGTATCTCTGGCATCCTTTGGCCACCCAAAGTACCAGACAGGCCAGAGGAAGTGGTGGAGTGTTTGGTGTATTAGCCTGGTACACCTCTTGGTTAATTCTGTCATCACCCAACTGCATTCACTTCAAGCAGAAGTGGGTTAAACAAGATGTGGACTTGGGAACAAATTTTCTTCCTGGTGAGATAAGCGAGGAACTGCTACTAATTTAATTTTTACTCTCTGTGCTGTGTGGGTTGTGATCTATTTCTCAGGATTTTCTGAATTATGTGATATAATGTGTCTCTCGGTATTGTTGGGGTCAGCATGTCAGCGTGAACTTCCTCTGCTCTCCTCCTGAGTTGTGTCGTAGTTCTGGTCTTTGAGATGGATGGAGACCAGTTGTTTTCAAGCTTTTTTATTTCTGTACCTCTGGAAAAGTTCTTGATGGGGATGATAATTTAAATGTACTGAAAACAGACTTTTTTTTTTTAATTGCCTAGATTGGTCTGGGAACCACTCATTGAAACCAGTGGTAGATGTTTTAGGAAATAATCCTTGGTGTCCCCGGGACTGATGTGTTCCTGACTCCTTGGTTGTATTTTCCTTTCATTGCAGAGAATTGGAGTCAGTGACCCCAGTGCTCCCTGGTGTGGAGCATAAGTACAGAATTGTGGAATCATTTAGGTTGGAAAAGACCTTTAAGATCATTGATTCTAACCATGAAATGCCAGTATGCTCATCCTTATGTTTATTTTCCTTAATATGGTCTGTTAAGTCTTTATTTGTAGTACTGGGTGTTCCTCTTATCACCAACTAACTACAAGGAATAGAAAAATTGACTGACATTCTTGAATGATAAGCCATTATCTAAATGCTGACAAGGAGAGGAGCAACCCCCTTGAGTCTGACAGTCTCAGTTGTTTTCTATAGGGAGGTGCAACGAGAAGGAGAACCCTCTTTTGTCTTTGGAGGTATAAGCCTTAGAGATATAAAATGAAGGTTAAGATTTCTGGATGTCTGACAACCATAAGCTTGGATATTGGCCTGTTTGCCAAGCATTGTCTGTTCCTCTGTCATAGTGGAGACTGGAAGTTTTTAATAGCTGTACTTTAGTGCTTGTAAACTAGTGAGTGATTATTTCATCTTCTGTTTATACCATTCATCACAGCTGGACTGGGCTGACAAGGCCTGGAAAATTCTCAAGGGTTTGCTGCTGTTAATGCAGTGTGCTACAGTGGGACCTCTCTTGTACAGTGATGTTTCTGAGTACCTCTAACACCACAGTCTCTATTGGCACTAACTCTCTGAATCGTAGCGGTCGCATATTCCTACCCATCTGCCTCATTAAACTGAGTGCAGCAAATTCCTTGGAAGTTCTTCCTTCTGTGTCTTGCATGTGAACTTTTGAAATTGATTGTATTTGTTACATTGAGAGCAAACAGTGGTTGGTTGATGATTTTGTAAAAACTCAGACTATTTACCTAAAATAAAAAATAAATAATTAATTCTGTGAGTGTTTTGAGGAACTTAACTTTTAACAGATACATGAATAAGTCTCTTGAAGAAATCACTGTAGATGACAATGTTTTATGGCTCTAATTTATTAAATTTATTAGATGCTTCTGCAGCTTTCTTCAATTCATAGAAGCTTAGTGTGAGGACCACAACTTGCTTTCTTTTTGCTCATAGAGGTCTGAAAGCATAACTTTATAACCATCAATACCCACATGAACTTTTGCCTGGCTTGATCCTCAGCCAAGTTACAGATTAAGTTCTAGACCACACGTAACCAACCCCATGACAACTCTTTGTTTTTAAATAGTGAAAATCAGGCTCAGACTTTGTGCATAAAAAAAATCTTTTCAGGTGCGTGTGCATTTAGACCTGACATGGGATGAATAGTGTAAGTACTGTGAATATGAACAAGATCCAGTCCTAGGGTTATTTGTAAGTACCATCCTCGGGTTACTTCTACCCTGCCATGGGTAGCACAGCTTGATGCACTCATGGCAATTCCCTTTGGGATACATTTCTTCTTTCCTTCCAAGCTAGCTTGGCTCCTCAGCCTCAGTCAGTGAGCCTCTTACACAACAACAACAACAAAAAAATCAAGTGGTTTGTTGCTTATGCTTATTGCAGCCACTTGAAATCTTTTGCAGCTATTTCTGAAGTACAATACCTGATCCCTCCACAGGCAGATCCTGCACACTTCTCACACACATAGGATTAAAGGCAGGATAGCGCAAGGCATAGGCAAAGCAGGCAGCTCTGGGGCAAAGAGCAGGTGACTGTAAGTGCAGCATCAGCTTTAGTTCTAGTGATGAATTTGCCTGTTCTGTGAGGCTTGCCAGCATTCTGGTTGCCCCATGAGAAGGGTTGAGATTTGGGAAAGAAGCACCCTGCCTCATATTTTCCATGTTCTCCCAACTGACATTAGGAACAATAGGATCTGATCACCTCAGTGCACCACTGAGACTTCACCTGAAGTTTATCCCTTCGTATTTATTTCCTGTGGCAGAAGCAGCAGCAGTTGGCCAGAAATAACTTCTTATCCTTGTGGCATCAAAATTCAGTTCTGCTCAGACTTGACCTGTGTGGAAATTGAGTCCATATTTCTGAAAGGTGCAGTCAATGGGAAAATAATTTCAAGGACAGAGCTGCACTATGAACAAAGTTGAAAGAGTACTAAGTGTTCTCAAAGTTACCTCCTTTAGCTCAGGTGATGGCATTCCCAGCTGCTGGCTAAAGACAACCAGGGCTCTGCCACTGGAGTAACTGCTTCCAGCTAAGTCAAGAGTCTTGGCAAACTTGGCTGATCTGTAAAGATATGAGGTGATTTCTAAGAGAAAGAGCTGCAGTCTGATAAATGCTATTCAGTATAGGCACAGAAATAAAGACTATGCTGGGAGAAGTTATTTGTTGAAAATTGTTCAGTCACCTCTAGAAGAAATAGGCAATAAATCTGCTTGACTCTCTTCATTAAACCCCAAAACATCTGTTGCAACACTTCTTATGGTAACTGAAGTAGGTATTAAGTCTGACTGTAAAAGTTATAGAAAACATAGCTTTAAAAATTTATTGCCTGTTTTACTAGTCATTGACAAATAATTCCTAAAAAGAAGCTTTAAAGGGTCTGATCTGTGGAGTTCAGAGATGCTGGTATGAGATTGTCTGGCTCTTTCACAGAGACTGTTTGCAGATTTATGATTGGTACTGAATGTTTTTCCAAGCTTGTAGCTGACTATTACTAAAGAGTAGGCAAGAGTTAGCCAAGTGTGAACAATGGGAGAATGAGAACAGAAAATTCCCTGCAAGGGTCTCCCAGGCCTTACTGTCATCAGCCATGCAGATGAAGCTTGGTATCCCTTCTTAGGAATATCCATGAACTGCAACAAGAAAGGTTTGACTTACTCCAAACTGCCACACTATATTTACTAATTTACTGAAGCTTCAGTAAGTGATTCTAGGTATGGATATGGCACGGGAGCAGCTGCTGTTACTGGATGTTGCTGTACTGAGTAGTACAAATCATACAGAAGATAAGGAGTTCTGAGGCCATGATTTTTTAATGCACAAACACGGCTACATGCAGCACAGAATGTATTCCATAGTGGGTTAAAGATCCATCATTAGTTTTTGAGGACTTTCAGCAGCAAAATATAACCAAGGTTCTTTGAAAAAGCATGTAGGCATTTTTTCTCTTTTATCACACTTCTGAGAAAATGTAAAACAGAAAATGCAAACAAAATTAACCCCCTAACTGTTTTTTAAAAATTCATTCAATGAGATTTGTGAAAGAGTGGTTGGAAAGATCCTTTACTTCATCTTGATGTCTTTGAAAGCTGAATAGAGTGCAGTTCTTCTGTTGCAGACTTCTTATTAAAAAAATTATTCCTACCTCAGAATGTGTAATTTTTGGTGACAGTGATGTTTGCCGTTACCTCTGCTCACTCTCCCAAGTAAAATCCGAGGAAGCCCTTGCTGTCAGTGCAGATTCTTCTTGTGGTAAGGAATATTTTTGGTCTGAAAACTAAGTAGCTGATCAGGCTTGGGTAGTGTCAGCAGATATACAGAACCACTGCCTTTTTTTACTTTCTATGGTTCCTTTTGTTTCATATCTAGAAAATGTTTTGAAGAAATCCCAAAGCAAATTTCCACAGGACTCTTAACTCTTTTAGTGTAACTGAATATCTGACAACAAAGTCTTATTGTAATTTAGAAGACTTGAAAGCTTTGGTGGCCTTTGCCATCCTGATGGTCAGTGCTTGCTGGTGCCAGGGCTCCCCGAGGCACAGGTAGTGCTGTCCCACTGGCCCAGGACTGCTGATCCCTGGCTGCCTCCCTGCTTCTGTGCAGGCCCCTCTCCAGGCAGGGAGGCAGGAGAAGAGGGAAGGGGTTGGCTCTGCTGCCTGGGTAGCCAGCCTGAGGCTGCTGAGGCTTCCAGACAGGAAACCTCCAGAGATTTCTGCTTTGACTGTAGGCCAGTCAAAAAAGGAGCCTAACAAACTGTCCCTGGGGGACACTTTTGTCTCAAGAGGAAGCAGGATATTTTGGATTGCTCATGACTGATTGGTGTCTCTGTCAAAAATTGTTACTGAAGTCTGTGTATGTGGGCAAAATTCCCTTTTAATTTCAGTGAAGAAGCTACAAACTGTGGCAAGCAAGTCTCAAAAGCTGGAACTTAAACCAATCAATTGGCCTGTATTTCTCCTACTGCTATGAAATTCGTCTATATGTGTGTGTATATATTTGTCTAAAATAACTGCTCACCGTTAAGTAGGTAATGTATATATTAGGGAACACCTTCTGAACGGCTTTTTTTGCTGTTACTTTGTTATGATAGAGTCAGTTCTTATTTTCTGTTGTCTCTTATGAGATTTAAACTTGTTGCTTTCATGCAATTGTCTCCTTTTTTTTTTTTCTTCAGTAAAAGTTTCCTGTAAGATATGTCTTGTTTTGTGCCAAACTCAGTAATTATAGGAATTTCTTCATTAAATCCTTGCAGTTAGGATGGTTAGGACTTTAATCCATGAAGAATTGCTGTGATGCCTAACAATGTATGTCTTGTAATTTGCTGTAAAGACAATTCCTGGTGATTTGGTGCAACAGAAAGAAAGCATATTCCCATTGAAAGTACATTTGTTCTTTCCATTTGTTCAGCCAAATGCTTCAGAAATAGTTCTGGTGCTGAAGTTTACCTCTGCAAGCCTGAGTTTTTTGATACTGAGAATTTTCAGTTCAGAAATGACTAATTAGCCAGAGGCTCAGAATAAAATAAGAAGGTGTCAAATATGGTAAGAATATCTAGAGAGGTTGCTGTGTGCCTGCCCCGTGTGTTTGATCAGGGAACACTTCTAAAGCATAGGAAAGAGAGAAGCTGTCATTCTTGCCTCTAATGGGAGGCCTCAGAGATGGAGCTGTTAACTGCTCCAGAGACAGCACTGTGGATTTCCCTTTTGAAAGAGTCTTGAGAGATAATTCTCCTTCCCCAGATCCCTGGTGACATGAAGAGCTCAGGAGTGTGTGTCTGACTTACAGCCCCTCAAAGCCTTCTTATCCAGTGGAAATCTTCCCAGGAGTCTCCATAAAGATACTTGAAAAGAACAGGAGATCACTGCTTGCACAGGGCCATAAGATCTCATAAAAAGGAAAAGCTTTGCACAGTAGAGGATTTTTCTTTTTCTTCATGTACCCCCTAATGACTGAAATCAGTTAAAAAAACCCCAAACTATAGCCTATCACACAGCAAAGGAAAGGACTTGGGTTAGACAAAGTTTTTAGCTTGGCATAAACCTTCTTTGTGTTTTATATAATAGCTGTGTGTTACTGTGAAGGACTCTGAAAGGGCTTTTATCAAGAGGGATTTAGATGAACACTGAAAGACAAGGTGATACTAGTACTGACTTGTTTCCCATGTAGTCTTTGTCATTTTAGCAATGTCAAAATTTCTTATAGCCTAGATGTTTCAGAAATGCAGATGGGTGCATGTAAATGCATTGATTGTCCAGGATGCTTCTAAGTTTTGGGCTTGTCAGGCAGAGCTTAAAAGTCTCAGTCTTTATTTGAAAAAAATGCAACCATTTTCCAGTAAATCTATATCTTCTTAAACAGAAATATTTTAGTTATTCTAGACCACTTATTGCCTATCACTGCATAGATACTGATATGGTCGCTTTGTAATAATATAATCTTTCTGCTCTACCTGCTTGTGGGGAGTGTTGTGAGAATTAATTAACAAGTCTTGATAAGAATATTCGGCGTACTCTTAATTGTTTTATTCAGAGAGATCTTTCCTTCACGATGAGAACTTGAAGTGCCTTTCTTTTCTCCATATGTATTAAAATAAAAGGCCATGAAACAGCATTGCAGTGTTTGACATGAGGGATATGTGTTCAGGTGGTGGGGTGGGAGCTGACTGCTTCACTGCTTATGTGGCAGAATCTCTGAAATTGGTGTTTTTATTGCCTTTTGATGGGTTTGCACTGAAAATTTTCTGAGCTTAGCTGTCCCTTGGTGTCCAGCTTTGAAGCTGAAAGAGAAGTTGGTAGCATGTCTTGTGAGAAAACTGGCAACCACCTGGTTGTGTAATGGTACCTGTTTGGGGAGTATTTGTCTGAGGTTTTATGAAGAGCAATCAGTAATACTTATTTAGGTAATCACAAAAAGTAACAGGACTTCAGTGCATATGGATCCCTTCTATTTAAAATAACTCTCAGCTTTCCTAATAATTATCCTTGGGGGTTTTTCTCCCCTAGCTTTTCTTCAGTTGCCAGTAATCAACTACAGTGTTTAGGAGGTCATTGGAAAACTTAGTGACAGAAGTGGCAGGCTCTTGCATGGAAAGAATTTGTATGATACCGATAAGAGTCTGTTATTTTGTACAGCTTGAGAGTGGCAGTATCCTGTAATTTGATGAAAACTCCCTGGCGAAGTCCATAAGGCCTTTCAGTTCTTTTCTGTGACCTTTTCCAGTCCTTCCTGTTGTCCCTTCAGTTTACATTTGTCCTCAGAGAGCTATGTCAAGGCATGGTTTCGTCTTGGCATCTGCTTGTAATTTTTTTAAAGGAAAATAAATGAAGACTGCACCATTTCTGTTTACCGTTTAGACTGATCTTCATTTGCTACATATCTTTGATAGCTGCCAGAATGCATTTCCAGCTTCCTCGAAGGTTGAATTTATCTCCCTTCAGATCTCATTATGTTCTGCAACTTTACTGCCTTAGGAAGTAAATATATATATTTCTTCACCACGTTATTATTTTTTTCCCGTTTGCAAACATCATTGCTTCTGTTTTCTCCCTTTTCTGAATGTGTGGATAACAGCAGTTTTCCAGAACACTTGTGTTGTATTCTGTAAATCACTGCAACACAAACAAGTTCCCTTTTTGGATGTATTGACATCTCTTTGGTCCCTCTTAGTTTTGTCATCACACATTCTTGCATCATGGAGTGTTTTCTTTAGGCTCACCTCTTTCTGTCCCTGTTACTCCAGACTTCACTGATTTTTTTTTTTTTTTTCTTTTCACTTATCTGTCCCTTTCTTTTTTCTTGTCTGCCTTTACTTTTGGACCTCCTTTCTCTCCTGTTTCTCCTACCAGTGCAGTCACAGCCTCCAGATGTTTGTGAGGTAGGATGTCTGTTACCTCAGTACTTTCAGAAAACTTACGTGAAAAGGACAGAAACCCATGCATTGCCTAGAGATGAGGGAAGCTGATGTGCAAGGGCTCCTTGCTCCAGAAATCCTTGTGTTCTTCAGTCAGGAGAAATCTGAGGACTTCACTGGGGAAAAACAGTTCCCCCACACCTTTGTATTTTGTTCGTGTTTCTGTCAGATTGGGTGGACGTAAATGTGTAGAGTTAAAGCAGGAGCCATTTAAACTGTCCCAGACCATGCAGGTCTCAAAATCATCACATGTGCATCTTTATTACGGCAATCATACTTTCAGATTTTATATACCCTGGTATCTATATTTTCTCCCTCCCTATCTAGGCTGTATTTCCTATTTAAAGTGAAAGAACTGATACATTCCATTCTTTAAGATTTTTTTTCTTTCCCATTTGTGCATCAGCACAGCTGGAATTCTAAAGGATACACTTCAAATAAGTGCTGAATTCTTATATTGTTTGCAACAACAAACATTACAGTCACAGAATCACTTCCATCATAGTCTCTATCTTGGCTCTTGCCTCCCACTGAGCACCATGGATTCTCCTTTCATTTACGCTGTTCATCTTTAAAGAGCATATCTTGTCTGCAGACACAATGAGGAGACAAGCTCTTTAGAACTGTGTGTAATAATAATCATCCATTCTGCAGGTTATGCAGCATGAGGTGGTGAGTACTTTGGGAGCTGTCTTTTTGTAGGAAAATAGTGGTATTTCAAATGAGCTTTATTTTAGAGAAGTAAAGTGAGGCAGTGTCCATTTTCTGAAACAGTGAGGAAGGTACTTCATATTAACTTGGCTGAGTGAATTTTATCAATAAACACAAAATGCTCTATTGTTCTCCTGGATTGAGGTGACTTGAATCTAGTATGTTGAATCAGAAATGATCACAAGTGTTTGTTTTTACCTGGGGTGTACAGTTCTGAGTGTCAACCCAGCACAGTGCTCTGTGGGTTCAAAATCTGTCAGTCTCCAGTTTGCTCATGAACGTGGCACTTGATCAGGGTAGAGAGAGGTGGGATTATGGTCTTCCTCATATGAGTGGCCCTCTTTAGCCAGGGTGGGAATTTCATACACTGTAGAAGGTGCATTTTGAGTACAATGATCAGTAAGTGAAAGGAACTTCAATTGTAGGGAAAGGAAAAAAGCTTTAGTTTACTTTTGTTTAGCTGACATTTGTCTGTGAGCATTTTGTTAAGTAGAATGAGTTCCCTTAGATCATGGACCAAAGTAGGCACAAATGCTCTGTTCTTAACTGTGTACTTGGTAGTTGCTTGTTGGTGAATTAACTATGCAGTGTGGACGTTCACAGGGGGCTCTGGTTCAACTTGCCAAACCCAAAGGCTTTAGTTCTCTGCGTATCTGAAACAGATTTCCAGCTTTATATATTCCAAAGGCTTCAAGGCAGCTAATCTGAAGTCTGTGTTAGTCAAAATGCATATTTAAAGGCATTGTACATCTGCAGACTAATGTTCTTAGTTTAGTTGAGTCTCTGGAGTCAGTTTGTTGCCATAAGATGAGGGTTGTTTGCATGGTCTGGAAAATAACAAGTCCAGACCAAAGCAGTCATTGTCATGTAGCTGCATTATGTGAAATTTATATTGTGCTTTCCAGTTTTCTGAAGATTTGTGTTGTTTCTGCAGAAAACAGCTTATAGAATCCAGTAGATATAGAAGATCAGTGGGAAGTCAGAGTCACTGGGAGAGCATTTGTTTCCCCTTCCTCTGGTTTGATTCTCCCTGGTTTTCTGTCTGGAAGAGAGAAAATGTGTATGACATTACCATTACTATAAAATAATTCCTGCTGCTAAATGTGCAAGTTTGATGCAAAACAGTATTGGGAGGATTATGATCTGTATTATACTGTCCCTGAGCGTGCTTTTTTGTGTGGGGGATTTGTTTGGTTTTGTTTTATGAATTTGTGTCTTTTGTTTCTAGCCTTTCTATTAAACAAGCAAAAAAATTCTTCTGTATTTTAATGAAGACAGAGATAGGAAGGATATAATGAAAGTTTGTTTTCAAACACTTTTAATAAGCAGTGATGTCTATGTTTTTCTTTTTTTACTATTTAACTGAAATTTAAGATTTCTGAAATAATATTAAAAAAATCTTCATGTCACTAGTAGTAAGAAGGACAATCAAACAGGCATCTATCTCCCTTAGCCCCGGCCATTCTATTGAGCACTGACTTTGGAGACCAAAACAGAATGGCATCTTTTGACATTATGACTTTTGGAAACATAGGCTTTAACTGTGCTGTCAAGGTTTTGGGGTTTTTTGGGGTATGCAGAAGATCCAAAGTCCTGAATGTATCTATTAAATTTAATTTTCTTCCACTGTTCAAAATATGGAAAGGCATTAAATAATCCACAGAGCATCAGAATACATGGCTATTGAAAACCAGCTTGTGCTATTCACGTGAGCTCTTAGTTAGATCTTGGCAGATTTTATACTTGGCAAAAACTGGAGTTTCAGGGTGGAAGGAGTAAATAGACCAGTTTAGGGGGAAATGCAAGAAATTTTTCACAGAAAGAAATGGAATTTAATATATCCTTCTACGTTTTTTTGTAGTGTCTTCACATAAAATATTTTGACTTTTTGCTTTTGGAAATGGTGTGGTTCAGGGATGAAATTTAACTGCTGTTTATGTAAAACTGTGGTTGGGAAGTTTCTATACCTTTGTCAACTTTCTTATATCTCTAGCTACAACCAACCAATCTATCACAATTTTTGTCTCTAAGGATTTCCTAAACTAAAAGAAAATATTGTTGAAAGAATAAAAATGTCAAAGATGCCTTGAATTAAACATTCACTCCTAAAGAAAGTTTCTTTGAAGCATTTTTTTTTCTCATTTCCCCAAGTGTTTTGGTCCTGTAGTGGATTTCTTATTTTTTGGGGGAAGACTAGCTCCAGCTGTAATTCTAGGAGCAGTAACTGGTAAATAATCACAGGTAAATGAAATATCTCTGCATATTTTTGTGCGTGCAGACAGTCTGGCATTCTGATATTCCCTTCAGGGAGGGAATGCATTGTGAGAAATAGAGTCTGCAAATTATCTGTCATAAAAATGCATTATTTTTGGCAAAGCTACAAATGGGGTGTCTGTGTTGATGCATGCCCACAGTGTCATTAACCATGTTCCCTAATAACCATTAATTAGCTACACTGGGGCTCTGGTAGTCCAGATTAATTGCAGTGGGAGGGCCAAGGAGAGCTAGGACGCTCCTTTATTTCAGTGCTGCTGAGAGTTAATGCCTTTATGGACTGGAGGCTGCCTCTGGTCATTCTGTAACTGAGCGATGCTATTTCCTGGGTTCTTTTTACCTTCCAGGACTGTGCACAGGTGCTGTGCAGGGAGCATTCTGGGATTTTCCTTAATCCATGTATTTTTACATCCCATACCCTTTGTTGCAAGCTTTGCAAACAAAATGGGGGTAGAAAAGCAATTTCCTATTGGCTAATGCCCCATTGAACACAAACGGGATTTTAACAGGATAAGCGCTAAGAATTTCTTCCTTGGTTCTTTGACAAGTTTATTTTCCCTTGGATTATCAGAGAGCTCCAATTACACATCAATCTGCTCAAGAATCACTGTTTTGGTATATTCTGGAACTGAATCTTCTTTACCAGTTTTAAAAGTTAGAAACTTGTGTGGTTTTTTACAGTTCTTCAGTGACTGTATCACAGGATCAGTTCTGTTGACCCAACAGCAGGTGGATTAGCCATAACTACTGTTTATAGGCAGCTTGAGGTGGGAAACTTGAGGGTTTTTTCTCAAATTTTGCCTATTTCCAGCAGTCCAAGCCATATTTTAAAGTTACTGCTGAAAACCAGTACTTTTTGTCTCATGTAAGAGTATTTAATTTTCTTATCCATTTCTGAATGGTTATTTCTAATATTTTTGTTCTCCAAATTCCTTCTAGTAGAAGTAGTAGTAGGGAAGGGTTACCTGTTGTGCAGTGCCTGATGTCTCCCAGCATAAATGGTGTGAGTAACTGGAAGAGGATATCACATTACCTCAGCAGAAGAAAAAGACTTACCTATGATTCTTTAATTTTTCCAAAATACATTTTTTGATTTTCATATTGTAGTTGAACTTTGGATAAAATACAGTTTAGGCTCTTTTACTTCATCTCCCTATGAACCACTTGCATTCTTTATCTGAACAAGCATTTCCATGACCATTGGCTCTTCATCAAACACTCTATTGTTGATACACACTGATGTGTTTTAAACAGATATTTATTAATTACTGCTTGTTTTATTAATTCTAGTTCTGTTTTTCTCTGATGCAGTAGAATTAATTTGTCAAGAACAAAACAGTCACAGCTTGTTTTATTAATTTTTTAATGTTAAAATGCTTGTAATGTTTTTAATTGTAACTTCCACATCAATATCACTGCCTTATAAAGTTTGATGATCTGTTTTATTATCCATTGTGTATAGGCTTTTTTGGGGGGGAGGGGGATGCAGGGGGTTGTTGTGTTGGGTTTTTTTTTTTTCTCTTTTTGTTTAATTTGTAAGGTGTAGAGTAGAACTGTTTGATATGGTCATCTTGTATTTATGCAATATACTGGAACTCAGTTCCTAATGTAAGCTTAAAACTGTCAGGTAAATCAGTATAAAAAAGAATTTAGCATTTAATCTTATGCTACTGGAGATAAGAAGGAAACACTGTTGCATTCAGGTTGCTCCCTAATTAGGAAGTGGGTTAGTTGGACTTGGAGAGAATTGTGGGCTTCCAGCAGTTGGGAGGTGCTAAAAAGCTTTTAACCCAGTGATTTCTAATCCAGATTTTTATACCACTCACAATTCATATGTTTGAAGAATTTTGGAGCTGTTATTAAGAAGACTAAATAAATGAAACTTGGAGAACTCCAGAGGGAATTGGAGCTCCAGAACTGAAACAGTCTGTTTTTAATGGCATTTGCTGGTTGCCTTTAGAAATCTTTGCTGTTTTCAGTGGTGTTTTGTTCTTCACAGATTTCATGTAATGACTGATCTTTATACAGGCAACCTGCTGGGAAGTGAAAAACTGCCTTTTTAATGTATTGACTGAGATCTTTGGAGTTGGTTCCGAGTGGCAGCAGAGAAGGGAAGGGGATTTGAAGTGTGTTAATAAAATCAACTGCACTTACATTTCTTCAGAATATGTCCTCCCTAGACAGGAAGAATTAAAGGATACCAGCTGCCTGTGACAGAGGGATATGTTAACTCCTAAAGGCAATGGCCTTGTTCATTTTGTTTCTGGATAGCTGAAGTTGATACCACATAGGGAGCTAGAAAATGATCAGCCATGGTCACCGTTAGAAAGCTGACTGTCCTTGGCAGCCCCACAGCAGTATTTGTAATGTTTCTGTATTTAACTTGAAGGATTCTTCTGTCTGTATAGAGACAACAAAACCCAGAAGAATAGTTATCTCTTCACATTATTTTTCTTCTAACTGTATTAAAAAGTGTGCATCTTTTATTTCAATGCAAAGCACTGATATTATTTGCTTTATTTTTTGTCATGAAATAAGTCAGGTAATACTGTGTTCTTATAAATTGGGTTAAAATTTTTATTCTCTTCAAATCAATTACTTCTATGAGGAACAGAACTCAGTTTGTAAGGTGAGACTTAGGTACAACTTTCATTTATATGTGATTCACTCTGGATTTTAAAGATAAGGAATAGAACCAGGTGGTGGCATTTTTTGTTTATTATAATAAACTTGTTCTTGCTCTTTCTTTCTTTGTTTTTTTATATTTTTTTCCCCTGATATCTGAAGGACTGGCATAGTAGTCCTTCTAGTATCAGTCTAAACATGTATTGCAGCTGGATTTTGTAAACTAGAAGCGAGTGAATGGTCTTTGTTAGGACTGCAGTCTCTGTCTGTGTGGACCCAAACCCAGCTTAAAATTGGTCTTATTTCTGAATAGTCGCTCTGTGATTTCAAAAATCAGAGTTGAGAAGATTTTTTTTGTGTGTGTGAAAAAGCTATGAAGCTGTCTGTTTAATCCATGCATCCACACTGCCTTATGCTTCTGTGAAGTTAAATAAACAAAAAAGAAAAATTTGGACTCAGTTTCCCATTATTTACAAGGAAGAGATATCACAGTGTCTTAGTAGCAGATTGTCTTTACATTGACGATTCTAAGCCATTCAACTGCACCTTTTAGCTCACATAGGATAAGACCTATTTTGTTCTCTTTAGATTTATAATCCCAGAATTACTTCCAGCAGAGATCGCTTAATGAAACAAAATTATGCCAACATTAGATAATAGAGTTGATTTTTACCAAATTGAAGATGTGACTATGACCAAACTTGAATATATATCACTCAGAGCCTTTTAAATTATCAATTAACTCTTGGCTTCAGTAACATAAAATGGATATTAAAATGCAGTTTAGTGATTAATCCTTGAGCTTTTCTCTGTTCTTATACAAGGTTTTTTAGTAAAGTTGCAGTCCTAATTCTTTGTACAAAAACATTGTGCATCTGTTGCTCTGAGTAGGCAGGATATTGAAATACCAAATAGATAAATTTCTTCAGCCTTTTTGTCCTACAGTGATGATGTAAATATTTACCGCCTTCTTTTATGAGGTATTCATTTTGATATTGCAATTTCCTGAAATACTAATACATACTTGGAAACTGAAGGGTTAACTTAATCTTGGATGTGTTTTCCACGTACAGTGATGTTTTAAAGGACAGTTTTCTACATAAAGATTTGTGTTTTCTTAGTCTGTGTCACTGTGTCTTGTTGTGGCAGGTCAGCATTAAAAAGGAGAAACAGGCAAAGGTGAAAGTCATCTATGTGGAAATACAATTGTATGGTGTCCTTGTCTCATTCTATGTGTTATTCTGTGCAACTGCTATGAAGGGAGATCCTTTGGAGTATGCTAATGTGGAAAAAACCTAGTTTTTGCTCCAATAGCACATACTGTCTCTAGGATGTCATTTAATCCCAACTGTTCCCAGTTTTTATTTCAGTTGTGGCCATGATTGGTGGAGAAAAAGCTACTTGGCATATGGTGGTCTTACTGGGCAGCAAAAATATACAACCAATTGAAAGAACAGCTTGCAGATGTATTGCTGTAAGAAAACAGAATTGCTTCATGGCAGAAAAAAAGCAGGATAAGTATGTGTCTATTTGGGCTGTGCTTCAGTGTGGTGCACAAAACCGTGTTACTTTGTCACTTGGAGGCTGAGTCTCAGTGAGAGTACAGATGAAATTCAATATGTGCTGGCTTTTAACCAAATTTTAAAATACGATAGGAGGTTGTAATTGTAACATTTTATTTTACTTAATGTAGGAGAACTTAGTCTTTGTAGTCTTGCTAGTTCACTGATGCATGTTGTGTAGCTGACACCAACTTGATCCCAAGACATACCAATGATGTCTACAGAGGTCTTAAGGAATATCTAATCTGATCCTCCAAGCCACATGTAATGTAACACTTAAAGCTGATGGTGAGGTAATGGTTGGTTTTTTATGCTGATGGACGTGATATAGATTTTCTTATTGTAGAAGGTGAGGTTTTTATCTGATCTAGGATGTTACTGGGAGGTGCAGTGTGGATTTGGTGATGAGATTCATTAATGACTTGCTGTCCACTTTTAGGTTTAGTGTTGCCTATATGTTACAAGACTGCTGAAACAACACTTAGGTTTAGTGTTGTTGGCACTATGTGCAAGTCCACAGGCATCATTTTGCAAACAGATTCCTCCACACTGGGACCATTTGTGTTGTGGTCAGACTTCACATGTTCTTGTTGAAGGTAAGTGGTATTAAAAGAAATTAAAAGATTTTGAGTTTTCTCCAAAATTATATGTGTGTAGTGATTTTTAAAATGGGGAACAACATCCTGGGATGTCTCTCATTTTGCAGCCTTTGTGTGAAATATTAGACATCTTTCTTGAATTATTTGCACTGGTGAAAATTCTGTGTCACAACCAAAGGATGCGGCCAGATAAGGAGTGAGAGTGTCTGGCACTGTTCAGATTCTTGGATGTCTGTGGTATTACTCTTTTTAGACTTGTCATAGGCCAAACTGTTTTGTCTGGTACTGTTTAGATATGTCCAAATCACTTTGCAGAATGTGGTATCTGAAGAATATTTAACCTTTGTTCATTTATACTCTTCACAGGTGTAAACGTGCTACAAGATCTCATGTGAATATGATGTAAAGCTTTATGACTGTAGTTTTACTGTGATTACTTTTATATAAAAGGAATTATAAGCCTCTAAGTTCTGCTGAATTCCCTTGTTAACAGCCCCCATATAGTAGAAAGCTTATTATACCTAAGGGAAAGGTAATATAAATGATATTGTAGTATGCCATTAACAGGAGGGTGACAGTTTTACTTGCACTATTAGTTTCAGGTTAAAATCATGGAGAGCAAAATATTTTATGTGCACTTGGCTATAATTAACCCCTTATGCCTTTTCCCCAGTAGTCACATCGTTGAACAAAGCTCCATTTGCGGTGGGTCAGTAACACAGCATGTGCTCCTCCTACCTGTGCAAAGAGCACTTCAGTGACTGCCTTCTGCTCATGGCTGCTCATACCACAGGGCAACTTGCAGGATTAATTAGTCACTCTCTGAATGTCTTACTAGTGTTGGAAATTTTGAACACTAAGATAGCAGGCAATTCTGCATTCCCAGAGTCTGTTACTACTTTCAATTCTGTTTTTATGTTAATACTTATTGCTGGTTGCTTGGTTTGTTATAACGTGGGCACATAAAGGACAGTACATGCAGTTTTTCAGGAGAAAAGAGAGTGCTGATAAAGTTGGATGAAACTGAGCATTGATCATGTAGTTGGCACAGAGTTTATATCTTATGTCCACAGCCCTTAGCTGCACCATCACACTGTGTCCTGCAGCTGTCTGAAGCTGAGGAGGGAATACCCCTTCATCCTTGACTCAGCTTGAGCATTGTGTTGGAGATGGGCTACAGAAAGGGAACCCTGGAAGGTGGTCCTGTCAGCACCAGTGCTTAGAAGAGACATATGGTTGGATGCTTTGCTGACAAGGCTGGGGTTTTTTGACCTTGTACAACACAGATCCAGGCAGGATTTAACATGCCATTCTCTTGATACCGTTAGTCAGAAGAATTGGAAGTCTGGAACTGTAACTATTGTTCCTGGATTTATGGTGAAGGGAGAGTTAGGGTGTGTGACTCAGCACTCTGCAGCTTGTGTTGTTGGAAAGGAAATTGCTTGAATAATCTTTTAACTGCAGATCAATTGCTTAGCTCAAGTGATGATTACCTGTATGGCGTTCCAGTGTTAGTAAGTGTGTTCTAAGTCTGGGTGCCTTGTAAAATATGCTAGATATTTTGTAAGTCTAAGCTGGAGTTAAGAGAGCTAAGATCATTGAGTTGCAAGAGGGGAACAAAAGAAAAAAAAGTGAATTGGATAAATAAGAAGCAAGTTTTACTGTAATTTCCAGCTTCATAGAAATGTAAACTGCATAATTGTATTGTCATGTGCAGTGGTGAGATAATACTCCTCCTAATGCTCCATTTGCATGTTTTTCTTTCATGTAGTGTACCAGCCTGTAGATTAGATATGTACATATTTTTTTATTTATTATTTGTATATGCTATAAACTGGTAAATGCATATTTGCTGAATTGGATCTGTACTAGAAATTGATTAATGAAACAGTAGACTGCAAGACCAACACAAAAATCACAATGATGTTTTGAGAAATTAATCTCTATGGTTTTCCCCAGTGTTGGAAACTTGCACAAGTCACATGCATTTATACTGGAAAGTCAAAGTATTACTTCATGGTTGGATTAGAAAAAGCAAGGATGTAACAGGGCATAGTAAGAATAGTTCAAATTTGAGATTTTTTATTATTATTGAGAAACCATATCCACTATGAAAACTAGTTGCATCTATGTGTTTTTTTTTTCCTATTGATTTTAATATTAGCATGGAAAGAACTATTTCATTTTGAAATTATGGAAAATCACCAAAGTAAACATGTTATAAAAAGTATATAGAAGTATTAAATAAAACAATTGGAGGTATCAGTGGGGAAGCTGAAAAAGTAGAGCTGTACAATGGAACCATATTAAGTTGTTAGCTGTTTGGATTCTTCTGGTCAGCAGGGCCTTGACAAAAATCTAAAACTCTGCTGTCACTAGTTTGTCTAGACCAAATGAACCATGTTCTGCAGCAGCAGTAATATGATAAACATGCAGAGGACATGCCAGGACTTGCGATCTTTTCTTCAATCTAAAGGATTAAATCTTGAGTGGGGAAGGATGTACTTCATTTAAAGAGCAATTACTACAGCCTTTCCCATCTACTTTAGCCAAAAGAAATAATTGATTCCCCTTCTGGTGTTAATCTAGCCATTCAGAATGATGTTTTCAAAATTTTTGTAATGCAAACTCTGAATATCTTCATCATTGCACTTAAAAGATACTTGCACCTCAGCTGTCTAAAAAAAGTTGCAAAGAGTTGGATTACAAATTTCTTTTCACTTATTCATTCATTCCCACTTATTTTACAAAGCCATATCCTGCCCAACAGAGGACATAGTAGTGAATAAGGTGGCTTCAGCAGCTGTGCTTGCTGCAATGAGAGACATGACCATGTTTTAGAATTCCGGTTTTCGGTCATCCCCTCCCTGAAGGGTGATTACATCTCATAAACACTGAAGATTTGGAAACACTATGTTCTGTTGACTTATTCAGACCTTGTATGTGAAAAGCCTGATGTCTTCTTGCCTGTGCAGAATTTTTTTCATGAAAATAGATTTGCCTTCTTAAAAAAAAATTGCTAATGCTGTGGATGAGGTGGTGTTGGTTCAAAGCTTGGACTCAGTGGTCTCAGAGGTCTTTTCCAACCTAGTTTATTCTGTGACTTCTGAATTGGAATAAACATTTAAAAGAGCATAAAAAAATCAGGAAAAAAACAACTTGTGAAGTAGATGTTCTTTTTGTATGCAATGGATTCCTGCTTGGTGGATGATGATGTAAGGAGACAGTGATGTGAGATGGCATTTCCCTGTTTTGCTGGTGATGTGTTCTTGTGCATTGCATTGCTGTATTTTCATTGTATTTGTGCTCCTATTTTGTTTTAAGTTACATGATGGTCGCTTTTCTCAAGTTCTTTGAAAAGAATCAGGTAGATGGTCTTAGGATAAAATTTAAAGATAGAGACTCTGAAATCAAAATTAGAGTTAATATCTTGCAAGTTTTTGCTGGAAAGGAGTGATAAAAGTATAATTCTCTCTTTCTGGGTGGTCACTAAATACAGAGGAGTTTGTAACAAAATCAGATTCCTGTTAAATGCAAATGAACATTTTGCACAGTTTTAATGCCACAAGGTACCTTTTTCTTCTCCAGTATTTAATACAAAAATGCTTACATTTATTTGTTGTTCGATTTCAATACAGTAAGTTATAGCTTATATGTAATTGAATAAACAGACTTGCCCATTTTGTACCATTTCCATTTGTGTACCTTTCTAATTCCTCAGGTCTTCTAATGTACTGTCTGTATTTTCTCTCTAAAAAGCAGCAGTACTTAGTTTTCTTTTTGTATTTCTACATCTACTGCTTGGCATCACCATCTTGGAAACTTGACTCTGAGTACCTGTAATCACCTGCATGAAAAAGATGAAATGTTTAAGACTGGAAAAAAATCCAGTTTCGCCTATAAATTGTTCACATGAGTCACAGGCCTAGTGGTGACTCTGGTGCTCTCCGGATTACTCACAGGGAAGTGAGAAATGTTTCTACTCCTGCTGCTCCCTGATCCTGCAGTGTCTGTCTCTGCTTCCATTGCCATAGTGGGGGGAATGTTGCAGGTAAACCCTTGGCCAACCAAACCTGTGTGAGGATGTGGGTGTTCCCTTTTGGGTGAATTTATTTCTTTTGGTTGTTTTATGAAAAATTACAGGAGATTAGTTTAGCTTGGTTTGGTTGCCATCCAAGGTATACAGTATGTTGGAAGAATCCAGGGGTGTGGTATGTTCATGAAACATGTAAAAGGGTTTTAGTACTATTGTGGTTGACATGTCTGACAGGTGCAGTATGTACTAATTACTCTAATTAAAGTTTCTTTCTAGTTTTATTACTCTGAGATGTCAGGATTCTAAATGCATTTATGCATCTAGTGATAATTAAGCATGAAATAATAAATGTTTGTTTTTTATATGTATCCATGCCTGGGCATATGCATATGGAATATGTGCATCACATTAGCTTTGATTGCAACAAAACTTCAGGACAGCCAAGTACTGTCTTTTCATTTGTGAACCGGATACATTATGTGATTTAACAGCATTGCATATGTGCAAAACATGTTTAATTTTGCTGACATGGTATATATTGTGAAAGTTTGAAATATTTATTCCTCTCTTTTTTTTTCCCCCAACATTTTTTTTTTCAATAATCTAAAAATAAATCATTGCAGGGCTTATTTTAGCCTTTACAGATATTGAAACATTATTAGATACATTGAAGTGACTGATACAGCTTTAATTTCTGCCAAGCTAATAGTTTTTCATCAGCACTGTCCATTTTCTTCTGAACAGAGGGATATCTGGGTTGCAGAAGAATTATCAAGCACTCAAAAAGTGGGAAGGGCTGCCTGTGACAACATTAGGTGCTGTAATGAAAAGCAGACAGTATTTTTCTGACATTTGATTGTTCAGTTACAATAATAGCTTTCATGTCTGCAGCAGTACAGTGCCAAGTCTTGTAGAAGATATGCATTGAAAATGTTTTCTTTGATAGACTGAATAAACTCTCAGAATCCATACTCCCTAAGTCAGGATTCCATTAAAGGAAATGTGCAATTTATTCAGTTACTTTCTTTATGCTTTGGAGAGTCGGAAAACAAGAAAAAAAATCTGGTAAGATTGCCGGTGTTGACTGACATGGGGGTAGAGGGAGTCCCTCGGAATGAACTCAGAGTTCTTTGGAACAGCACATTGTTAATGATAAAAACTACGTAAGATTAAGCCTGCAAAAGGTTGACTTTATGTAATAAAAAGGTGTCAAACTCCTTAACTGGAGCTAGGAGAATTAAATTAATTAAAGGCAGTGAAATCAGGTCTCCAGTGACTACATGCATCCACTGATCAATACAGCATGTTAGAAAGTACTGGGGAAGGATCCGTTTGGAATGCTAATGGCTCCCAGCCCGCTCCAAACCACAAGAGGCAGCCGGGGAGCCGGGCGTGTGTCCCGTGTGTCCGGGGCGTGTCGGGGCCGCGGAGCCGGGGCTGGCCGAGCCCCTTGAACTGCTGCGGAACTGCGGGCAGGGAGACCGGGAGTGTTGGCTCTGAGTTCCAGTTTTCACTAACACCCTTTTCCAAGTGGGAAAATGCCTTTGGCTAAATGAGACTTGGAGAATATTATCGGTGTGGTTTCAGTCAAAGACCAACTGCCTTGAGTGGTCAGCTCTTGCTGCCAGCCCAAGGAACAAGGCTTATACCAGGACTTCTGCAGTTCTAATTTATAAAAGCTTTCAGGTATAATTGACTAAAAAAAACGTAAAAGTCTTCTTAGTCTAGGACTGCCTGAAGCCTGATAGCCTGTGTGCCACAGGGAGGTGTGTGTGACAGTTGAATTATGCAGCAGAAGATTTACTCCTGTTTTCATACAGTGAAGTAGAATCTGATTATTAAAGTGCTTATGCAAAATGCTGCTGAGCAGCCCCTTGCAGTGACAATTGTGAAAGGATTTCCCAATTTATCATGTGAATCAGAATCCTTGAAAGGGACATGGAGTAAACTAATGGAATGATCTTGTAGAAAGTTCATGCCTTAAAAAGATCTGCTGTAGCCATGAGCCGTGCACCAAGTCTGTCAGCTGTATCACAGAAGTCTAAAACTGGAGACAGCAATGTTAATAGTGAAAATTAGAGACAACAGGAGTTATACAGTTTTTTACTGTTCATGTAATGAACATCCTTAGAGGCTTTAGTATCATCAGAAAGCTTTACATACCAATGAGTTAATTATAATGATTTTAAGTAAACTAACAAATACAATGATAATGGAACTGATAATACACCTGAAAGTTCCAGCAGGGATAAGCAACAGGATTTTGTACTCGGCTTGCTTTTTTTTTTTTTTTTTTTTTTTTTTAAACGTTGGAGTAACTGTTAGGCTATTTGGTTTTTTTTCTTTTTTCCCCCAAGGTAGGTGGGAGGGGGAACAAGTGTTTTGCCTGCATGATGACTTCTCTGATTCTGAAAGGGCCTGAGGTTCACACTGGAGCATGTCAGTTCAATTGTTCTGAACAAATACGAATTGAAGAATTATCTTCACTGTATTTGTGTTGTTCTTGTAGCTAGGGCTGAGTACAACAGTCTCTCTTACTTTTAGATCAGTCAGCTGTACAGAATGCTGCTTGTTTTAAATTGCTCAAGTTCAGGAACTCTTCAGAAGTGTTTAGGTACTTGTTCTCTAAATATTTCAACATTTTTCATTTTTACTTACATGTGAAGCTATTTTTAAAGACCTTGCCAGTGTCTTTTCAAGGAGCAATAGGAAAAATAATAGTGAAGAATTACTAGAAGTATCATTCAGTTGCACGTCTAGCAGGCAGAAACTTGTGACATTTAAACTCAGTACTAAAACAAATCCTTCTGTGGCATTTGCTTCTCCTAGGGTTCTCCTAATATTATTATAAAAATATTTTTATTACTAGCTGTCAGGCACCAATGTTTAGGCTTTAGCAGTTCATCTCCATGCCTCATTGGACAGACAGGGGTGCTACTTTTCTTCATTCCAACACAAACATGTTGTGATTGCTGTGGCCTGGGTTCCTGAAAACCCTCTAAAGTCTTCAGTCCATTGTGTTTATGACATGAGCTAGACACATGCACACACACTAACTGGAACTGTGTGCACGAGTTTTGGCAAGGATTATTTGGGAGGAGAATGGAAGATGTTAAATCCAACTTACTTTAATTTTGTTGCCAACCAATTACTAGTTCTAGTATATCCTCACAGTTACCAACAAGGGTTATCCCAGATTTATGCCTTTAAAACTGTCTGTGAGGTTAAATGACCAATTGATTCAAGAGACTGGTTGCTTTTATCAGGCTATTCCTTAGGAATGGACTGTTGAGATAAATGCTGTTAATTAAATACAAATCCTTTTCTCCATTGTGCAGAAACAGCCTTGCTACTGGTCCCTCTCCTAATCTTGTTATACAGTCCCCTGATAGGTCTCATTAGATTGTCTTGTTAGCTGATATAAAGTCTATTTTGCAGCAGAACAGGCAGAAAAGTTAATGAGTTGTAATGTGCCCCAACTACTGTTTTTTTTCTCTTACTTTATTCACTTTTGTCCACTCCCATCATCCAGTTCTTTTGGCTCTGTTGCCCAAACAAAAGATACGTGTGAAAACAGTAATTTATGTACTTTGATTAGTTTTTATTTAATCTGTCATGGTTTATTGAATTTAATTATTTTAAAATCATTAAGTTAAACTGAACAGCATGAGGAGGAGAGAAAAGCCCTTGATGTCTTGTACGGTGTGAATGGGACATGCCATGATCTAGTCCTTAGTTTGACATATTAAACAAAGTTCTTCAGACATAGAGTTTGAATCGAGGATATCCTTTATGTTGCCAGGAGAATTTGTGGAAATATTGTCACCTCTAATTGCATGTGTGGGATCTTCTCTGTTTCTTTATGACTCTCAGAAAGTCAGTTGCAGAGCTGACTTGCAGTTACTTGGGAGATCCAGAAGACCAAGGCCTCTTGAAAAATGACTGTTTGTAAGAAGGAACACTTGTATAAAGTAATTTCAGTATTTGGAGTTGTCCGTGATTATGCTAATTGAGTTCACAAGATGGTGTGTGGAAGGTGGATTTAGGTCAAAGTGACATGTTTTGTATGGTAGTTGTCTTAACAAGAGATTTATGAATTGCTAACCATCAATATTTCAGTTAGTTGCTCTGGTACCTATCAAACAGTTCTGCTGAGCTGTTGCTTTTATAGTGCTATTCATGTGTGATGTTTCTTTAAAGAGGAGCAGCTGACCATTGAAACTTTAAACTTAGCACATGAGGTGCAAAATCAGAGAAGAAATTAGTAAAACTACTGGAAAAGCCACGCTGACTGAATACAGTCATCTGGCATTGCTTGCTTCATTTTTCCACCTCTTTCTTACAGTGATTACATCATGTGAATTGTCTTTGTATGAGCAAGGTTTTCTTATATGTTATATCATGATTTAATTTTTTTTTGTTTCAGAATGAGATATATAGCATGTGTGAGAAAAAAGTGTTTTGCTGTATATTTCCAAATGCTTTGTTTCTTTAGTCTGTTTTCTTCAAAAAAGTTTGGAGGGGAATGATAAACAGAATACTCTTGTTGCAGTTTAACAATATATTAAACCACTGATTTGATTATATTTATATTTGTTGTTGTTTAGGCCCTTGATTGTTGAAATTGATGCCTTATTGCAAATGCTCACCTTCACTTTTTGTGAAGGACATCTGGTGTATTGTCCATTTACTGCAGACCAGTAGTTTTTGTGACTTTGCAGAATGATTCCAGCATCCTTCAGATAATAAGGACCTCACATTTGCCCGTGTCTCAAAAATCACAGTAACAATAGTACCTGCCAGTGCTGAGCTCTTTTCTCTCTGGTACTCACTCTCTGCTTTTCCTTCTTCCAATAGACCTCTTTCCTTTGAGCCTTAACTTTGTTAAAAATGCTGAGAAATTAGAGCCTGGAGATTTTTCTCTTCCTTCTTAGAAATCTTTCAGTGAAGTGAATGTATCATAAGAAGCCGATGTCAGCTAAATTTATATCCTCCACCAAAGACAGCAATGTGGAGTGCAACATTAGTTGCACAACCCATCCATCCTGGCTCCCAAATCGCCTTTTTCAAATGTAACTTTATTCTCCTGTCCTTTTTGCTCCATGTAATGTACCTAACAAATTCCCAGCTAGAGCTGGCTCTCTGAGGAGGAATATAGATGGAAAAAAGGATGGCAGTCTCTAGGCGACACTGCATGTTTACATTTATTATTCACTCTTGCATGGGCATGGTTTTATTCCATTTGGAGCTGCTGCTCTAAGCTTTCTACTACAGCATTTGTAAATACTTCCGTGACACTGGCTCACTGTTCAAAGAGGGAAGGATGAGAGTATCCTTGGAGAACAGCACTGGGAGTCTTTGCCAAATAGCTGTAAGATTTAAGGGGCAATGGATGATTGCTTGGCAGATGAAAAGTGGGTGGGCTGATTCAAGTGTGGGTGCTGGCATGAAAGAAGAAATGAAGCTGAGAATAAGTACAGGAAACAAGTGTGCAGGTAGGAGGGACAAGGGGACTGTTTACTCAGCACCCTAATAGCTCTTTAAGCTCTGGCAGAACAGAATCACAGTGATCTGACTGATTTTTGCTTAACTGGTCAAGCACCACAAGTTGACTGCCTAAGCCTTTTTTAAAATTTACAGTATGTATGGGTGTGGTGAAACTTGAGGCATGTTAAAAAAACATATCTGGCTACAGTGGAGCAAGTGGTGGATTTTAGTGTGAATTATCCTATATGGTTTAATTTGAATTAAGAATCTTATACAAGTTTTTATGGGTATGACTATTCTTATTTCTGTTACATCTGACTTCAGATGTAACTCTTTTGGTTTTTTATGGATAAAACCTGTATTGTTTGTTTGTTTGAACTTTGTGTGTGGGTACAAGGAATGGTAAATTCTTCATTGAAGCAAACACATTGTCTCTTTTTAGCCTATCCAGGTTTGAGAGATCCAAATTCAGTAATACTCCGTACAAGAGAGCACTTGATGAAACGTGCTTGAAATACAAAGCTAGTAAAGCTGCTTTTTTGTGTGTAGTGTGATAAGAACAAAAGGCGTGACTGATTACATATATTTTGTCCCAGAAGAAGAAAAGGCTGTCACTCTTCAAAGATACCAGGATACACTTGAACAACAGTCATTCCAGGTTCTGACTTGTATAAAGGGGGTACTATGGGCTTGCAGTATGAAAATCGCTCCCATTTCTTTGGTGAGCAGAGCCCTGTGGATATTCTCTCTATGAGCATATGATGAATTATTCTATGGAAAAAACCCAAATGTTTTCCTCCAGCCCATACTGGATTTTTAACATGCATCTGTTACTTTACCAACAGCCTCCCATATGCTGCCACAAAATCATAACTTGCACATTTTGGTCTTGGAATCAAATGTTACCTATAGGTCTTGGCTTCTGCCTCAGAGTCCCAAAGAATAGTTATGAAATAACACTATAATTAATTTTTTATGGGATACAGCTTTTGTTTATTTAAATGATACTGAGTGTAATAATATCCAGGTGTCTTAAGCTCCTACCAATGCTTACAATGGAGAATTCACAAGTATTATAGGCTGAATCCTCCAGAAAAGACTGCAGGATCAGACACCTGCAGGAATATAGTGAGCAGCCCCTGCTGCTATTGAAATGCCTTGCATGAAGACTGAGCATCTGACCACCTGTAATTCCTGAGACCTGGAGAGTGTTTGGCATCTCCTGTAGACACAGACTGGAAAAAATCCTTCCTCTCACCTTGCAAAAGTTCAGTCATTAAATCAAATGGTACTTTCACAGTTAGCTAAGCCCCCATAAAATGTGAGTGGCTAAGCTTTTAAAAAACAGCTCTTGCAGTTTTTAAGACCTGTAGGTTAGGAACAGAATAGAGACAGAGGTTTAGGAGCTGAGAGTTACCCAAATTTTAAACAAGAAACTCTGTGAATCTATCTCCCTTTGCTTGCCATAGTCTGTGCCTCACCCTGTCAATATAACTGACAATGTCAGCAGTGAAAGCAGAGACAAAACCTGTTTATGTTTTCCAGTCACTGCCAAAGAGACATTAAAGAGCAATCTCAAATTTCTTTTGCAAGCCCCTGATCACAGTGGTAAAGCACCAAATGATCCAATGCAGAGCTAGCACCTTTCTGTGGCTTCTAGACCAGACTCTCTCAGCCTGACCTCACTCCGTCACAATGGAGTGACTCCTAATATCCTAATTTCATCAGCATTTTCTGTGTGATTTGCCTCAGAAGTATTATTGCCAGTTACAGGGGGAGTAGCTTTAAACTCTTGGTGTCTGCTGCATGAAGCCAAAGAACTACATTTACCTCCACAGTTATCCAGAACCAAAACGATTATAGCAAATGTAGGAGACTGGGATGTTACAATCTGCAGTGCAGAAGAAGAGGATGAAATATAATGGCTAAAGGAGAAGTGTGTTGGTTCTTCAGATATCAGTGGTGAATAAATCCAGGAACTTGTACTGCCTGGTTAATAAAAATGCTTCCATTTTGGAAAGGAGAGGGATTCATATTCTAAATGCTTTTAATCTCCAGGCTAATAAGTTGTTTGATTGGCTCCTATTCTTGTAATAGTGACAGGGTTTTTTTACTTTATCAGTTTCCTTTGCTTTCCTTTTTTTTTTTTAATTATTTTTCTTGTGATTTTAGTTTTTCTTCTTTTTTCCTGTAAATTTTAATTTATGTTGTTGCAATTACATAATGAGAATAATTACATCTAATTATATATCATCTCTCCATTGAAACTTATAATTAACAGAGATCTGATGTGAAATATTAAATTTAGAGGAGGAAAATATAAAGGAATACCATAGCAATTTAATTTAAAAATGAAATTATATTGATATAAAGCCACCCACCACCGCAAACAGAAGTAATTGAATGCAACCAGTTGAATTGTTACAATTGTTACTACTTGGATGAGTTCTAATGTCAGTAGTATTCCTGTTGTTTTGTTTTGTTGGTTTTTTTGTGGTTTGTTTTTTTTTTTTTTTTAATATGGGGGAAATCTCTCTCAGTTTCTTTTTCAGTTCACATTTTATTTCTCAGATTCAGAGACTAAATTTTAGGATTTTTCCCTGGCCAATAGTTATGCAATGTTTTGTCTAAGCATTTCACTTATGATGTGCAATTAGGTTAAACCAGAGAATTAAAAAGCTGCACACTGTGTGAGGAGTACAGAAATAGCTACAGATTAAAGGAGATCTTTTGTATCTTAAAATCTTCTACATTTTAAGAAGAAGTAGGGCTTTAGCAGTAGTAAATATTTAATCAACAACCCCAAACTTCTCTTAAAACTCAGAAATTACTGCCTTTATTATCCAGATGGGACAAGGTTGTAATCAAAGGTACAGATTGTACTTTGAGAAGCTGATTTTTAGTGTTGCAAATGCATCATTAATTTTTTAACTGAGAACCCACTGAAAGGTTAAAAATTTTCAGGTCCTGCTGAAGATGAGATAGCAACTAGATGGACAGATGTTTAGCAGCTGTGGGCCTTGACAGAGATTTTTGTCTAAAGTTCTTTGTTTCCAGGCACTGTGTGATTTTCCTCTCCAGAAGGTGAAGGACAGATCTGACTCACTGAGTTACTTTGTGCTGAAGACTGAATGTCCCTTAGCAGGTTCACAGACTCGAGGGCATCACAGGGATGCTGAAGCACTTGGGTAGCAGCAGAGGCCTTTGGGAGGCCACCAGGCCAAATGTCACAGCCATCCCTCTCTGGAGTGCCCAGAATGTACATTGCTTTGGGGGATGGTGCAGGACTTCAAATGAACTTGGTAAAGGAACTCTGGAAATTCTGGTTAGCAGTCTATGAGGAGGAATGAAGTAGCCTTTCCCCCTTCATCTAGTGTATGCCCTGAATATTGAATGGTGATCCCTTAATTATTCTGGTGACTCATATTTGTATTATTCTAATTGGTTTATTCTTGGTGTGAGATTCAGACCTTTTTCAAATAGAAAATATTCAAAGCAGGCTTTTGTGAGGTCTTGAGAACAAAGTGCAGTAGGCAAGAGGTGGAAAAATCCTCACTTTTGGCACATCAGGGTGAATGTCCCCAAAGGTTCTAACTGTCCTGTGTGGGTACTTAATCCTCTCAGAAAGCAGCAACAGTTGCTTGCAGTCTTCTAAAAGGAAGCTGATCTGGCCCAATTCCACTTTCAAACAACTCCTCTTCTATTGCCTCCTGAGAGCCTCTTTTGCCTCATCAGTGCAAGGTCAATGTTTGACCTTGAAGTGAGTTATCTTGTGACAGATAATTCTGTTCACAGTCCATTCTTTCTGCAGTACAGCCTTGTCAATGGCCTCCTCTCTGAAAAAATATTCTAGGGATTCATTTTGAAACCACCATTCCCTTTGTAAATGGGCTTTTCCAGGCAGATGATGGCTGAGCTGAATTTCACCACAGTCAGGCCATGTCACTTGTAACACGAAAAGGACTTTCCTCAATAGGCTGGATTTCTGGGCTTATTCAGTAAAACACAAGACTAAATGCTGTGCTCCACTCCCACTCACAACTTCTTTATGCCCTTCCCCTCTTCTCCACTTTGGTCACTCACCATGGCAGATCCCTCTACATAACTAACGGCAGCACGTTTTCCAACTGTACAAATTAAATGGAAACCACTGAGCATAGCTGAATCAGAGGCATGATTTAATATCTTACAAACTACTAGAAATAGGTGGAATGTACCAGGAAGCCATCATATATCACAGTGTATGTGGGGGGAAAGAATTTGTCAACTTACTCTGTGTGTCATCATAAATTGGTTCTTACCTACATGTGTGCATGTGTATAGCTGTTCAGTCAGTTGCTTTGTGAATAGTTGGAAGAAGAGCTAAATGCCTGTGAAGACCTCTCAAGCTATTGCTCTGAAGTTAGCAAACACTTGGCTCAAAGTAGCTTTCTTGCAAATGAAGTTTGAAAGCTGTTTATGTTTGACTGAAATACCATAATGGAGAACAAATGAATGACACACTTAATTACATCTGTGGGATTAAATAAAACACATTGCTAGAACATATGCATAAGGGTTGCAGCAGTTTTATTTTCTGAGAAATTAATTGTTTTACTTATTATTCATGAAGTAAAAGCATACAAAATAATATTTGATGTATCTGGGATTTTTGTATTTAGCATATTTTCACTTTGTTGAAAGTATTTTTGTCTGCTGTTTTCACGAGATACTTTCTGAGTAGCCCTTAAGTATTTGATAGTGGCTCTTAGTTTTCCACTTTTTTAGGGATCTACCACTGAGTACATGTGTGCACAAGTAAAATGTCTGCTTTGGAGTACCTGTGTACTAGCCCATTGTAAGCATGGGATCTGGGATTGGTTTTCTTAGCTCCAGCTGAAAACACTGAGTAGAGTATGATACGAAAGCCAAAGTAGCAAGACAACAATTTATTATTTGTGGTGATTTTTCTATGCAGTGACCCACACAACAATGTTAAGCTTGAGCAGTTGGAGCAGTTGAGTCTGCCTTGGTGCTTTCTTAAGCCAAGTGAGTGAGGGGTAGAAGAAGATATCCCTCTCCTAAGGGATATTTGGGATTTCCTCTTGCTGGCTGTTAGTTCCTGCACCCCGTGTGGATATACACTGTTTCTCAGAACTGTGCTTCTCCAGTGTTTCATTGCAGATGACTTTAGTCATCAAGGATATAAACTGTGTTGTTTACATTCAGAGATAAGTAGGTGGGGGACCAGGCTATACTGCTGATAAAAATTGAATTTAGGTGGGCTGTTAATTGAGAAACAATAACTTGAACATAGTGAAGTCCTAGTCAGAAAAGAGCTATAGGCAATTCTGGGGAAAAAAGCAGACAGAAAGGCAAATATAATGGCTTCTGTGAGTACTAAGAAAGAAAGAAGGAAAGACCCTTTGGAAGAATAGAAAAAAGGATGAGATTGCACCAACTTGTATTACTTTTCAAATCCAGCTGCACGAAGAGTTCCAGCTGTGACAGAGCCACTGAGAACCAAGCAGACTTGAAGAGAACTGCCAGAGATCTGCCAGAGTAGAAGAAAAGCCTAAGGCCTTCTTAAGACCTTCTGCTTCCCTTACTCAGTAGGAGCTATCACAGGGAACTGTGGTCTTGGAGAGTCACAAGGAAAGATCCGTGTTGACTGCAGGGATACAAATGATGTTTTCTGTTCTTTTGCTTTCAAAGTCGCGTATCTGAGGAAAGATGAAGCAGATGAGGAAAGCACCAAGGCTGATGCCTTTCTCCTGTCTTCTTTACTTACCCTCTCTTCCTGTAACCCACTGTATCCCAGCAGCCAGACTACAGGGAAAAACAAGGGAGTCTCCGCTCCAGAGGGAGCAGTAAGAAGTGGCTGTTTAAATACCAGGGATATGTTCTCGTTAGGAATGCTTAGCTAGGTGGTAGAAATAACATCAACAGGTCAGCTGTTGATGATTTGGTGTCAGTCATCACTGGCGGTCCCGTGGCGTAATGGTGAGCACTCCGGTCTCTGACTCCCAAGGTCACGAGTTCGAGTCTCAGCAGGGGACCGTCCGCGGCAGTTAAATGCCTCCCTGCCCATCAGCAGGGTCAGCCCCGGTTAGTACTGGGTGCTGTAGACAGTCCTAAGGACTTCACTGTCACTGTCCAAGCTTGCT
>JAWWEV010000169.1:8209280-8227614 GCA_035583235.1 Hafferia zeledoni | reverse complement strand
CCTTAGGACTTAAACGGTGGGGCCAGTTCTGTGCACGCTGTGCCTCACCTAAAAAAAATCCACTGCGCAGGCTCGAAGGGCACAGCCACGTGGGGAGAGCCCTTCCCAAATCTTCGTTCGCGAAGACAGGGCCATAAAAGTCATCACTGCCAATGGTTAATGGGCAGTTTTAGGACAATGCATCTCAGTCATTGTCTACAAGTGAAAAAGCAAAGAAATATTTTTGAACCTGTGTTTTCAGTTCCATTATGAACTCCTAAATTATGCTAATAAAGCTCATTCTTTTATAATTCTCAATATATGATTAAACAAGGCTTTTCTGCAAATGCTTAACATAATGAAGTTTTTCCTCAGATGTCTATGAAAAACATTTGACATGAAAAATCTCAACATGGTGCTGATGCTATCTAGGAGAAAATCCAAAGTACATTGAAGTTGATGGAGTTTTCAGTATGGTCACTGACTGCGAGAGCTCTGACAGATGTATTTTCTTTGCGTGGATTTCAGAAATAGTCGATTAATATCATTAATGCAATTTTTTTTAACCTGTGGTGCCTTTGAATGAAAACTGGTCTGAAATTTGACAGGAGTGAATTATCATAAATTAGTTGCAGAAAGACTGAGAACCAGTAAAAATGGAACGCCCAGTACAGAGTTCATGTGGCTGATAAAAAGACAATTACAAAATCTATGGGCAGACAGGGAACTGAAAACACAAGCTGATACAGAAGGAATGGACAGAAATATTGGTGAGACCAGATGGAAATTTTTCATGCATCAATGTGAATTTAAAGTAAGTATGAATGCTTTTGCAATAAAATCTTATGTTTTCTGTACTAATTGCACAAAAAAGTAACAATTTAAATGTTAGGTCTAGAGCAAGGAACTCTTTCCTTTGTCTGCCATATGACCACAGTTACCTGTTCCATTTTTAATAACAACTTTGTGCAAAAAGGTTGGCTTATTCCTGTGGTTATTTTGTCAGAGAATAATTATTTATGTGGAAACGAACCAAGGAACATTTTCAATTCTTTAAGCAAAAGTCTGTAAATACATATGATCCATTTTAAAAATCAATTTTCTTTCATTTCAGGTTTCTTGCACTCTAGACAATTGCTTTTTTGGTCATGATGGCTCAGGGTGACTTCAGGCTAACAAATCTTTCAAAATGACAAGGTGCACTTGGTGCTCTGAGGACATAAAATGGGTTCTGTCTATCACGGTCTTTAGAGAATTATATATATGGTGGAAGTTATGTCAGAATTTATCTCAGTCAAAGCTAATATTAAAATCACTGTCAGTTTCCAGGCACCTCTACTATCTTGGAAAGTGTTGCAATTGGTTAACATAGTCGTGTTTACTGATGTCGACTTGTGATGGATTGTGTGAGTAAACGGCCTAAAATAATATTTAGTATCTATTGTAGCAAACACCCACATTTCAGTGAACTATGGAAAGGCACCTATGGGCAAAGTGGATTATCTCTTACACTGCTGCTAGTTACGGCACATTTTATATGAAATATAAATGTTCTTTTGCATCGTAATTCTTGAGGTGAATTTCCCTGGAGGCAAAAATAACTGTATAGCTATAAACCAGAAAATAGTTTTCTTGTGTGATAGATGTACCGGGTTCCATTTGGTAACAAAGATGAGCAGAAGTGAACAGCAAAGTTTCCTGATCCATGCCTGTTCCAGCATACGTTTCATGTAGCCACAGTCATCAGAGAAGTCACCTCATGTGTTACCCCATTTAACTTCTGTAGAGTGAGGCCCCCTGAATTCAGTCCCAGTCATGACTTGTACGCTGATGCGATTAAGAGTGTAAGAAGTTATGGAAAACAGGTGCTTGAAGGACGTTTACAAAAGGCAGAATGAGACTCAGAGGTCTGTTTCATGGAAACACAGAAGTTGCTTCTCAGCTTGTTAAAGGGAATGAATGAATTTCATTTTCCAGCGTGCATAAAAAAAGGAGTTTCAACACGAGAATCTCTTACACGTGCACAATTATTGTTCTGGGAGCTCATGCATTAATGTGGCTATGGGTGTAATACCTGCATTTACATTTCTGTCTGTATGCAGTTCTTACTTATGTCAACTGGCTAAACCTGTTATATGCTAGCAAGGAAGAAACTTACTTAGATTATCATATATAGTGTATTGTTTTGGAGAGAGCTTTTTTTTTTTTTTGTACATTAAAGCAGGTTAAAGTCATATGAAACTTAGAGTCCATATTCACAGCAATTGCATTCTCAACATCAATTATGTCCATAAACACTGAATTAAGATCAGTTAGAGAAAAAATACGTTTCCAGCAATACCTGAAGCCCAGAGTATATAGGAGGATGGTGCATTCGGAAGATGTGATTTGATCTCAGCATAGGGGTAACTAAAGGGACATCAAGGCAGTAAGAATGTGTTTTTACTGTGCAAAGGTTTCACTGTATTCACCCCCACTGACTTTATTGTGGTGCCCACAGAGCACTGGCAGAAGTTTGAGGTTGCTGTGACTGTTGCATGATAAACTGATTTTCAACAAATAGAAATCTTTGAAACAGCCTATCAGAGCTGGGAATGGCACAGTGAATGTCCAACACCCATGCTGAAAACAGAGAACAGTATTCACCGTGGTAAAGAGTAGCCAGGGGGTTGTACCAGTGAGATCCTCCAAAACATGTACCTCTGGTCACCACAGAGGAGCACAGGCCCTCATCTAGGTAGAGTCATACTTCAGAGAGATTTTGAGAATAGTAAACTGTACAGATATGAAGAATTCTTTTCTACAGTGAGAGTAACTTTGAGCAAAACTGTCAGTGTGGTGGACACATGAACAGCAGGGTTGCATTTTGTGGACAGGACATATAAGGCTTCTGAGAATGCTGTCTGTGCTGTGTTTTAACATGTCTGCTATAAAAGGCATCATAATCCAATATTTATAATGAGTTAATTGCTAATAATTGTTAGTAAAAAACCCCAAAGTCTGACAATTGAGACTTACTACAAGTCTGTAGTAAGAACTCTGAACAAAGAACAGAATTACCGTTCTTGCTTATCTCCATCATTCACTTATTCAGCTTGGAAAGGATGGCCCTCTCTTTCATGGAACAAGTGTCCTCTATTTTTCATGGGGAGGTACATTAGCAAGATCTGTCATAGAGAGACACTTTCCAGGTGAGTATGTGCAGTTTTGCTGTTTTATAAATGTAATTTCTCAAATATTGAAACATACATTGCCTTAAATTAGTGTGAAATTGATCTGAATGGTAAGGAAGAAAAATAAACGAACACACAAATATATCACCAATGAACTCTGCAGTCTTAATTGGTAAACAATAGAGCTGTAACTATTTTGTTTTGATTATATTCACTAACGGAGTAATTATCATTTTAATTGATATGTATGAACAGGTGCTTACACTGAAAGCAGTTTCAAACTGGGATGCATTATGGTTGAAAAGTAGCCTGGGTGATTGTTCTCATTAGCCAAACAGATGGCTGGACGTTTGCTTGCCATTTTATGGAGAGAGAGTTATAATCTGACAATATTTTACATAGTTTGAAGTATTTATAAATCAATAAAAGATTAAATTTATGCTCAGTATTAGTGTAGAGTAAACTAACTCACATGCTGGGGAATGAAATCTCCATGATAAATATCAAGCTACTGTTCTAATTACCTCTTTTGGAGGGTTTACTTTCAGGTGTAATGAGCCCAGAGCTTTGGCATGCTCAGGAGTATGTGGTAGCAGACCTTATTTTAAATGATGGATTTTAGTGCCCTTCTCTGGACACCATGCTTCTATCTGTTTAATTCTCTTCTATTGTCTGGTTTTAAAAAAATTGAGGGATTCTTAGGAGAAGTCTTGCTATACATCTCTGAATGTTAATAGGAGAAAATCAGAGTATTGGCTTCTGTATTTTAGCCTTGTTGCAAATGAGGTTGTGTGGGGATTCTAAAACATTTGATCTGAAATAACATCCACTTTTTTATCCTCTTCAGTTATCCTCTGTAAACTGTGGGATACTGCTCTGTAATATGTGGAATGGTTGTAGTGGATATATTGTGCTCCCTTCCCTGGATAATAATGTCATTTTGGTAGTGTTCACTACAGTATGATTTGAACTTCCTCTCAGTTTGCTGTGGTTTTTGGCCCTGAAAAAAAATCTGATTTTGAAAAATTCTATTTTATGTCAAAATGAATGTTTGTGTAGGACTTTTGTTGCAAAAATTTGAGAAATATGCACTCTTTAAAAAAGGTGAAAGCAATCATTTCCAATTTTGAAGTGACAGAACAGAAACATTAGCATTGTCTTTTCATATTCCTATGAGTTACATAGACACGGAACTAATAAATGTTCTTTGGTGTACACCTTTTTTTAGTCTTGATTCTGGATCTGGAAGTCCATTTCCAGTGAGACTCACTGACCTGTGTCTGGCTTTCAACCAAAGCCAATCATCACCTAAAAAAATACATCCTAAAAATCTGTATCAGAGACTTGTTAATGGGGTTTGCTTGGTACTTTTCAGTTTTACAGTAACAAGGCATTTTAGGTACAGCTGGTTTGGTGGTGGCCAAGCACCTGTTAAGTCTTTCAGGTATCATCTGCTATGAAAAGCTGCAGGAGAATAAATCTTCTTTACTTGGCACTGTAATACTTGGCAGAATGTTGACTGTAGTACCTGAAAGAGAAACAGATGACCAGCTTGAGGGATCAGCAATAGCTCTTCACAAACTTCAGAGTTCTTGATAATTGCACTGCTTTGATATGATGTTCCTGTTAATAAACATCCAAGAAGAAAGAATTATGATACTGAAGCATAAATACAAAACTTAGAAAAAGTAACTCATATTGTACAAAATATTCTGAAGTCCTAGTAGCATTTTTTAAACATTAAAATATCATAAAAGCTCACATATTAAATATCCAGTTATGGCTGTATGTCTGGAAAAAAATGTGAGGGAGGTAAGGAAGGTTTTGCTTAGCACTGGAACTGAAGCAAAGCTGTAGCCACTTCTTTTTACCTCCTCCTCCTTTTCATACCTCCATGGCCACATGATGAGCCTTTTTGCTTTAGAGTTTATCTCAGCCTTAGCATCCAGACGAAAGTGCAGCCACACACAACCGTGCTGGCACAGAGGCTCAGAGTGCTGTGGACCGGGTGGAATGTTTGGGACTAGAGGAAAGCAGAACTACTCTTAGTAACAGCAATTGCTTTTGCTGCCTTAAAATATTTAAATTCCTGCTGTTCCTGGACTCCTCTGAGTACCAGGCTTGGTAGTGCCCCAGCTGGGGCACTTCTCTGCAACACACACTACCTGATCGTGCTGCTGTGCTGCAGTGTGCTGGCCCTGTGCACCAGGGGCTACTCTGTCAAATGAGCAGCTGTGAATTTCAGATGATATTAAGTTGAATAAAAATGATTTAGCACTTCCTTCTTTTCCCTCCTGTATGGGATAATGTCCCAATCGTACAGCTTCCAATGATTATCTGTAGCTGAACTTGTACCCTCTCTATTTTGGCTAAGCACTTGAAGATGTAGAGTCTTTCACTGCAGACAGGCTGTCACGTACAATGCATCTAAAATAAATTGTCTCCTTGGTCCTGTGGGGCCAAGTGATAAGGCATTTCATGCTAACCACTGAAGACATTTTTGGTGCTGAACAGCAGACCTCTTCATTTGTTAGTGCCAGAGGCTTCAGAGCAGTAAATAACATCAACAGATTTTCTTGTGTTTTAGCCATATTGTTCTGCAAGCCAAAGACAAGGCAAAAGGCAAAACTAAAAATTAGTTGTTTCAGTCAAAATATGATGAACACCACACTTTTCTGAAACTCAGTTACAAAGCATTCTGTCAACAAACTGAAATCAGTTGGCCTTCCAAAGGAGTGGTCACCATGGTAACAAAAGATACTACGCTTTTCCCAAACCTTTATTCATGTCATAAATGGAGTGGGGGCCCATCCTTCTTTTACTGAGGGAACAGGAACAATATTTTCATTGGTGCTTGTTATCTGCTGCAAAACCCTCACAGACTTGCACATTACTGGGAAAGGTTTGCTAGAACAGGTGCTCCTTCAGAGTGTCTGAATGCAGAGCTTTCACCTGAGTGTGAGCCGAGACCCAGCTCGGTAAACTATTGAAATGGTCCATAATGGCTCATGAATTGCCAGGGGAGGCGAGAGGGAGAAGGGAATGTTTGGTACTGCTTGCATATGAGTGCTGGAAGAGAAAAGCAAACTTACTGCAAAGCTAGTTATCTTTATTTCCCATGGTGAATTTATCATATTTCAAGGGCCCAGAGCTCATAAACACACACCTGGCTCTTGAGCTGCAATTTGTGTATCGAAGCCTCTTGTTGTGAGGTTCCTGTACTGGCATAGGCAAAGTTATTTTACTCTTATTGTACATGCAGTCAGTTCATTCCTAATTTAATTTCATAAGCATCACACATATTTTGTCTGCAGCTCTGGTAGGCCATCTGGAGCAGTCTTGTTTTCCTTCTTTTACCTGTAGTAACTCCACACTGAATCATAGCCCTTCACTTCATAGTTCAGTTATACTGGAGAATACAAGAAACAGAATGAGTCAGTTCAAACTGAAAAGGGATCTTGAGCAAAGTTCCACACTCATGACTATACCTCAGGAAAATGAACAGGTCTGAGCATTGATTTTACTTTAAATACTTCAGAAGGGTCTTTCACTGCAGTAGGCACAAGGTTGGAGTAAAAATTGATGAAAAAATCAGCTGCCTCTTTTTTAATTCCATTTCTCCTCCATTATTCTTCCCTGTTACTGCTTTATGAAGAAACAACTTTTCTCACATCTATTTTGCAAAGCTGTTCTTTGCTTGGTCCCAAGCAATAGCTGGAAACAGTTCCTGATTTACTTTATCATGCTTTGTATATGTAGCTTTGGGTACTATTGTGATACCAGAAGACTTTGATTAGGAGAACAAGATTTTTAAAAGCAACCAGTTGATCTTCTCTCTGACTGTACCTTTCACTAACTGTTGCCTTTAAGAAGAGAGTCTTTTGTTTAGGCTCAGAAATTTGTATAAACAAGTGTTTTAATTTCTAGATTCAGAGGTGGTTTTGAAAAACAGCATTGTTTCAAAGTTAGTTTTGGAGGTTCTCCCTCACCCCCCCAAATCCATCATAGATGCAATTTTTTTGACTGAAAACAATAGGTTTACTACAAAAATAAACTTGAGGTCCTGTTTTATAATGTGATCTTCATTATAGATCCTGTCTTTATTTATCAGTCAGATGTAGTGGGATTTTCTTTCTCTCTGTTCTTTATGTTCTTTTTTACATAATTCTATGATGAAATATTGATATTGAGGTTTCTTGTTCAATGTCCTTCATTATGATTTAGACTTTAAATTGACAGTATGGTATTTCAGGTTAAAAACAAAAATAAGGATGTAGGTACAGAATCACCTGTAAATTGGCACCTGTTTTAAAAAGAGAAACTAAATGTTAACCAGGAGAAACTTCCATCAACCCATAGGAAAACACTGGCATGATAAACTTAATAGCTTAAAAAGGAAGGTTGGGTAATTCCATTCCAATATTCAGCTGAACCACAAAGATCAAAGTCTGGAATTTATTAGGTGGAAAAGTGTCCCAACTCCTGTCTGTCATTCCTGTGCTTTGCCATCCCTAGTGATTGCTGCTTTCACTTAGGAAGCTGCTCATTTGAGATGCTGCTATGGGCATTTGGGATGCTTTCAACTGTATGCTTTATTCCTGTAGTCTGTTTTGCATATCCAACAAGTAGGCCCTGATGACAATATTCAGAATTATAAAAAGGACTCATTTTTGGCCATATAAGTCAGTCATAATGAGAACAGCTTTCATGTCCTTAATCTTTAAACTTTTCAGAGTGCACTGGAATAGTTCCTGCATATATGTTAATATCTGGTGAAGACATTTTTAGGCCTATCTACCAAATTAATTTCAATTTACTTTCTGTTTCTAGATAGTATTAATTCAGATACAGCATCCTCAAACTCATTATTTGAACAATCAAGAAAAGTCCCTGGTGAATGTTGTTTTCTTTTTGTATTCTGAAATGGTGCTGTCATGATTATTTTCATTTGAAGAAGTGCTTTCTGCTAATGAGGTAATATGTCTTGTAGAATTGCCATTTTAATTTATTAAGATCCCAACTATTTGTTTTCTTCCATGTATCTTTCTAGTTAAAAGTAAACTGTACTAATTCTTTGTGGAAGATATACAATGAAATTTCCATGTGTTTAGAATAGTTTAGGAAAATACTTTTTTCACTCTGTTGCTGTTAACAGGTGATAGTATTTAATGTGCATGTTGGTGGGGCTGTGATGTGTAGTCCAGTGTAGCACCATGAGCACAACCCAAAGCAGTGTGGCAGAACTTTCAACACTCTGTGATGCAGTTTTTGTCTCTATGTCATTGTGTCATTGTTCCTCCCCTCCTTTACAAGGTAAGTAGACATTAAGGCTCTTGCTTCAGCTGGAGAAAGAATAGAGGAAATGTCTGGTCATACACAATAAATTCTGAACTATAGAATTCTTGAAGTTGATGGAAATCTGAATTTACACCAAACAAAACTTTAATACTTGTAAAATTACTGGCCAAATAGACTGGGCAGGTCTGTGGGTGTGAAGGCTGGGACATGATATTGAGCACTGGATTGAAGAGATTTCAGTGTTTTGTGTATTTGTGAAGGATGGGAAGGAGAGGATGTTTAATGCATTATTAGATATCACCAAGACAATTTTGGCTTTTTAAACACACATTGATTTAGGCACTGGGCAAGGATGTTGTGGGGTCTTTGCTGACTGGCTTAGGGAAATAGCTTTAAATGAAGGTTGAAGGAGAAAATGAGCAAAATGCCAATAACCTCAACAACTATATAAAGATCAAAAATAATAATGCCACGATGTAAGGAGAAAAGCTTTTCATTTTGACAGTTTATAAAAGATGATGAAATCAGGAAGCTGATGAGATGGTTTTCCATAAAAGATTTTATATTGACACAGAATTCAAGATTAGGTAGATTGTGAGGTTTAAATAAGGGGGCAGTATGGAGGTAAAAATAAGGTTGTGTAATTGAAAAGTATTTGTTACTGATCTGTTGTTGATTGTTGACAGGGACAGTGCAAAAATGGGAATTATTCAAACAGCCTTCGATCTGATCCAGAAAAATCTAATACTGATGAAGTTGGGTTGGGTAAGAACTGCTAGAGGGACAGAGAGAAAAGGGGTTTTAAGTAGGCAGATGCATAAAACTTCAAGATCTCCTGGGGGCCAGTCTAAGGAAAACAGAAAGTAAGGTGACCTGCTTTCAGACAGATGACATTAACAGCATAATTTGAAATTATCCATGTGTGGAAGGACAGCAGAGGAAGATTATTAAAGACTAACTTGACAAAATTATGAACTCCCCACTGGTTTTATGTAGAAAAGAAAATTAGTTAGTTTACTAAGAACAGCTATAAAGAAGTAACAATGATTTATAGAGAGGCACTTAGAAAACCGAGGCTCAAAATTAGATGCCTTTAGCAGGAAACATTAAGGATGACAAGAAATACTTCTATAATCACTTCAGCAGCAAAAGGAGAAACTTTGGTCTTCTGTATCAACAGAAGGGAGATTTCTCAGGAGATGATGTTAAGGCCATTATTCCTCAGGTCTTTTGAAAGAGATCAGATATAAAGAAGTTGATAACAAAATTAATGCTAACAATAAAAGGAAGAGATAAGTTCCAGCCTGAGAAAGAACTTTGTATTTAACACTTTGATAGTTAAAAGTGTTTTCACATCAGCCCAGTATAACTTTAAGATACAATTTTTAAAAGCTCCTTGAATGAACCTCAGGACCAGGAGTAGTTATCCTTTGGGAGCTTGTGGAATGTGGCTAAAGTTGAAAGAAGTCACAGGTTTCTTCATCTTTAAAAGGGACCATGGAGAAGAAGAAGAAAAGTAATATTAATTTGGGCCATTCAGTTCCTACACACATTTCTGCAACACATAATCTATTTGCAAGCACTTGGGATTTGAGGAGACTAAGTAGCTGTCAACCGGGTCAAACAAGTCTGATTTTCCTCTGTGCTAGGAAAGTAAGGCATTGTATACAGGTGAGAAGGAGTGGATGTTCTCTGGCTTGGATTTATTAAAAATTTTATCACAGTCTTATATGCTCCATACACTTGTAAGCTGGAGAAATGGTCTTGGTAGAGCTCCTGAGGGGTGACTGCAAATATCAGAAAACTAAACCAAAGAATTAACCAGCAAATACTGTACATGTATATTGGTTAATTTGTCATACCTCCAATGTCTGTATTTTCCCTGGAGGAGGAAACCAACACAAATACCCCTTCTGATTTCATCTTTCTCATCAAATGAGGGGTGTTCAAAAAAAATTTCTCTGTATGGCACACCCAAATAGAACTGTGATAATGTGGAGATGTTTGTGAAATGGAAGCTTCACTGGTAACTTTGAGGTTTACAGAATTTTGGCTTACCCAATTTATAGTCAGTTGCACTATAGTCACTTAAAGTCACTTTTTTGTTGTTTTGTTACAGTTATTTGATCTATTTTTTCAGTATTTGAACAGAACTTGAACATGTTTCTTTATGTTGGAAAAAATTGTACCTGGAATGGTTACTTGGGTGGATGATATTTGTCATTCAAATGCTTTTGAAAAATCTTTATGGTAAAGCTAGTGATTTGAAACAACTCCACATAAGAAGCAAATTTTAAATATAAAGTCTTTATTTTTTTATCCAGTTGCATCATATAAAGATGTCAGTACTAGCTTATTTAGTGAAATAGTGGCAAATATTTTGAAATAGAAATATATTTTTTTACAAATTTGTGAACTTAATCTTGCTAAACTTCAGAAATAAACAGAATTAGTTCAAATCAGAAGGGAAAGAGAAAATTGCCTTTGGCAGTGAAATGGTACCTCTGTTAGAAAGGTCTGTGCAGCATTGGTGTGTGCATTAGATATTTACATGCATAATATAGCATTCATCTTTCCATATTTACCGAATTTTTATAGTTTCTTTTTTCTCTGAGATTATTTTACATTCAAATAGCTCTCACCAGCGAAATCTTTCTGTTGTGTCTTAAGGGTACAAAAACATGTCTGGAGGACTTCAGAGGAATTTTTTAGGAAGGTGCTATGCTCTTTCTTGCATTTTGCCATCCCTTCTCCTGCTGCATCACTTTGTCAGGATTCTTGTTTAGCAGCTCTTGCCTCGTTTCTAATTGTGTCTTACTGAAGCAAACAAACAACCCTGTGTTTCTTTTTTCTGTGGTTTCATATTGTGGTTTAAACCCAGCCAGACACTGAACACCACCCAGGTGCTCTCTCCCTCTGCCCTGGTGGGATGAGGGAGACAATCAGAACCATAAAAGTGAGAAAACTTGTGGGTTGACATAAAGGCAGTTTAACAGGGAAAGGAAAAGCCATGTACACAAGCAAAGCAGAAAAAGGAATTCATTCCCCACTTCCCATGGGCAAGCAGGTGTTCACCCATCCCTGGCAGAGCAGGGCTCCATCACATCACTCTGAACATCCCTTCCTTCTTTTTTCCACCTGTGTATGGGAAATCCCTTGGGTCAGGTGGGGTCAGCTGTCCTGGCTGTGCCCCCTCACAACTCCTTGTGCACCCCCAGCTGGTGGGGTGGGATGAGAAGCAGAAAAGGCCTTGGCTCTGTGTAAGCTCTTCTCAGCAGTAATGAAAATATCTTTGTATCATCAACGCTGTTTTCATCACAAATTCAAAACACAGCCTCATACCAGCTATGAAGAAAATTATCTCTATCCCAGCCAAAACCAGCACACATATCTTACTGGGAATTATACACTATTCATTGTGGTGCCTGTCCCTCAAAAAATGTGCTATTTGATGAGAAACATCTTTTGTATTACGCTTCAGATAAACTTGGCCCTTTGATTTCTGTCAGAATTCTGTCTATCTTTGGATCTATTGATGGAAATAGTTGACGACAACCAAGCAATAACCAAATCTATTTACAAAGAGGACTCAGAAACTCTCTTGTTTTTTTGATGTTACTGTTTGCCATCTAACCTAGGACCAGTAAACAAGTATATCAATAGTCTTAAGGAGTACTTACCTTCAGCTCGATAAAAGAGGTAATAAATATTAGCCCATAGGTCTGTGGGGTTTTGTTTGTTTTGGTTGGTTGGGTTTTTTTAAGCACTGTAACACAGAGTCCTTAAAATAAAGGTTAGTTTTCTTTTAACAGTTGGAAGAAATTATTGATTTGATAGAATCAAAAGGACTGCTGACTCTGAACTAAAGGTCATTGTTTTACTTTAAGAAATTACCAAGAGTAAACCAACAAGAAATAGAGGTCTCAAAATGGCCCTTGCAAAATCTGATGACAACTGAGGACTTGATAGGGTGAAATACTTTTGGCTGATTGATTTATTATATTTTTGTTTTCTTTTTGCTCTCCATTGTCCATGAAAATATAGAGAAATTATCTTGAAGCACTTAGAAATTACTTTTCTGTGAAATGAGTGCAAAGCTCTGTTATGCCTATGCTTTGTGTGTGGATGAGAGAGGACACTAGTGAATTTTTCATGGTCAAAGTGGGTATAACAACTGCAATCTATAGCAAATGGTGTTGATTGATACTGTAGCCCAGAGGAGGTGGGACACCCCACATATGCTCTATATGCAATGCCTTTTATAACAATGAACTCCATCAGATTCTCTATCAGCCCTAATATCTCTACTTAAAAACCCTTTGAGATTCAGAGAGAAAAGTACCCTTTTGTTTTTCTCCTTAATTCTATTCTGATTGTGTTATAACCTTAGGTCATAGCCTTGTGTTGCATAGAAAATAGTAGGTGATGTGACCATGACTGTTCTCAGCAGGGTACTTGACCTATGAGGCCATGGCGAGGTCCATGTACATCTCCTTTCTGTTTCCTTAGGATTTTTGTAATTACTCATGGAAGGGAGAATTGTTCAAAAAAGCCTCTTCTGTATTCTGTTTCCTGATGTCTCCTGGAGCCTTGTGAGTGGAAGCATCATGTGTGTTTTATGGCCGAAATACAGGTGTCTCTTTTGAGACCAAATGTGCACTTTGTCACAAAGTAGGTAAATTTGCTGTCATGTGTTGAGCACCAGGTGAAGTTGAATGGTAGGTCCAAGTGATGCTCAGTGAATGGGGATATGGTATGGGGAAGACAGTCCCATATAAAATAAGCTTGATTTTAGATTCAGTTATGCTCAAACCCAGCTAAGCCTGCTAGTACATTATCTGGATCTGTCCTCTAGAAGTTTCTGTCAGCTCATGCTTCATTTTAGGCCCTGCAAGCCCAGATCTTAGATCCGTCTTGGGAAAATGAGGAAACAATTATGCAGAATGAATGGAAGGTTGGTTGATAGCAACATTTGAACTTAGTTACTTCTATTTCAGGAAACACAAAAATCAAGTTACAAGTATTTCAAACATAACATAACTGTTAGTCAATGTTAACTTTTTAATACTGACAATAAATGGAGTATAGTTAGACACCATTAAATTTAACTGCATAGGTGTGTAGAACTAGGTATTTAATTTGAATTTAGTAGTTATCACTTGCAAAATAAATCAGTTGGGAACAAATATATTATAGACATATATTAACCGTTGCATGAGAATTAAAGGTTTTATGGTTGTTTAATGTGTTTAATATTTATATATCATTAACATACTGTGATTAACATACTATTAAATCCTAAAGGATAACAAACTGAACCAGTTAAGCTGCACTCCCGTTCTTCCCCTTCATTACTGCAGCCTTGCACTGTAACTGGTTAGCATTCATTATTTATACAGTAGATGTTGCTAGCCTTTTTTCTCATGTGGTATCTCTGTTTTTTCCTCTCTGTGGCCTTGTTTTTCACTGCAGATACAATCTTAGGCCACAAAAAGTGGTTTTGCAAATGCCTGTTAAGTGTTGTCTGCTTGGGCAAACTCTTACTGCCGATTACTGAATGTATTCACTACACATTTGCAGTTTTGTATTGGACTTTCCAGTAAATTGGACTTACTGACTTCACAGGTCGTAGCAGGAGTGCCTATTGGGATATATCCTCTTAGAGTGTGAGTAATTAAAAGTACAGTAAGGGATAAAAAAGAGAAAGAGAGGTGGAGATTAACCAATAAGGCTGTATTTGTTAGATCAATAAAATTTCAGAATCCTTTATTCTCCCAGAGGTAAGAGCCTGTTGCCAGAAGCTAACTGGCTTTATCTTATTGCAGTAGAAGGTACCATTCCCTGTCCCTCCTGACTCAGGATCTCAGGGAGCTGGGAGCCCAAGGTAGCTTTCTCAGCTGGCTCTGTCAGGGTGAGGCACAGCCATATGAGCGCTGGGACCCTGCTGATGTGACAGGTAGAGCAGGAGATATGCTGGCTGTGTCTTCTCTGACGCCTCCAGGTCAGTATGGGGCCTCTGCTGCATTGTGCTTCTCACTTGTGCTTGCCACTGCTGCCCTGGCAGATGAGCAGGGCACCCCTGGGAGCAGCGCTGACAGCCACGGGCCCTGAGCAGCAGCCCATATGCTGTGCCTGGTGGGCTGCAGCCCCCCTTGCCTGTGGGGCTCTATGGCACCTGCTGTGTGACAGCCACTGGGATAGGGACTGGCTCAGACTGGTGTGACAAGTGTGAAACAGCCCCTCAGAGAGTGTGGTGAGAGCCACTCCCTGTGCTCTGGCCACTTGGCTCTGGAGACATTGGCTTGTTTGTAGTCAGACCCAGGCTGGGAAATGAAGTAATTGGCAGAGTAGGAAGACAGGGATGACTGATGCCTCAAGAAATTGCCTACTCTAGGTGGCAATCTGGGTGCTGGGCAGAGGTGTAGAGATGGAGCCTTCAGTCACTGTAAAGAGGAAAATGAGAGAGTGAGGAGGAGGTTAGTGAGACCTTCCTCCCAGGCAGAGCAGGAGGAAGCCCAGGTGGTCCTGGGGGCTTGTGGATGTTCTGTGTCCCAGGGATGGGTGCTGTGATGGGACACTGCATGTCACCCCACCCGAGGTTCTGCTCAGGGCTTGTGTTGCAATGTATCACATACCTGGATGATAGGTAGTCTTGTCCTTTCCATTATCACCAACTTTGCACAGTTTTGACACTTGGTTTATTCTTCTACCCCCTATTGCCCCAAACCATCAATAGATAATTTTGTTTCTCTAACCACTGTCAGTAGTGGGTGATCTTCAATTTTATTTCCTCTTTGTCTTTCATTGTCATCATCCAGCTACAAGAAATCTATATCCTTTTCCTATCTTTTCCTTTGAATTCTTCCATGAAAACAAATGGATCATAGTGGATTTGCAAAATTTCCTAGTATATGTATTTAACTTTTCTGTATTCAGCCAATAAAAGGGGCTAGTGATGACATTCTTCAGTAGTCACGCCAGAAGTGCAGTTGAATTCAGAATTACATTTGTAATTTTAGATTATCACATTTGTCCTATCACTAAAGAGGGTAATTACCTGTATTTGTGTTACAGGAACACAAATACTAATTGGTGTGCTTTGCATTAGGGCTGAAGAGGGAAAGTTCTCTCCATTCTTCTGCCAAGGCAAGATAGCTGCTGGCTTGAGGGCTTGGCAAATTACCTTAGTTTTCACAGGCACAGGAGCATCCATTTCCCCTATTTTATTGGACACCCAAAAATGGTTATTCTAGGGGGGTGGGAAAGTAATTTTCATTGTTAATACAGTAGTGTAAGAAATATAACAGGCATTTAACTTCCTATTATCTATTTGGCTGGTAAATCTTTTGTTGTTAAGCTGGTATTTCTAATTGGTTTTGTCTAACTAAAGAAATGGTGATTTCATGCCATTGCATTTTAAAAAAATGGATAAAATAAGACATGATACTTTAGACTGAAATGTAAAGTTTGAGCTATGGCTTAAGAAAAATCAAGTTTCTATTTTTTGAGTTTAATGTTACCAACAGCAAAGTTTTTATATTCTTTTAAAACAGAGAGTTCTGACATGAAAAATAACTGCACAAACAAGCTTTTATTAACTCAGCATAGGGTTGACTTTTGTCTCTTTGATTTCTGAAATTGTTGGCTGTCAGTTTGTCTTATCTAGGACATTCTTCTGATTTATAGGAGTGAATGTTTTTGTTCTCTCTTAGAATCAGAAACTTTTACATGCTGGACTGGTACTGCCAACAGAATTAATATTGTGTTTAAGACATGAAACTTCTAATTTCTTTGGAGAGAAAGACAGCGCATCAGTATGCTTTATAGTATATTGCAAGTTTTAGAGAAAAACAGTAGCAGATCTGCCACCAGAAATGGTTTATGGCATAATGAATAAGGTTGACTTAAATGTGACTTACCTTGTTGCCAGAATCTTAGGTAATTCCTGTTAGTAGAGAGGTGAGAGCAGTATTCACAGAAGCAGAGGAATGACATCTGTTTTATAGATGCTGGAATAAATATGCCACAGAGGATTAAAACAGTCTTTGCCCAAGGTCATGAAATAATTTAGTGAAACAAGTTGTGTGTAAATATGATATCTACTACTCATGTGTTGAAATGTGACAAACCACTTCCTGTTTTCTTACATTCAATATTATTAAGCCTTTCTCTTGTCACTTCAAATTGTTTCTCTATTCTTATGCTTTTTTTTCCCTTTAGGCTATTTTTCTTATGATAGTTTTATGTCCACATTTTTCTGTATACATTTGTTACTGTGGTGTCTGAACATCAAATGTACAGATAAATAGAGTTGATCCAGAAAACCACAATGAGATAACCCAATATTTGCAAAATTCTAGGAATTTATTTAATTAAGAATAATTGTGAAAAGAAATTAATAATATTCTTTAAGAAAACTGAAATATACTCTCCAGAATTCTTTGCTGTCACTTAAAAATATCTACAATAAATTATAAGAAAAATATTACAATTAAACTTTCTATTTAGAAATTAGAAACTGGTTCTCCCATAAAACTTTCAGACTTTAGTTGCTCAGCAATCTCAAATGAAAAAAAATGCTGGAGAATATGCAGTACATAAACTGTCATTGTCCTTGGCCCTTCCTTTAGGCTGTGCTGGTGTGTTCTGTTATAGCAATAGTGCCAAAGAGTGGAAGAAAGAAACTTGTCCTTCAGGAGGGTAGAGGTTGTCGGACCCTCGATGTGTAACAGGTAGTAAGAGGTTCCTGTAAAATGGGCCTCTGTTCCTGCTGTATCACTGTCCTTTCTTTTTTCTTTCACTTTCTTGAATAAATTATGATTTTTGGCAGTCTGAGAGAAACAAGTGTCTCTTCTTTTGTACTGTTTTGTGAAGGGGTTTGTTGTATCACTTTCTCCTTTGTTAAGCTCTCTGCACTGACAATCCTATTTTTGCTTCTTGACTTTTCTACCTGAATTTTATTGGTGTTGACTGGGTATTTTTGGGAAATCTGTTGAAGTCACTGCTTTTGTCCTTGTTCTGGGATAGTTTTCTGGGACAAGATCATTGTTTGCATATGACATACAGTTTTTGCTCAGCAGCATGTTTTGATAGCATGGCCATCCAGAGGCTGTGTTGACTTTTATGCTTTGCAAAGGTTGTATGCTGTTTTATTATCAAGTTAGATTTGCAGTGTAGAAAAATAAAAATTTTGTTAATGCACCATCTGATGTGTCTTTGGTCATAGGGCTTTTTTTTATTTTAATCTTTGGGGGTTTTTTTAAAATTTCTTTTCATTTTCCTTTATTTAGGATTTTGGTAAGAAACTGTGCTCCTTTTCTGTAATGAAATATTAAAGATTTATTTTTCTCTTTTCAATATTGACTTTGTGCTATTTTATCCATGTGGAAAAAAATCTTTCAGACTCAGCAGTTTTTATTTGTTTAATGATCAGTCTACAAACTGTAGTTAAATGAGAGAGTTCAATTCTTTTGGGATGACCTTGAAATTTAAGTTCATATATTTGCATTTAAGACAATATAAAAATGGAGTTTTCAATTGGTGCTGGAGGCCTGAATTACATTTTGTCATGTCTCGAATGTCTGTAACATCTTCAAATGACATGATCCTTATTTCACCTTCAGCACTGAGAAAAATTACTAAATCTGGGGGTGTTTTTTGGGTTCTCCTTCTGAACTTGTTGGTACTTTCAGAGGCTTTTTGGAAAGCTTGCTGGTTCGGCCATTGTTTTAACAAACCCTTCTGTAAACCATTGGAATGAGCCTCCTTATTTCTACAGAGAGAAGAGGATAACACTGACTCTCTCATGTGAGGCCACACCTTGAGTGTTGTGTTCAGTTCTGGGCCCCTCAGTTCAGGAAAGAGATTGAGGGGCTGGAGCGGGG